>CM032063.1:47348789-47886897 GCA_018831715.1 Matsumurasca onukii | reverse complement strand
ATTATGGGCTACCCCCAATCCCCATTTTGAAAACTGGGGCAAAGTGTCAGTATGCATTAAAAGGTACTTTTGGTTCTATAATAAAATGTACCGAAGTTCGGTTACGCTGGAAAAACTGGTTAAAAAGATATAGCATGCTTCCACACTTTTGCTTGACCCTGTATATATACACACTGGACGTCTTTTCTTTCACACCTAAAGGACACCTAGGTGCATCACCTTTCATGTTTTCAAATTAATTACACCCCTGAAAGATTAAAAATGAGATTTTTCAAGGGAGAGTGGTTATTTGAGGAATTTTTGCCAAAAAGGGTAGTTTGTAGGCAGAAAGATCAGTTTAGAGGATATTTCTGGCATGTTCTGTAATTTAGGGGATATTTTCAAACAGTCTGCCATGTTTTGACAGTTTTACTCTGATGTTTGATCAGTTTTTGAGGGAAAATTGCCCAAATCACAAAACAAGTCCAAATAAACATTTTAAATGCCAGTAAATGCCAATTGTTATTTCAACCCTTATGAAATTTTAGTAATTGCCTTTAATTATCACTAATTTTAATACGGTAATTAAATAGTTTTTTAGTCAAGTCAAAATATCTTTATTAATAAAAATACAATATGTACAATGGAAAGGCAATGAGGAATGGCATAAAAAACACTATTAGTTATATTCTAAGCGTTGTTTAATAATTTAAAATATCGAAACCCATTTTCATTACAGTTAAATTATACTAACCTGGTTTATATAATAAATTAATTTAACTTTTACTGAATTATTATTAAATAATATTATTTTTATAATTATTAATTTTATTACCTTATTATTATTAGTAGTATTATATAGTACTTATTTAAATTAACTATCAAAACGTTTCAATATTTCTACTTCTTATAATTTGTAATGAACAAACATTAGCTTTTAATCCCACCTGTTCTGTACTTGTTATAGTACATATATGTGCTTATTGTTTACATGATTTAGTTCTCATATGTTTTTACTCACTTTACAGAACATATGTTTGCATTGTTAATATTCTTTTCAATGTTTTTATTTGTGGTGTAATAATTACTGTCTATTGTTTAACTCAATAAATTACTTTCTTTTAAATTTAATTTGTAAGTATAATATTATTAGTTTATTTAATAGGAAAAATGAAAACCTGTGAAGCATCCTGTAAATGTTAGTTTAATACAAAACACAACAAGTTTCAGGATATTAGCCCATTTTCAAGTGTAAGTATAGGTAAAATGTATAAGTAACATGGAGCCTAGAATTATAAAAATAAAAGTGTAAAATCAAAATAAATAGATACATCTGGAATAGAAGTTCTTAAATTGTACATGTGAAAAGATTTGTCAAAGGCAAAATAATATGATTCCTTGAACTAGTTTCCTGTTTTCATATAATGTATAATTTCATAATATTCAATAATTTCAGTTAATAATTAAACAAGTATCCCTTTTAAGGGAACAGTACTTTTGAATTATTATTCATTTAATATTAAACCACAACAAATTAATAACAAGAACACCCAATAATCTTAAAAATTAGGTATTTCGTTTTGTTCTTCCTGTTTTTCTTCACATTTTAAATATGCTTAAACTTATCTATCCAGTGATTGTTTTAAATCCTTTACTTAAAGTTTTTGTTTTTTAGGGCCGTGACGGAGAAATTAAACACTTGTACAGGAATTTTGCGTTTTTGTACTCAAGGATGTACTTGGACAATGGAGGAATATTTGTATGCAAAACTCGCCATCTTCATCTTGCTGGTGGCTCAAAGGTAAATATAAAATAATTAGTTTTAGCTAGAGATACGCGATATCTATTGTATTGTAATCGGGCTGTTGTTAAATTAATTTCCGTTCAAATATAACTTCTCAAAACATTGGACTACGCAACATTTTTCAAAGTTAAAGACAAAATTCAAATCAGTTTGGTTTAATAAAGGGTTCACAAAAAAGTGGATGCCAAAATTATTATTTACTTTCTCAAGTTAATTGGGCTATTATTTTACTGGCAGGAATATTACAAGTAGTATCATTTTGTTTCAACATTTTCAGAGCATTAGTGGTGCGGGAATGAAGTCACACTAAAAGATGTTCAATTTTTCATGACTTTTAAAAAATGTTGTCAATTTCAAGGTTTCATTTTTTAGGTGTTTCATACTCCTAATCTCTTTGTAAAGTGCCTAGGTACCATACAATTATATGAAATATTTATGATAACCCAGATAAAATTTTGCATTCTACTCTGCCAAATTTACTACTACACATGTTTCAGAGTATAAAAAAATCATAACAAAATGTCAAGCATACTGTCAAATTCCTAATGAGTCAGGCTTACCAACAAAGTATGTTTTGCACATATGGTTTCACTCGCATACAAGCTACACAACAACAGAAGTGAATTCTGAACAGTCCTCATAGTTACTGCACATAAGCAAAGATTATGTTGTGGTAAGTAGATTGCGCATGGATGTCGAATAGCTGAGGTAGGAAAATCAACATAGTTGCGGTAGCCCGCTGCGAGCATTTCTTGCTGTCTTTCTCCTTCCTCGGCTCCAAATGCTCAAGTTTGTCCGATGTCAATGACTTAAGTGTGATTAAACCGTGCGATTTTTGGGAACGAACAGACATGAGCGTGCATCAGTGTCTCTACTTGAGACCTTTAACAGAATTTCTTCGAAGCGCTATCTGTGCTTGAGCTGCCGCAACTATGTTGATTTTCCTGCTTCAGCCATTCAGCATCTATGCGCTACCTATTTAGTATTTACCATAACATTATCTTTGGCATAAGTCAGTGAGATTACTCCCAAGTTCATACGTTGGGTTACGTTATTGTAACTCGTGTTTGTTGCAGAACCAGAACAACACAGGACTGATGGCAGGGTTCATGTCTCCGCGGATCTCGTCACCGATGCATCCGAGCGGCCGGGGAGGAGCAGATAGAGGCGGCGGAGCAGGAGGTGCAGGCCGTGGCCGGGGGAGAGGCGGGGGCATGATGCGCAGAGACCGAGATCTCATCGGCCAGATCATCAAGATCACTCGGGCCCTTACAAAGGTACGTTGTTTCTCAGTTTCTCACCAAAAGGTTCAACTTACTTATAAAGCAAAGCCGCTGGGTTAATAACCTTCTTGAACCGACGACTGTAAAGAACTCTGGCTTTAAGCCACTATAATCATCCAGGCAGACCACTCCTGACTAAGTTGATGCAGCGAGGATGTTACAATCTTTGCTGCAAAGGACAGGTGTAATGTAAATGAAGCCCGAGATCCATGTGTTATCCATGTTATCCATGTGGAGTCTGGAGGCCATCTGCCAGGGCTCTAACAAAAAACCTCACTGACTGCCTGGGAAAATGTACTGAGTGTAGGACTAAAACTAGAAGCGGACAAGTCAGAAAGTTTCCGGAAAAATGGATTTTGTTATGAATTGGACAGTAGGCCTATTATTTCCAATTTATTGGAAAGGTGAACATTATTTTAAATAATATTAGGGACGGGAAATTTGTTCACAACATCCGCTAATATTTAAGAACAAAAAATCAGTTATGCTTAACAACAGTTGCAAACTGCATTATCCAGCAGTGCACAAAGTTATTTAACGATCGCAGACGCTAAATAAAAGTGGTTAACACACTTAGTAATTTGCCCGAGTAACTATGACTATTGTAAGGTGGTATTAAGTTGTGTATTTAGTCTCAGATATCTGCTTAAAAACAATTAATATAGTATTTTGGGTTCATTCTGTCTTATTCTGAAAAATCCAGACTACTTTAAATTTCCTGTTTGGTCCCGAAACAAAAAAGTACATCTCTAGCTAAAACTGTAGTTTTACTTTTGCTGGTCCAGCAAATGAATTGTGACATGTTATTGTTGTGTAGGGAGTGTTGGAATGGTTAAAGACGCTACAGAGTCTACAGCGAGAGTGGAACTGCATTCGTCTTGTCAGACCATCTCTGTAGACCGATCTCACATCGCCACAGTCGGAGCCCCGAACAAGGTAAAACATGAATTTGTAGTTCTCTGTTTTGAGCCCCAGAATAGCCAATGACGTATTTAATCCATTCAGTGAGTCCACTAGACCATGAGACTGTGATTTTATAGCTAATCAAGAAAAGCTACCTTATGAGAGTTATGGTCACTCCCGCCGATGAAACTTGCAAAACAATTTGTCTTAAGGACTTGAATTGGGTGGCTAAAACAGTGCTAGGAACATATCGCTGGATAAAAAGTGTATTCAGAAATAATCATGGGGGAGTAAAACCAAAGTTGGAAGCTATCATGGGACAAAACAGCTACTAAAAACCTATGGCGTAACTTTTATAGCACTCAGAACGTACTATGAATTTATCGGCGAAGTGAAAAGGCACTTGGAAGCCATTGCAGAAGTGAAAAGGCACTCAGAAGCCATTGGGGGTGTGAAAAAACACATAAAATGGGCAGCTGAAGTAGCTATGACTTGAAATCAGTGGCGGAGTAACTATGTCCATCCAACAGTTGTAACGATTTTCTGCTTTTTCCGATGTGGTAGGGATAGAATAAGAGTAAACTCACCCAAAAACGTCTGCTCTCTTTCTTTCTTTTTAATTTGTACTTACAGCTAAGTTTACTTTCACTATTGATTGAACATTTTTACATGATGTTTCAGCTTTAAAAAGTATAAACTTGTAGTTTTAAATGTTGCTAAACGTAACTGACATATGTTTGCAGGACGGGTCGATCTCGAGCTACAACCGCACACCGGGCTACGGAGGAGCTGCCACACCCATGTACGGCCGGGACGGAAGCAAGACACCCATGCACGGATCTCAGACTCCGCTCTACGAAGGTACTGTAACAGTCAACACAAGGTCAACCGTTGTTCTGTCTCTGTCACACCTTCACCACAAGGAAACAGAAGTTGTTTAGTGAACAATTAATTGGTTTGAAACTGATATAAGTTGTCAAGTATCGGGACAGATTGGATTGGATTTAGTTCTTCATCACAATCAATTCCTGGTTCTGGTCATAAAACTTTTGGACATCTCGAAAACCTGGAACAGTCAGAGAGTTTGACTGGAATTGGAAACCTTGGAAGAGTTGACTTGGAAAAGGAAGGTTTTAACTACAGTACAGTCTCTATAATCCGGCCATTCGCCACTCCGACATGTCCAGTAATCCGGCGCTGTGATTGCGTCAACTAGCCACCGGTTTTCTAGTCTCTACTTGTCTGTAAAGAGCATGACCTATGTCGTCTGTATAGATTACTTCAGTCAGAGAAAAGTGCATTATTTAATACTAATCTGTGCTTCCGTTCAGTACAGGCCGTGAAATGTCGCAAATCATAAACATGTTACTTTCACCATTGGTAAAAAGTATGTGATTTTAAAAAGATTAGAAAGTGATGATGACCTAGCTACTCTATCCAAGGAATTCAACATCAACAGATAAAAATCATGGACATAAGGAAGAAAAAGAATGAGTAATGGATCATCCTTCAACGTAAGAAAGATTATTTGTTGCAAATTGAGTCTTTTTTAGTGAACTTCCTCTAATCCAGTGCTTCCGATCCCGATATAGGGCCGGATTAGTGAGATCGTACTGTGTTGTAAGTCATGGGTTTCTTTTGAAAACACTTAAAAACTGTTTGAAAAGTTATAATTTTGTGTTTATAACAATTGAGTAAAGTAAACATTATAAAGGAAGAACGCAGAGGTGTCCTCAAAAACGGACATTGTAAAACTAGGAAAATTTCCTGGATTGTATATTTTTAATATTTAAGTTTTAAACACTCTTTTTCTTAAGATTGATGACAATGACCAAAACCACAAATAACTTTCTTTTAAAATGAAATCAGACTTGTCTTGTTCTAAAATTAAGTTGGTTTAAAACCAATATTAATTATTTTTTCCACTCTTGTTCCATTGAAACCTAGTTGGTTAATGTCTGTGGTGTGTTGCAGGTGGGTCGCGTACGCCACACTACGGCAGCATGACGCCGAGTCACGACGGCTCGCGCACGCCGGGCGCCTGGGACCCGTCGATCACCAACACTCCCGCTCGCTCTGAAGCGGACAACTACTCCCTGGACGAGTTCGGAGCTCACCCGTCCACCGGACCGTACACTCCGCAGACACCTGGCGGCATGTACGGGTCGGACCAGAGCTACTCTCCCTACCAGGCCTCGCTGTCACCCACCGGCTACCACAGTAAGTCACTAGAGTTTCATGCTTGTCATGTGAAAGATGTTAGTTTTGTATGTGGGAAGGAAAATTTGGTTTTGTTGATTTCGAAGAGTTTTCACTTTTGAATTAGACCTTGTTCAGTACTTTGGCCTTACTCGATTGCCAGGGTACCTCAAAGAAGACAGTGGAAAAGCACACAAAACTTGCGAAATGGCTGGAAGATCGTTCATTCTATTCTGAAAAGAATTTTAATGTGAAAACTTTTTAATGTTATTTTGAATGTACTTTGTATTTTTGACCTCATTTCCATACTCTGTGTTTGTGTAAATAAAGAATATTTTGACCTTTGTCTTTGCTGACAACAAATCATCCAGCATTTTTATGTAATAGGAGTAATTTCTTCAGAAGAAGCTTACAAAAACACATGATGACAAAAACTGATCGGGAAAACCAGATTAACATCAAGTTGACAAATTCTGTTGGGCCTCGGGGTAAAACAAACTGATGTTAAGCACTACTCGGGGAAGAGCAGATTCATCATCCAGATCTTCATTTTGTTTTCCAAATAAATAATAATGGCATTAAACTGGTTCACTTTGACCATGAAACTGTAAATTAGGCTTGAAATTTAATGTAAATCAGAGAAAAGATGAATAAATGATTTATTTTCCAATACTTATAAAATATGTACAAACACGTTTTTTATTTGGAAAAAAGACTGACCACTTACATAGTTATGTGGTCAGTTAAAACATGAACATAAACAATATAATAGCTGTATTA
This sequence comes from Matsumurasca onukii, assembly GCA_018831715.1. Classification (NCBI taxonomy): domain Eukaryota; kingdom Metazoa; phylum Arthropoda; class Insecta; order Hemiptera; family Cicadellidae; genus Matsumurasca; species Matsumurasca onukii. Next base: position 47,879,949 of record CM032063.1, on the reverse strand, counting down.
GAGTTGAGAGTTTATAAGAGCAAAATATAATACCTTTAACAAATTGATATCACAAAAGTTTCTTAAGAAATAAAATTTTCTGTTGGATAGTTTGATTTTATTGTGTACAAATTTTGTACTAGTAAACTAGAACTAAAACAATTTTTAATTTTGACTTGTTGTTTTCTGTCTGATAAAAAGCTTTGGAACTATTTCAGGGCTATACCTCTTACGCCTGCAAACTGTAGTTTTGCTAAAAGAATATTGTGATCAACGAGGTCGAAGGCTTTTCTAAAATTTATAAACAGTCCTGTGGACTTTTTGTTTTCATTCACACTATTATATACTTGGTTGGTTATTGAGATCAACGCATCCTCGGTTGATTTTCCTTGAACAAAACCGTATTGGTTACTACTGACTTAGCTAAACTGAGCTAGATTGATCAGCTGGCAGAAGGAATGGCAAGGCAGTCTATAGAAAAGTACTTTGGAAGTAGCAAAACAATCTTATACTTGTGTGGGGTAAGATTGTACTAGAAATTTATAACAAGCAAAACCTCCCTTAGTGAATCTTAACTTTACCATCATTCATCTAGACTTACCCTACTACCTTAAGCTCACCACTACCAAAAACCTTGAGCTTTAAAACAAGCTGAAAATTTTCTTTTTGAGAGAAAATCTTAATCATTCCTGCTACTGTGAGGCAGTTGCCCAGTTCATTCCAGTTGTGATAAATAGCTTAAATATAAAATGATTTTGAACAAACTCATCTTCCCCCAAAATTCCCCCTATTTAAAACACCAAACAAGACATACTTTGCCCTCTGAAGTTATACCAGTTGATAAAAAGACAGAAAGAAATTCCGATAGTGGTTTCGAGCCTGTTCTCCCTGGTGTAATAAATATCGTTTTCTACCTTATTTTATGTTTGCAGGTGGCAGTTCAGCGTACGTGCCGACGCCTAGTCCCAGCAGCGCTGTGAACGTGGGAGCGTACGGTACGCCGTCTCCCATGAGCTACAGTCCTCTCACACCAGGAGGCGCTCCTTCTCCCTACACCTCACACGCTTCCGGTCAGTCTTACGTCTGCCTGTAGATATGTGTTCTTTATTCAGTTGATAACCTGATACTTTGTTACTGGGTCATAGCAAGAGGAGTAGTGTAACAAATTGAACGGGTAGCTTCCTACTTATAAAATGATATAAAAAAGTGCTTTATTTTCTTTTATCTTTTTTAAGGAGTATAACGCAAGTGGCCTGTCGATAAAAAACTATTATTTTACATCTAAAATATGAAACTCTTAATGTTTCATACATTTTCACAAGTTCATCTTGTTCATATGGGAAAAAGCAAGCTTCCTAGCTATCTTTTTGTGAACCTATTCTCAGGAGACTGAACAAACAGCCCAACTTGGTCTTTGGTATGGAAATGCAGCAGCTCACCCTGTACCAACGATTGAAACACATTTAAGGCTGTGGTTGAAAAGAATAAAGCAATTTGTATTAATGAAGTTAGAAGAGGCTGGTTGGCACAATTTAGAGCTGCTCAACTAACAGATCATAAGGAAACCAAACATTTGCTTAGGTTTTGAACTTTGAAAGATGTACAAGGTAATCGTTAATTCTGATTAAAATAACTCAGGTTTCAGGACTTATTTAAAACTATAGTTACCTTATTTGTTGACTGAAGGTCCTGTAGAAGATTCTAGTTGCTTATCGTTTCGCCTAACGAGGCCAACATCAAAGCACTTCACTCACACACTTCTGATAAATGATTTGATTCTGAACTAGAAAATCATTCATGAAATGAAACTGCTCATTGTTTAGTGTGAACAGACACCTATGTGCTTAGTTTTTAAAACATAAAGTACTTTTGGTATTTTCAATGAATTTTAAGATGAAGTGTGCATCATTTGCATATCATTCTTAAAAGGTGTGATTTTACTTAGGATTTTGAGTTATAGATTCTGATCAAATGAATCTATCTCCGATAAAAGGTTTGATTTTCAAACTCATACCCTCAGCACTATTTCAAGACATTGCAGTCGCTACTTGATTGTTTGTTGACTTGATGTGTGTCAGCAGGAATGGACCCGATGATGCAAGACTGGCACACGACTGACATTGAGGTGCGAGTGAGAGAGAACCACGACGACACTGACCTGGTCGGCCAGATCGGCACGATCCGCAGTATATCGGTAAGTGCAAATACACAGTTCTTCTTAACCCCTTAATTGCCAGGTTTCACTATCTGGCAGATGTGTTACTGCCGGGTTTCCCAGACACCGGCCTGATTAGTCGTTCTTACGTTGTGATCTTAAACTTAGCCGTTTTAAATTTCTTAAGTTTTTTATCGAATTTCCTTAGGAAAAATGAGATATTCATGCCGTCATATATGTGTGTACTCTACAGGTCGCAACTTTTTTCCGATTTTCATGAAATTTGGTACAAATATTCTTTTTGTAAATATGTTGGTCAAGTTCGTTAGCCAGAAAAATCGGGCCATTGCAAGCTCTCTTTTGAGGAGGAGTTTTCTCAAAAAAAGGGCTTTTAATGCTTTAAAGACAGTTAATTTAATTCGTTTTGATATGAATTTTAAATAAACATGCATTTTAACAGTATTTATCTATATACCAAAATTATGAAAATCCATTGAATCGTTTCAAAATGGCGGGGAAAAAGCAATTTTTCACTATTACTACGAAATGAATAGTCCTTTTTCAATGAAATTTGTTATTGCTTTAAAATATGTAATAAAGCTTGCAGTAAAAGAATACGCAAGTCTGAGGCGAAAGCGAGGCTGTGAGTGGAGCGAATTGTTTTAAAGTGGGTTGTTACTGGAATTTTATACATTTCTTTTATAAATGCAAACTTCCCATCGTCAACAAACTATTTATTTGTAATTACATCAGTTTTTTAATGTTAAACGAAATAACATGAAACTGGTAGCTTTATCAATTGAGAGGTTTCGGACCAGACAGCTGGCCAGGGTGTGCTATTAATTTTAGTTTAAGAATCCCCCGAAATTGTGATCCTCCCCAAAAAACTTTATGGTAGCGCTCTGGCCGCCATGCCTCCCCGTTTGGGCACCACTGTTTAAATGCTAAATTGCTGCTATCAATGTGTTTTGACGACCTGTGTGTGTTGGCAGGGTGGCATGTGCTCGGTGTTCCTGCCTGACGAGGACCGCACGGTGAGCATCAGTTGTGACCAGCTGGAGCCTGTGATCCCCGCCTGGCCCAACCCCGTCAAGGTAACTAACCATACACATACACATCAACATGTAAGAGGCTATATTGAGTTTGGTATCAAATTACCGGTCTCTTAGTAGAGAACAATACCTCAAAACTTATCTAAAAGTGTGTGTTCTATCCACCATGGATTTTCCTAGTTCAATAGCTGTAAATTTCGAATGCTTTGCATTTTCTTTTAGATTCCAAATATTCAATTGAAACTTGCACTATTTTTTTCGATGTTTAAACTTATCATTTTGATATGCAACACAACCTTTACTCTTAATTTCCAATAACAATTTTCTACTGACTCCATGTGGGCCGTTTCCATGGGCAGCAGGAAAAGTGCCACTATGAAGAAAAGTGGTTTAGTTTCTCGTCTAATGGTGTGTGAAATTTGGATATTTATTTAGGTAAGTTAAAAACCTGTGCGAGGGGTTCCATACTTAAGTTGCTCTCTCTCCTTCCAGTTCAATCTCCCTCTCCTTAAAGTTTAATATCGCCCTCCTTCGAGTTCAATGCTCTCTCCTTCAAGTCCTTTATCTCCTTTAAGTCGACTGTTTTTTTTATCTAGTCACCCCTTTTGAGTCCATCATCGCCTACAAGTCAAATCTTTCCTTAGTTCACTCTACCTTATCCGGCCATCCTTCAACTCATTCCACCCGATGTTTCGTACTTTTCCGACCCTGATCATCTTCTGTGTTTGTCACCCTGTGCGTGTGTCTCAGGTAATCATGGGGGAGGACAAGGAGCGGACAGGAGTGCTTTTGTCGATAGACAATCAGGAGGGCGTCGTCAAGTTGGACGGAGACGATGTTAAGATGTTGCAACTGCGCTACCTTTGCAAGTACAGCCGGCCGGGACAAGACTAGACTGTAGACCAATAGGGAACCGTGGAAACTCGTTCTGTTCAACTTTGTTCTGTGGCAAGAGTTCTGGAAGATCACTGTTAGTGGAAGAACAAATGGCTCTTTATACATCTTAGAACGAGGGGAGCCCAGGATGTAAAGTGTTGTCTTACCTCCCTAACATGCGCTTCAGCTATTTCAGACCAGTATGGCCAACAGGTTCAATCAAGTGAGTGTTTGTGCACCACAGCCACCACTCTCTCGTCGTGTTGATTTCTTAGCTAGATTCTTTCCCTAGATTTGACCAGTTTGGTTGCCGTATCAAAGCCCATCACAGTTCTACAACGTATTTGTGAAGTAACCAAAACAAATTGAAACATGTCGGAAAAAATTTGTGGTATTACGATTGTGTGTTGCTCTTAGTGCAAAAGAGGATGTTCAAAAATGGAACTTGGAGAGAATAAATTGAGAATTTGCACAATGAAAGTTAATTCATTTGCAACAGAGCTAAAGAAGTAAATTATTCGCTCAAATGCTCTGGAATCTAAGTGTTGCCTCCTGATTATTCTTTGTCAGTTGTAAACTGTTCTGCATACAATAAATGGCTTCAGCTTATAGAATAAGTAATACTTTATTTAACAAATCATATTCTTCATTCTCCATAAAGAGTTGAAGAAAACCGTTTTGTGCACTGAAATATCTCGTAATAAACAAACTTTACTTCTGATAGGTTTTAGTTCAGCGTCACCAGGTTAAAGGTTGTAGAACTGTGATGCACGCAAGTTCAGCGACCCCACAATAAAGCAAGGAATGTAGCTAACTAGTCCACACATGGTTGTAATTACAATGACCGACAATGCAAACACTTTATTTTCTGGATAATCCTTGTAGTTCTAAGTCATCTTTCCAGCTCTGAGATCTGATTTTCATTCACAAGTACAACCAAGTGAAGAGCGAATCTCCAATAAAGTTTCTTCACTGATTGACCTGAAAGTAAAATTCTAACTTAGTATTAAGACTATTTTTCCTTAAGACTCTTGCTACGATATACAAAGCCTTTATAGTTTGATACAAATTAAACAACGTATGCATTTTGTTTTGTTATCTCAATTGATTTAGTGGTAATTTTTGTAAAAACACTATTTATTTAAATGTTTAAAAGTGTATCATAATAAAAGAAGCTTTTTGAATTGAGTTTTCAAAAGTACATTTTTATGTAAACAGTACATAATTTGATCCAATAACGGCTTTTAGACATAGAAATTAAATATCATAATATTTAGACTTCCTCTGTATAAAAATAGGTTTCAATATGTACAGTATTGCGACTAGATTATTGATTTTTTGATAAATGTCAAATGTGGTAGTTTTATATTATTTGATGAAATTAAATTTGATTGGTTAAAAAGGAGAGTGAAACATTATTATTATACATCCACCACCAAATTTACAAATCGTTAACCTTTCGGTTGTGTAATTCTGCATATATTAAACAAAAATTATAATCATTCACATGTTTGTGTCAGTTGGACCAAAGTCACCAAACCAAAGTACGTTAACACCATTTTGAAAAATTGGCTTTTCTTCGTGCTCAGACTTGCCTCATCGTCTTGGAGTCATCAGTCCCTACTCCTCTCCTTTTAGTAACTGTTTAACCAAAGATAATGTTATGGTAAATAGATTGTGCATAAATGCCAAATGGCTGAGGCAGGAAAATCAACATAGTTCGGCAGCCCCAGCACAGATTGTGCTGCAAGGGAATTCTTTTAAGAGTCTCAAGTAAAGCCACTAACGCATCACGCAAGTTTGTTCGTTCTCAAAAATCGCACGATTTGGTCACATTTAAGTCATTGACATCGGACAAACTCAAGCATGTGGAGCCGAGTGGGGAGAAAGACGGCGACAGCGCTATCTCTGCTAGGGCTGCCGCAACTATGTTGATTTTACTGCCTCAACCATGTGACATCTATGCGCAATCTAATTACATTAACGTATCTTTGTTTTAACCAACCTTGCACTTATCCTAATTGAACATTAATAAACAGTTGAAAATTCATTATGCCAGTGTTATTACTTACATTAACATAGAAAAATAGATGTACTTTTCTACCGGTTATTGTGTTAAAAATTACACAATGTTTCGAGAGGTATGAAAACTTCTCTCATTATTAAGTGAAACTTAGCCTATATCATATTCTAATACTAAAAACTACACACTTGTTAGCTCAACATATCTTGACAGACTGATTCCCTAGAGGCAAGGAGAAGACCGCTTCTGGGGGTCTCGGATGGCAGGAAATCAAACCCTCTGAGCTTGGCAGGAAGATCATTGAGCTTTGTAAGAGAACAAGGATTGAACTACCTGAGTGAGAGAAACAGGAGTTAGAACAATAAACCTAAGGTTGACGTTTATGTAGTCTAGAACTGCATCTCTGATTAAATCTAATCTAACACACTTTACTTCAGAAATAAATAACAAAAGCTTAGAGGTATTATTATTATTAGTATTACTTTCTTCTTAAGTAGGGAGATAAGAACTGAATAGATAAAACAGCTACGATATGTAGTTTTGTAAATACTTGAAATTCAGGAAGTTTCGAAGGCAACGTTCGTTGACTGGGACTCGTGGTCCTGTAATCCAGCTTCATGGAGGTCAGGTTTTGAGGATGATATAGGTCTAAAGCGGCTCAGATAGTCTCAGTGATCATCTGATGATACCCATCAACTCCACCATCGTTGAGACATATCAGACCATCACCTGCGTGGTTCACAAGTCACGTTAAGCCGTTGGTCCTTGTATTTCCATTGGTCATTGGGCTATTAATTAATGACCCATTCTAAGGAAGAGTCGGCCTTAGTTTGTAACAAGACTACATCTCATAACTCATTACTACCACTCATCACACTCATCCTTCACCACATATTTGCCTTAAAATACCCTGATGAGAGTGGTCGGCATCTCAAATAGTGATTTAATAATTATATTATATTGTTTGGCATTTGTTTGTTAGTTAAAAGTTGTATAACTATCAACATTAAAATCATAATGATAATGAACTTTTAATTTTTGAGTGCCCAGCCTTAAAGAGAGGGGTGAAACAACGTCAAACAAATATTCTTAACACATTTTATTATTAAATATAACAAATTTAGATACTATGATATTTTATAATTTACAATGCAATTATCCTTTTCTTTAAAAACCGACTTACAAATCATCAAGTACAAAATAACAACCAAATGCTAAAGTAATATTAGGATTTAATGGCGAACAACTCCCATCGTTAATAAGTATTTAATTTAAATTTGTCAACTGTCATTTTATGTTCAGGTACTTTATACAGATGTTAAACACAGGTTTTGTACAAGTTAATTTAATTTTTAAAATTTACTTTTATGATAATGCATAAGTTTTCAAAATCTTTTAACACTAAATATGTATGCATTGATAAGTCTACAAATACTTGCATGACGTTTGAATGGATTCCTTTTACCGTTTCATATTATCAGCTTATATCTAAAATACAGGAACAGTTGTGTAAGTATAAACTACAAAAAATTAAAATTAACAAATACACTTTAATAACAGTTTAAATTTACCAATAATTTTAGTTAAATTGTTTCTTATTATTGGTCAATGGCTGTATAATAAAAATATATATACACGATCATAACAATTTCTTATAAAAGTTTGTAATTTAAAACAAAATGAAAAACAGCGATTGAGCAAATGTAAGGCACTTTGAATATAATTATCCTACCAATGTTAACAATATTATTTACAACTTTCTCATCAAACATGTTTTGTTGATATTCAAAAACAAAATTCCACTTTTCTGTGGAGCCATGTACATGTGAATACAATTTAAATTAAGCTATGGTTTCCCAGAAAGTGGTGAACGCTACATTACGGCCGTAATATGACGGTATTGTTTTCAATGCAGTCATACGAGAGTGGTTTCCTAGAGAACGGTGGACGTAAAGTAGGGGTGAAAACTAGTTAGGTTTGTTTCGCCAGGTGACACATTTTAATTTGTAAACAAAAGTCTAGCTTGTCCATTACTACATACGTAAATAAACTTTGACAACCAAAATAAACAACATGTCAAAAGTTGTTTTTGTCTACATCTGTTTAAATATAGTGTTGCGTTTACCGTCACTGTTACGGCCCAATATAGCTTGATCAACGCTTTTCTAGAAAACCATGGCTTTAGCATAAATTTATGCACGATGCATAATTTCTTTGTAGGAAATGAGATCAATAATTTAAAGAGAAGTTTGTAATTTTCCTTTCGGTTTTAATGTGTTTATCACTTTTGAAAATAGTGAAATAATTTTTGTAATTACCAACCTCTGTAATTTGTTACAAAAATAATTCTTAACTGCTGCTGTTCAAAACTTAGTGCTACATTTAAAACGTACAGTATAAAAATATGTTTTAAATTTTAACCATAAAAATTACAGTTAATATTCTTAACAGCCCCATAAAAATGATTGTAAACTATAAAATGACAAAAAAATCAAGTATTGAATAAAATACAGGCTTTAGAACCTATAAAAATGTTCTTTCTTAAATAAATGCCCTGTAAAAGAATTGTTAAAACTAGCTTTTTAAAACAATTTGGCAACAGTCTTGTACTTCAACAAAATTGTTAGAAATAATTCAGTGTGTCTAGAATTGTACTTAGGCCCTTTATCATCCCCAGTAAATATCAATAACAGTATTCTATAAATAAAGGAATGTTTAGAGTTGTTTTCTACAGTCTGGTAAAAATAACTTTGGATTTGGCTTTTAGCAGTTGGCAATCCAGATTTTTAATGATCATAAAAATTAACACATTAAATCTGATGCGCGGGGCTCTGCCAAGGATAATGTTATTTTTATCAGACTATAAAGATAAACATTGGCCCAAATTCAATATTTGTTTAAAGTGCAACTCGTGCAGCAGTTCTGGAAGTTGTGTCCAGATAATATCTCAGTTGGAATTGTGATTGTCTCTTTTTACGTTTTGGCGTAAAAATCACATTTCTCCACATTTTCATCACAAGCGTTGCAGTGTGCGTTATAGCGCAGCATCGCTAGATGACGCCACCGTCCCGTTGGTGACGGCCGCCACATTGTTCACCGTGGACAGTATCGATTCCCCTGTCACGTTGAGCGAGGTCAGTGTCTTGTTCACAACAGCCAACGCAGGGTCCAGGAATTCATTCGGGTTGAACATCTCCGTCTTGTTGGCGTTCTTGGGGGAGTACTCGGCGATGATCTCCTCGATGCTGGTCCAGGAACCGAACACGAGAGCCAAGACGCCGAAGACGAAGAGGATGAAGTTCTTGAAGAGCACCCAGTTGCAGGGGCCGAAACCGACGTCCCAGTACGTGACGATCTCTATCATGATGGGGATGATGAGACCGAGGAGGGAGAAGCAGAATGCTCCGATGAGCCCGATGAAGGGGCCGATGGTGGGGACTGCTACGGCGAGAAGAACTGAAAAAAAGGTCAATATTACCTCTCGATTGTATTAAATTGCCTTTGGATGTTCTTCATCTTTACAGTAATTAAAAAATGATTTGGGTTCTTGAAATTGATATTTTTACAAGTACTTAGGAAATTCAAATCATGAATTTCTTATTTCATTCCAGAAACATTGCAACAACTCACAAAAAATATTACATTGGCCAGCTTATTTTTTTAAAGTTGGCAATCGTTTTATTTAAAAACCAATATTTTGGTTCCTTTCCAGGAGTTTGGCCTTGAAATAGCTACAAAGAATAAAATGAAGAGAATACAACTCAGGTATCTACTACTTTTGCTTTCATCATTAAAAAAACTAATATTTGTGCATTTTCAGTGGTTGGGTTTTGGAAAATGTGTTAAATATAGGGAAGGTATCAAGGAGTTATGGTATACTTACAGCTTTTATCATTGAAACTAATACATATTTAAGTTTTTCAGGGGATTTGCCTTGAAAAGCTACAAAGAATCAAGTGGTAAGAACACAGGGAAGGTATCAAGGAAAGGTAAGGTATACTTTTGGCTTTTATCTTTAAAACAAATTAATATTTTTATGTTTTTAGGTGTTTTGCCTTAAAGCTGCAAAGAATGAAGTGGTAAGGACACAAGGAAGCTATCAAGGAAAGGTAAGGTATACTTTTGGCTTTTATCATTGAAACAAATTAATATATTTTATGTTTCCAGGTGCTTTGCCTCAAAGCTGCAAGAATCAAGTGGTAAGGACACAAGTAAGCTATCAAGGAAAGGTAAGGTATACCTTTGGCTTTTATCATTGTAATTGTAACAAATTAATACTTGTTGTTTTTTCAGGTGTTTTGCCTCGGAAAAGCTGCAGTGATTCAAGTGGTAAGAACACAGGGAAGGTATCAAGGAAAGGTAAGGTATACCTTCAGCTTTTATCATTGAAATCAGTTAATACATGTTGTTTTCAGGTGTTTTGCCTTGGAAAAGCTGCAGTGATTCAAGTGGTAAGAACACAGGGAAGGTATCAAGGAAAGGTAAGGTATACCTTCAGCTTTTATCATTGAAACCAGTTAATACATTGTTTTCAGGTGTTTTGCCTTGGAAAAGCTGCAGTGATTCAAGTGGTAAGAACACAGGGAAGGTATCAAGGAAAGGTAAGGTATACCTTCAGCTTTTTATCATGGAATCAGTTAATACATGTTGTTTTCAGGTGTTTTGCCTTGGAAAAGCTGCAGTGATTCAAGTGGTAAGAACACAGGAAGGTATCAAGGAAGGTAAGGTATACCTTCAGCTTTTATCATTGAAATCAGTTAATACATGTTGTTTTGCCTTGGAAAGCTGCAGTGATTCAAGTAGTAAGAACACAGGGAAGGTATCAAGGAAGGTAAGGTATACCTTCAGCTTTTATCATTGAAATCAGTTAATACATGTTGTTTTGCCTTGGAAAAGCTGCAGTGATTCAAGTGGTAAGAACACAGGGAAGGTATCAAGGAAGGTAAGGTATACCTTCAGCTTTTATCATTGAAATCAGTTAATACATGTTGTTTTTCAGGTGTTTTGCCTTGGAAAAGCTGCAGTGATTCAAGTGGTAAGAACACAGGAAGGTATCAAGGAAGGTAAGATATGCTTTTATCATTGAAATCAGTTAATACATGTTGTTTTCAGGTGTTTTGCCTTGGAAAAGCTGCGTGATTCAAGTGGTAAGAACACGGGAAGGTATCAAGGAAGGTAAGGTATACCTTCAGCTTTTATCATTGGAATCAGTTAATACATGTTGTTTTGCCTTGGAAAAGCTGCAGTGATTCAAGTGGTAAGAACACAGGGAAGGTATCAAGGAAAGGTAAGGTATACCTTCAGCTTTATCATTGGAATCAGTTAATACATGTTGTTTTCAGGTGTTTTGCCTTGGAAAAGCTGCATGATTCAAGTGGTAAGAACACAGGAAGGTATCAAGGAAAGGTAAGGTATACCTTCAGCTTTATCATTGAAATCAGTTAATACATGTTGTTTTGCCTTGGAAAAGCTGCAGTGATTCAAGTGGTAGGAACAGGGAAGGTATCAAGGAAAGGTAAGGTATACCTTCAGCTTTTATCATTGGAATCAGTTAATACATGTTGTTTTCAGGTGTTTTGCCTTGGAAAAGCTGCAGGATTCAAGTGGTAAGAACAGGGAAGGTATCAAGGAAGGTAAGGTATACCTTCAGCTTTTATCATTGAAATCAGTTAATACATGTTGTTTTCCTTGGAAAAGCTGGCGTGATTCAAGTGGTAAGAACACAGGGAAGGTATCAAGGAAAGGTAAGGTATACCTTCAGCTTTTATCATTGGAATCAGTTAATACATGTTGTTTTCCTTGGCCTTGGAAAAGCTGCAGTGATTCAAGTGGTAAGAACACAGGGAAGGTATCAAGGAAAGGTAAGGTATACCTTCAGCTTTATCATTGAAATCAGTTAATACATGTTGTTTTTCAGGTGTTTTGCCTTGGAAAAGCTGCGTGATTCAAGTAGTAAGAACACAGGAAGGTATCAAGGAAGGTAAGGTATACCTTCAGCTTTTATCATTGGAATCAGTTAATACATGTTGTTTTTCAGGTGTTTTGCCTTGGAAAAGCTGCAGTGATTCAAGTGGTAAGAACACAGGGAAGGTATCAAGGAAAGGTAAGGTATACCTTCAGCTTTTATCATTGAAACCAGTTAATACATGTTGTTTTCAGGTGTTTTGCTTGGAAAAGCTGCAGTGATTCAAGTGGTAAGAACACAGGGAAGGTATCAAGGAAAGGTAAGGTATACCTTCAGCTTTTATCATTGAATCCAGTTAATACATGTTGTTTTTCAGGTGTTTTGCCTTGGAAAAGCTGCAGTGATTCAAGTGGTAAGAACACAGGGAAGGTATCAAGGAAAGGTAAGGTATACCTTCAGCTTTTATCATTGGAATCAGTTAATACATGTTGTTTTTCAGGTGTTTTGCCTTGGAAAAGCTGCAGTGATTCAAGTAGTAAGAACACAGGGAAGGTACCAAGGAAAGGTAAGGTATACCTTCAGCTTTTATCATTGAAATCAGTTAATACATGTTGTTTTGCCTTGGAAAAGCTGCGTGATTCAAGTGGTAAGAACACAGGGAAGGTATCAAGGAAAGGTAAGGTATACCTTCAGCTTTTATCATTGAAATCAGTTAGTTTTCATGTTGTTTTGCCTTGGAAAAGCTGCGTGATTCAAGTGGTAAGAACACAGGAAGGTATCAAGGAAGGTAAGGTATACCTTCAGCTTTTATCATTGAATCCAGTTAATACATGTTGTTTTCACCTTGGAAAAGCTGCGTGATTCAAGTGGTAAGAACACAGGGAAGGTATCAAGGAAGGTAAGGTATACCTTCAGCTTTTATCATTGAAATCAGATTAATACATGTTGTTTTGCCTTGGAAAAGCTGCAGTGATTCAAGTGGTAAGAACACAGGGAAGGTATCAAGGAAGGTAAGGTATACCTTCAGCTTTTATCATTGAAATCAGTTAATACATGTTGTTTTCACCTTGGAAAAGCTGCAGTGATTCAAGTGGTAAGAACACAGGGAAGGTATCAAGGAAAGGTAAGGTATACCTTCAGCTTTTATCATTGAAATCAGTTAATACATGTTGTTTTGCCTTGGAAAAGCTGCAGTGATTCAAGTAATAAGAACAGGAGGTATCAAGGAAAGGTAAGGTATACCTTCAGCTTTTATCATTGAAATCAGTTAATACATGTTGTTTTGCCTTGGAAAAGCTGCGTGTGATTCAAGTGGTAAGAACACAGGGAAGGTATCAAGGAAAGGTAAGGTATACCTTCAGCTTTTATCATTGAAATCAGTTAATACATGTTGTTTTCAGGTGTTTTGCCTTGGAAAAGCTGCAGTGATTCAAGTGGTAAGAACACAGGAAGGTATCAAGGAAAGGTAAGGTATACCTTCAGCTTTTATCATTGAATCCAGTTAATACATGTTGTTTTGCCTTGGAAAAGCTGCAGTGATTCAAGTGGTAGAACACAGGGAAGGTATCAAGGAAAGGTAAGGTATACCTTCAGCTTTTATCATTGGAATCAGTTAATACATGTTGTTTTGCCTTGGAAAAGCTGCAGTGATTCAAGTAGTAAGAACAGGGAAGGTATCAAGGAAGGTAAGGTATACCTTCAGCTTTTATCATTGAAATCAGTTAATACAGGTGTTTTGCCTTGGAAAAGCTGCAGTGATTCAAGTGGTAAGAACACAGGGAAGGTACCAAGGAAAGGTAAGGTATACCTTCGGCTTTTATCATTGAAACTAGTTAATACATGTTGTTTTTCAGGTGTTTTGCCTTGGAAAAGCTGCAGTGATTCAAGTGGTAAGAACACAGGGAAGGTATCAAGGAAAGGTAAGGTATACCTTCAGCTTTTATCATTGAAACCAGTTAATACATGTTTTTCAGGTGTTTTGCCTTGGAAAAGCTGCAGGGATTCAAGTGGTAAGAACACAGGGAAGGTATCAAGGAAAGGTAAGGTATACCTTCGGCTTTTATCATTGAAATCAGTTAATACATGTTGTTTTTTTGCCTTGGAAAAGCTGCAGGATTCAAGTGGTAAGAACACAGGGAAGGTAGGAAGGTAAGGTATACCTTCAGCTTTTATCATTGAAACCAGTTAATACATGTTGTTTTTCAGGTGTTTTGCCTTGGAAAAGCTGCAGTGATTCAAGTGGTAAGAACACAGGGAAGGTATCAAGGAAAGGTAAGGTATACCAGCTTTTATCATTGAAATCAGTTAATACATGTTGTTTTCAGGTGTTTTGCCTTGGAAAAGCTGCAGTGATTCAAGTGGTAAGAACACAGGGAAGGTATCAAGGAAAGGTAAGGTATACCTTCAGCTTTTATCATTGGAATCAGTTAATACATGTTGTTTTGCCTTGGAAAAGCTGCAGTGATTCAAGTGGTAAGAACACAGGGAGGGTTAAAGGAAGGTAAGGTATACCTTCAGCTTTATCATTGAAATCAGTTAATACATGTTGTTTTTCAGGTGTTTTGCCTTGGAAAAGCTGCAGTGATTCAAGTGGTAAGAACACAGGAAGGTATCAAGGAAAGGTAAGGTATACCTTCAGCTTTTATCATTGAAATCAGTTAATACATGTTGTTTTCAGGTGTTTTGCCTTGGAAAAGCTGCAGTGATTCAAGTGGTAAGAACACAGGGAAGGTATCAAGGAAAGGTAAGGTATACCTTCAGCTTTTATCATTGAAATCAGTTAATACATGTTGGTTTTTCAGGTGTTTTGCCTTGGAAAAGCTGCAGTGATTCAAGTAAGAACACAGGAAGGTATCAAGGAAAGGTAAGGTATACCTTCAGCTTTATCATTGAAATCAGTTAATACATGTTGTTTTCAGGTGTTTTGCCTTGGAAAAGCTGCAGTGATTCAAGTGTAAGAACACAGGGAAGGTATCAAGGAAAGGTAAGGTATACCTTCAGCTTTTATCATTGAAATCAGTTAATACATGTTGTTTTCAGGTGTTTTGCCTTGGAAAAGCTGCAGTGATTCAAGTGGTAAGAACACAGGGAAGGTATCAAGGAAGGTAAGGTATACCTTCAGCTTTTATCATTGAAATCAGTTAATACATGTTGTTTTCAGGTGTTTTGCCTTGGAAAAGCTGCAGTGATTCAAGTAGTAAGAACAGGGAAGGTACCAAGGAAGGTAAGGTATACCTTCAGCTTTTATCATTGGAATCAGTTAATACATGTTGTTTTGCCTTGGAAAAGCTGCGTGATTCAAGTGGTAAGAACACAGGGAAGGTATCAAGGAAAGGTAGGTATACCTTCAGCTTTTATCATTGAAATCAGTTAATACATGTTGTTTTCAGGTGTTTTGCCTTGGAAAAGCTGCAGTGATTCAAGTGGTAAGAACACAGGAAGGTATCAAGGAAAGGTAAGGTATACCTTCATGCTTTATAATTATTGGTGTCAGAATACAAATTTGTTGGAGTGTCAAGGGGGGGGCTATCACAAGGGGTAAGTAATACCTTCAGGGTAAAGGGTGGTCATAGGTTTCCCCGAAAAATGTTGTATACAAATCTGCTATTTTATAGTAGTTTAAATCAGTTTACATTACAGAATTGGTTCAACAATATTTTAAGCTATCAATAATTATACCTGTAAAATAATATGCACTTTTCAATAAATTAAGTTTATTTGAAATAAAATAATTTAGTTTTGAACTGGCTATAAATAAATAATATAATAAGCAATATTTTGGTTTATAGATAATACAGAACACATGGTAAAAGTGCAAACAAGTTGAGAAACAAATACAATGTATTCAAACAATAAACTGATTAATTAAACAAGGCAAGGTCGATTTTTTTGCACAGAAATTTTTTTCTTATGAATTTCGTTTAACAAGGTGTAATTTCAAGTGTCCTTGCCGTGGTGAGTGATGTCTTGAATAACTTAGGTGATTTAGTGATTAAGCTGACTTTTAGACCCAAATTTATCCATTTTGGATTCTGCAAATTAGAACTACAGATTAGGGATCAAACTCAACTTCCATATAAACTATGAAACACCATGGCTTTACAAATTTAAACGGCAAGTATTAACATTTTACAGCAGTGAAAATAAACCTACAATACCGCTAAGACAGTATAAGGAAATGCAGGTGATATACAGCGACAGAAGTCAAAGTTTGATCTTGGTACTCACTACTCATGTAATCAAAACAAAATATAGATTACGTAGGTATCAGCTGAATCAGAAGCTGTAGCTTATCGGCATGTTGAGCTCCAGCAATATGAGATCACTTACAAGGAAGGGTATAGCCTAACAGCGACCTATATTGTAAACTAGACCAGTCTTGGGAGTGACACCCGACCTCAGGGTATCTGAAAAACTACGAAATTGTATGTTTTGGTTTTTAAATATTAGTGGGGCAGGGTTTTACCTTAAAAGCTGGTGATTCACAGTTAAAACCAGGAGTCGGAAAGGTGGGTATACCTTCAGCTTTATCATTGAAATCAGTTAATACATGTTGTTTTGCCTTGGAAAAGCTGCAGTGATTCAAGTGAGTAAGAACACAGGAAGGTTTACCAAGGAAAGGTAAGGTATACCTTCAGCTTTTATCATTGGAATCAGTTAATACATGTTGTTTTTCTTGGAAAAGCTGCGTGATTCAAGTGGTAAGAACACAGGGAAGGTATCAAGGAAAGGTAAGGTATACCTTCAGCTTTTATCATTGAATCCAGTTAATACATGTTGTTTTCAGGTGTTTTGCCTTGGAAAAGCTGCAGTGATTCAAGTGGTAAGAACACAGGGAAGGTATCAAGGAAAGGTAAGGTATACCTAGCTTTTATCATTGAATCAGTTAATACATGTTGTTTTGCCTTGGAAAAGCTGACGTGATTCAAGTAGTAAGAACACAGGGAAGGTATCAAGGAAGGTAAGGTATACCTAGCTTTTATCATTGGAATCAGTTAATACATGTTGTTTTTCTTGGAAAAGCTGCGTGATTCAAGTGGTAAGAACACAGGGAAGGTATCAAGGAAGGTAAGGTATACCTTCAGCTTTTATCATTGAATCCAGTTAATACATGTTGTTTTTCAGGTGTTTTGCCTTGGAAAAGCTGCAGTGATTCAAGTGGAAGTAAGAACAGGGAAGGTATCAAGGAAGGTAAGGTATACCTTCAGCTTTTTATCATGGAATCAGTTAATACATGTTGTTTTCAGGTGTTTTGCCTTGGAAAAGCTGCAGTGATTCAAGTGGTAAGAACACAGGAAGGTATCAAGGAAAGGTAAGGTATACCTTCAGCTTTATCATTGGAATCAGTTAATACATGTTGTTTTTTCAGGTGTTTTGCCTTGGAAAAGCTGCAGTGATTCAAGTAGTAAGAACACAGGAAGGTATCAAGGAAAGGTAAGGTATACCTTCAGCTTTTATCATTGGAATCAGTTAATACATGTTGTTTTGCCTTGGAAAAGCTGCGTGATTCAAGTGGTAAGAACACAGGGAAGGTATCAAGGAAAGGTAAGGTATACCTTCAGCTTTATCATTGAAATCAGTTAATACATGTTGTTTTGCCTTGGAAAAGCTGCGTGATTCAAGGAGTAAGAACACAGGGAAGGTACCAAGGAAGGTAAGGTATACCTTCAGCTTTTATCATTGGAATCAGTTAATACATGTTGTTTTGCCTTGGAAAAGCTGACGTGATTCAAGTAGTAAGAACACAGGGAAGGTATCAAGGAAAGGTAAGGTATACCTTCAGCTTTTATCATTGGAATCAGTTAATACATGTTGTTTTGCCTTGGAAAAGCTGCAGTGATTCAAGTAGTAAGAACACAGGAAGGTATCAAGGAAAGGTAAGGTATACCTTCAGCTTTTATCATTGGAATCAGTTAATACATGTTGTTTTGCCTTGGAAAAGCTGACGTGATTCAAGTAGTAAGAACACAGGGAAGGTACCAAGGAAAGGTAAGGTATACCTTCAGCTTTTATCATTGAAATCAGTTAATACATGTTGTTTTTCAGGTGTTTTGCCTTGGAAAAGCTGCAGGATTCAAGTGGTAAGAACACAGGGAAGGTACCAAGGAGAGGTAAGGTATACTTTCTGCTTTTATCATTGAAACCAGTTAATACTTGTTGTTTTCAGGTGTTTTGCCTTGGAAAAGCTGCAGTGATTCAAGTCTTAAGAGCACAGGTAAGCTATCAAGGAAATATAAGATAAACTTTCACCTTGTATCAATGAAAATAATTAATATTTTTGTGTTTTTAAGTTTTTGCTTGGAAAAGCTGCAATGAATCTAGTGGTAAGGACACAAGTAAAGTATCAAGGAAAGGTAAGGTATACTTACACCTTTTATTATTGAAACAAATTAATAATTTTTATCTTTTCAGGTGTTTTGCCTTGAAAAATCAAGTGGTAAGACCACAGGTAAGGTATCAAGGAAAGTCAAGGTATACTTTCGGCTTTGATCATTGAAACTAATCAATACTTTTTTGTTTCACGTGTTTTGCCTTGAAGGAATCAATTGGTAAGAACACAAGTAAGGTATCAAGGAAAGGTATGGTATTCTTTACGGTTTTTATCTTTGAAACAAATAAAATTTTTGTTTCTTACAGATGTTGGGGATCAAAAAGCTGCAGGAAATCAAGTGTTAAGAACACAAGTAAGGTATCAAGGAAAGGTAAAGATGTCATGGGTAAGGAATACTTCCACAAGATAAGGAAGGTAAGGAATACTTTCTGCTTTTAACATTAAATCAAATTAATATTTTTGTGTTTTTCAGGTGTTTTGCCTCAAAAAAGCTGCAAAGAATCAAGTGGTAAGAATACAGGTAAGGTATCAAGGAAAGGTAAGGTGTCATGGGTAAGGAATACTTCCATAAGATAAGGAAGGTAAGGAATACTTTCTGGTTTTATCATTAAATCAAATTAATATTTTTGTTTCTTACAGATGTTGGGGCTCAAAAAAGCTGCGAAGAATCAAGTGTTAAGAACACAGGTGAGGTATCAAGGAAAGGTAAGATGGTAAGGTAAGGTATACTTTTGGCTTTTACCTTGGAAACAAATTAATACTTTGTTCTTTCAGATGTTTTGCCTTGAAAAAGTTGCACATAATCAAACTTTAAGAGGAAAGATGACCAAGAAATCAAAATTTTGGGCTATAACGCAGTTGGACCTTATGAATCCATTAAACTTCTCCTGCCCATGAAAGGATAGCTTGCAGAGCTTGGACCAAATCAAGGGAAGAAACGAAGAAACCAGCGACCAAGTTCATTTCATCTACCATGTCATCTTGTTAGTTTTAAATACCCTGAATTTGTAAACATTAAAAGAATAAATAAATTAGAAATAAGGTATTTTTTAAGATGTAGATATTTAGTTGTCAACTTGTAATGAATGTACACTTGTATAAATGAAAATTGTTTTTCCTGTAAATAAAGAATTAAAACATGAAATATTACCTGCTGCGGCAGTGAGCAACGTGCGAACAACGTACTCTGCAAAGCGAGCATTCTTGGTGTATCTGTCCTTGATTCCACTCCAGACTATCTCCAGGCACACGTAGTACTGGAGTCCGTACGTGCAGAACACTGCCAGTCCTACCAAGATCTGGACGGACTGGGCTAGTCTGCAAACGGCAATACAGTAGTAGTTATTAATGACAACTTTAAAATCGTTTATCTTCAATCGACATTTGTTAGCGAGGGATTTTGATTTTCTTCTAGGCTTTAAAAGACTTCTAGTACCTGATAATGGCATATTAGAGTTTTGATTTTCTTTGTAACTTGTGGTTTCTGGAGTAGGCTCAGCTGACGAGGTTATTGTGGTAGGCGCATGAAGTTTGTTCACTACTTATCGTAACTGTGATTTAATTTCTTTATTTTCGTTTTCTAAGTCAAGTAATCTTTCCGACATAATCAAACTATTTTTTTTGTAATTTCACTTAGCCAAGATACTATTTAAGTATAAAATTGCCGAATTATCGCTGTCACTGTATAAAGACGATGCAGAACTCGCTGAGTCACTTCTGTGAGTTCCGTTTGTGTTGTTTGATCTAATCACGGATACGGGACTCACAGTACTATTTTAATCCCGGCATTGAAACTACGCATTTAAAATGGTCGAAATGACTTTGAAATATTTACATTACTGCGTTACGTCTGTCTTAAACTAAATTTTTGCAGAGATACACAAGCACTTTACCCGCCATCATCTTGCTGACTCTAGAATTATTGTGAACTCAGGCCACCTTGGTGCTAGCATGGTCAGGGAGAAGTGTTGACGAATGCCTTGGGGCATAGAGGGTCCTGGCTCAATAATCCCTTATATTCAGTATGAATATGTTTCGTAAAACATAAACAAGTTGCACCGATATTTATAAACTATTCACCGGATAAAAGCTTTTAAAAACCTTTCGATTTACCAAAGTGAAATAGAATCACTTGCAAAATACAGTGGGTGAGAGCAAAGTACAAATCCTTATCCAATTTTTTAAGTCAAATTCTTAATTCTTCGTAATGTCGTTATTACACATGTTATTCTCATATCACAAGTCATATACTTGTTACTTATTATTGAAATAGGTCAGTGGTCTGTGTGAGCCTAGAGGAAAGTTGAGGGCAAATCAGCTGTACTCCACTATTTAACAGGAAAATATGTTTAAATATTTATTCTTAAAGCGTGAACAGAATTCAAATACATTGTTTATTGATAATATAAGTATTTCTCTGGAAACTACATAAATAATTAAAAGCGTAGTCATTACAGCTTGCAAGTTCTAGCAGGGAATTAGAAGTTAATGATATTTGCAAAAATAATATGTTGAATTGAAAATTGAACTACTGTACTAAGTGGAGCACTAATACTGTATAGAAATTGTTGCATAATATTGTTTTTGTATTGGATCGAGAGTAAAAAATAATGTACAACTATTCAAATTAGTTGTTAGTTCTTTGACAACGTACATAATCAGGTCGTGTGATTGCAAAAGTAGGCCTAAAACAGAGTAGTTGCATTGCGCGGGACTAATGATAGCAGGTCTGCTGTCTGATGGGCTTTGAATACCACTTCTAGCGCCTCGTTGCTATAGCAACGGAGCCCCTTTCCTCACCCCTCAGCGTCTATCCCTACCACGTAAGTAAGCCTCAAGTGAAGGCCTGAGCAAGCTCTTCACCTACAACGAAAGTATTCGGTCTTACACAGAAGCAGCCAGTGGCAACCATAGAACATATTCTTTCTCTTGCGACTTCGGGCAACATAGATTATTGCTGTCGAGCTTGTATCTTACTCACTATAAAGTCATTGATATGTGATCCTGGACTTTGGAGCGGATTAATTAAATGTTAAAGTTATTTTTCCCTCTAAAACATAGGTGAAGTGACCCTTCACCTGATGAGCCGCCACTGAAATAGCTAGTCATTAACAACAGCTGTATCTCTAGTGACTTCATTTAAATAGTGTGTTGCTGTATAAATTAAAACTCAAATCCCAAATCTAAAACACGAGCCCAAGCACAGTCTGCTACTAGGAATTTAATTCCTGAACTACAGTTTTCTTCTTGATTCCATATTTACCAAGGTGGTTAGCAACTTAAATGTCAACATCAGGTCAAAAGGTAATTTGATACACCTCGTTGAGAGAATTTGTGATAGTGAGAAACTGGCCAAATAAATAGGACCTAAAAACTACTGCTGGGATGATAAAAGACAAATATTATTTCTGTAATGGCTGAAGCAAACATGGATAAGAAAAGCTTGGAAGTGATACAGGATGCTGAGGATTGAGCGTCTGTCTTGAGGTAGTTCGGCTAAATAAGTGAACCTTATAACCAACAAGAGCTTAGAATTCCTTTACTTAGCCTTGAACTCAGCTCTAGATTTGAGTAGACACCCTGAACCTAAGACCGAGCACAGAAGCATACTTACAGATGTTAGATTGAGAGGATCAAATAGTTAGGGACTGGTTGCCCTTTGTCAGGCATATTGAGCTATCACCGAAATGCGAGAAATGCAGGAGAAGAATGGGTCTGGATTCAGCTGACCAGACAATCATGAGGAGAGTGACAAGCAAGGCCGCTGAACCCCACTAAGGCACTCACACCCCCAAGACACAGAGAGCTTTGCCAACAGTCAGGGTACCTTCCCCCTCAAAACTATGGCAAGCCTCTCCTGAATTCCCAGTCTACCCTGCTGCAGCGCTTCTCATTGATATCTGAGCCAACCTCCTGGTGAGCAGATGCATCTGTGATGAACAGGTGATGTTCATCATCCAAACAACTACAAAGCCCAGTAATTGTGTGAACTACTTTTTTATGTACCTCAGTAAAAAGTAATCTGAGCAGGTACTGACTGGGGCGAATACTCACATATCCTCCTTGGGCAGGTTGAGTGTGATGCTGCCAAGTGTTGCGTCTCCGTACTTGACGTATCCAAGGAACCCGAGCAAGATGTAGATGAGGAGTGTTCTCCCCATGCCGGTTCAACACTCATGGACCGATGAAGTGTGGTTCCATGGGTTCTAGGAACGCGTGCTGTGGTGATTGTTGTCTTACCATGCTTTGTATGAAGTTTGTTGTTGACGATGGGAGGATTTCAGAAGTTGAAATATTATTGTGGACATTTTCCATCGTTAGTGAGCAAAAAGATCACTTACCATGGTTAGGTACAAGGAAAGCTAAGGAGCTTGCTGGATGAAAATCCCATCCCAACAGTTTGGTTTACTGATGGTAAAAACAGGGTTGTAGTCAGAGAGAACAATTGCCCGGGCCAGCGTTTATGGTTGTAACCAGAGTGGTCAGAACCGCTGTCTCCCGAAAGGTCAAATGTAATATAAAAACATATATAAATGCACTGAAAATTCTTGAAAACCGAACCAGTTTGCTCGAGATTCAACCCTTGGATCGCTCTATAATAGAGTACTGATACTTCGCTTTGAGACACTGACCACTCTCAGAGGGCATTTTAAGATGAATATGGAATGATAGTGAGTGTTTTTAATGGATGATTAGATGCATCGGGGATGGTTAGGCCACCAGAAAACTTTTCTTATGTATGTCCTCCTCGGAATTTTAGTGAGCTGAAAAAAAAAAAGTAACTAGCTAATTTCCCACTAGTTTAATGATGAAAAATACCAAGTATGCTAGATTCAGCTGGATAGGTAGCTCTCCTACCATTACATCTTTTGAGAGACAAAATATGAGTTGAATATGAAACTGAAGAATCAAAGCTTTTAGTAAAACAAGTTCTGTGTACATTTGACAACAGCTATAATTATTTGTACTACCAATGGTGATCAGGCATTTAAAAGCAACAAATAATTTGCAACTCGTTACACAATTTCCTTCTCAATGACACTCACCACTCCGATGACCTCCATAGCGAAGATGCAGATGCTGAAGAAGATCGGGAGCTCCATGATGGGAGCAGTGTTGGGCCTCACACTGGGGGACGGTAGGTCCTGCACTATGTAGTAGAATGTGATGCCGATACCGAGCCCCATGAACACGTTGGCCACCATGGAGAACGGTGCGAGGGACTTGAGGTTAGGCACCCAACTGAGCAGGATCAGGGGCAGCAGCAATGCCATGATGTACACTCGCACATTCAGCTCTACGCCGAGGTAGTGGCCGACCACCTGTAACAATCAAAAGGAAGTTCTCAGTTTGTTTTACTGATACAGAATGGTTGACTATGCCAACTGCAAAAGTTATAAGATGGAACAAAGAAGGAAATGTTATGAAGTTTATTTGTCTGGGACAAATGTTACAAAAAGTCACTGCGGAATTCAGGTTTCAGAAATTGAACTCATGGGTCCAGAACTGCATAGATCTACTAACCTGGTGCTGGTCTGCTAAAACTGGAAGCTTTTATTTGAAAGTGTGCATAAAACCTCATTTTTTAATGCTTTTCTAACTATAAGCACACAAATGCAACTAAAAACTGTGGTGGATCATAGTGTGCTAATTAATTTGTAGTTTAAGAATAAGACGACAAATAGTTTGGAGGGTTTTTTATAAATATTAGTTTTGGCACCAGTCATTATCGGGGCAATTATCCAGGGTGAGTCTTACCGGTACTTGAAGTGCTGAAATAATCAAATGTCGCTCATGTGATTCGTTCTGTGGCATGATACACCAAACATTGCGTGCGTTACAGGACGATGAGCCTGGCACAATCGTAGGCCAGCTCTAAAGTTGGCAAAACACTGAGTTTACAAAGAATTGAATAATTAAGAATACAGATTGATTATAGATGAATAGAAATTAAGTGTGATTGGATATGTGAGATGTTTCCGGAGTACTTACTGTTTGAAAGTTGGTAGCAATGATGACAGTGTAAACACTGCAAGTACCGAAGTACGCCAGGAACAGACCCACTTGAATTGATATCCTGGAAAACATAACATTGTCTTACTCCTTGAGTGATGACATTTTGCATGATGATGACCAGACAAAATTGCAATATTTCAGTATTGTCAGCATTGATGACCATATTTATCAACAAAACTCCTTTGACAATAATATAAAAACCAGGCCGACGCGGCTAAAGCTAAAGCACAGCGTGAGGAGAATCAATTTCCTTTGCAATTTGTTACTCTTATTTGCTCCGCTGACAGCCTCGCTTTGGCATTCGGCCGTCTATTACCAGGAGAGTTACGAAGCTGTACACTCAGTTTGCTACAGCTATGTAGCTCACAGTTTGATTTTGCTGGTTAACAAACTTGACCCGAGATATTTATAAAAGGAACATTTGTACCAAATTTGGTGCAAATCTGACAAAAATGCAACCTGTAGAGATGATACACTTATATACATATGTAAATAAAGTTTTGAAAAATGATCAAAACATGTTCTGGAGATCAGAATTGGTGCTCATTTCATGATCCCGGGCCTGGGTCTTATTTGCTGAGGGCATGAATATCTCATTTTCCAATGGAAATTTGATAACAATTAAATTAGTCCTGGCATTTAGAAATATTTTAGAGCAGCAAGTATCACTCAAATGGAAACAAGTTTTGATACAATTGTTTAGTTAGAAAGTTGGTCAGAGGAAGATACTAAAAGGAGAGAAGTAGCCTAAACTAATTAGCGATTAATAGACTTCATCTGATTTTTGAAAAGATCAGAAAGAAAGAGTACCCAATAAAATTCATCAAATGAAGCACGATCTCAACTTGGCTTCTACGATTGCAAAAGTAACTGCTTCAATCAGACTAGATGAAAGTCTGTCGTACCTGGCAAGTTTTGCGAACTTCCTGCCCCATGGAGGACCATTGGCGAAAGCAACCTCCCCGACATCAGCGAAACTCATAGAGCATGTCCTCGTCCTGTAGTACAAAACGTGGGCACATTTCACCTGGAAATTGTACAAGCATAAGTCAAAAGTAGCATCGATATTGGTCGTCAAATATTTGTGACTAAATACAAATTCCTGTTGGGAATTCACTGCTGTATTTGAAAAGGTATGAAAGAGGACAATTAGTTCACACTTCTTGATTCAAAAACCGTCATCATTGGTCTTGGACAAAAGTAGGGACTGAGAAAGGATGAAGGTACATGAAATTGTTCTACGAACTTATGTTAGAATTAATCTACAAAGGATAAAATTGTGATGTTTTGTCTACATTTGCTTGCATGGTTCAGCAAACTGCACATTTTACTAATTAAGGCATTGTGTCTCTACTTCCACTCTTGCAGCTTTTAATAAGAAAACGTAAAGCACCATTATTCTTCCTAAAATATGTTTACCCACTGTTAAAAATCTAGAAGTCTATAAAAGTGTGCTTCTTCTTCAGCTAAAGCACATTATGGAAGTGACTGCAACTTACAATGATGTAGCAGCAGTGTGTGCAGACCACCGCAACGAGGAGGGTGCAGAAGATGCCCATGGCAAGCCCGGCACTCTTGAACGCAACCGGCATCGCCAGGATCCCCGTGCCGAGGGAGGCTTTCAACAGATGGGTTAGGGTGTCACAATCTCTGAAACACAGAACACACATCAAAGTCTTCTTTGCAACGAGAAACAGAAGCAGTGTATTGATGAAATCCAACCCAGTCGTCCAAGTGTTGTAAAAGTGGATGGGTCAGCATTTTTGAGATGTTGAGGCAGCTCTTTCCCCGCACCATTGGAGTGATGAGCTCCAGAGTCCCACGCATACCAAACCGCAGCGGCTCCCTTAAGTTCGTTGACTCCAGCAAAATACAGCTTCTTGATGAAAAGGATTGATCTGTGGGGAAACCTCAAACAGTAGAAGAGGACCAACATCGAGATTTGAGAGAGGATTTGGAAACAAAAAAAAGTCTACAACGGAATATTTTTCTCCATGCCCTGTTAAAGATGATACTAAAGGAATATTCAAGCTAATATTATAAAAATGTTCATACTAATAAACTACCATACAGTATTAGCACAATTTATTGAAACAATTAATACAGTACCCTAAAGGAGGTTTCTTCACGATAACAATTGGTGAGCTGAAACTAGTCATGATCTATCTACTATAGGATAAATGATGGAAGCCCAGTACGTTCTTTGATTATGATACTTCCAGTGAAAAACAACGGAACTACCAACCATTAGATATGATCGGTGTATGTTTATAGCTCGTGAATATTCATGTCGTGATGAGTGGAAATTGAGTGGTTATATACTTAAATTAAGTCTCTAAATGTACATGTACAGAGTACTTAATGCTATTGGTAATATATTTCTAATACTTAAATTTTGGGGTTATAACTGGCCGTGCATCCTTATCTTTGTAATATCTACAATAATTTTGAATTGAAATATTCTGTGACTGCGGCACTTACGTTGTTGGGTTCTCCACTTTCCTCTCCTTGAAGGGGTCGTAGTACTTGTTGGCAACGTCGTTAAGTCTATCGACATACGACATCTCGTCTGCGGCACGGTCACTTTGTACCTGAAACAATGAATTGGTTGATTTTTGGTTGTAAGAGTCTTGTCACTTATTCCAGTCTGTGTGTGTGTCTCTTTAAGGTTGTGCGGTTTTCCACGGATCTAGCGGAATGTTGGCGTAATTGGCGATTATGCAGCTGAAGTATTAATTTTCTTTTGTTATTATACTTTTAGGAAATTACTTGCTGTTACTTCTTTTGTAAAGTACAGCAGGAGTAACTAAGACTCTTACAAGATGGCTGAAAAATAGTTAATTACAAATTGTCAGTAATTTAGAGCATAGAGCTTTTGAATGCATTAAATAGTTTTGAATATATCGAAATTTTAAGAAATATATAAATTAGATTTGGGGCTAACTGCTTAGATATTTTGCAAACAAGTCAAAATGTGTAGATAAATTTAGAAAACTAAGATACAGTACAATAAAAATATCCATTTTTGGTCTTGCTCAAACTATTAAAACACTAAATAATAAAATTACTTTCAATCTTTGTTTGATATATATTTTGCGGCGCTGATGATGTAAAAAAAATATGAGGATACATCTTATCAACCGAGGCTTGAAAAGATAAAAACATTGTTCAGACTTTTTTGACCAGGAATCTGATTGAGGATGCTGTCTAGAGTTCTGCTTTTTCTCTGAAAATGCTTGGCAGTGTTTAATACACATAAGATCAGTTTGCTTACTTGGTTCCTTCTTTCGTGGTGACATTGTACCCGTCCTTGGGCAGAAATGTCTCCATTTCCGTTTCCATGTTTGCTTGTCCATTAGCAGCCTGAAATAAAACAGAAATTTATATAGAAAAAGTAAAACTAAATTGGCATAATTAAAAACAAACTAGGAATTTTTGTGCGCTCTCGACTCTCTGTGGGATTACTTGAAAGCATCTTCTTCTGAGAGAAAATTTTCAATTTCACAAATTATTTTTGGAAGGACAAACTTTATTTAATGTTGCTTTGGGTATTCTATTGCTTATAACACAATAGAAGCCTATGGTGTGCTTCAATTAAGAAAATTTACATTATTAAATATGAACTCTAATGAAACTCTTTGCCCGCAACTCTCTTGCTGAGTTTTGTCTGCAATCTGACCACTGTTACAAATGGCACCTAGAGGTATCTAGCTCCAACTAAGTGGCAGTTGGCTGTGAACAGATTCCATCATTGACTTGTCACTCTATAGCGTATATACTCAATGGTGCTTCCCAGCAAAGCGGGCAGGGTTTAATTCTCGAAGATACGTTAACTGTTGGAGTTATACGTTAAGCCGTTGGTTAATTCTATCCGGAGAGCAATTAGGCTAGTATGTAACTAGACTAAACCTGATTATCCATCAAAACCCTCATCACATTCACTCTTCATCCCATAGTCACCTTGAAACACTCTCTAAGAATTATCAGTCTCAAGTCAAAATATCATATTTCATTGCATGTATTTTTTGAATTTCAATATTGTTTGAACAATTAATGAATGAGTCAAGTGTGTGTGTCCTGTCATTGGAAATTCGCTGAAATCATGGAAGCGCTATGTTAATTGAAGCTTGATCCTGTATTAATTTAAACGAGGTCTCCTAGCTAAATTTGGTCCAGGATACTATAAAATGGTTAGCCATCATAACTCTATCGTCAGTAAGACCGCTAATGCATTTCTTACTGATGCCAGGATGCTGTCTAGTGGTGATCACTGTGTACTTTCAAGAAAATGTACAACCAAAATGTTGATCGAACCTTTTGTAAAGAGTGGGTAGCCTTTGTCATGCTCTCCATAAGAAAATGCTTGAGTTTGAGAATCTATTATTGTTTCTAACGGTACAAAAATATCCTGGCCAAATTTAAACTGGCAACATGTTTTGTCTATCAAATTGCTTCAAACTTTAGAGTAAGATTACTTTCATTCAATTTTGATGATAGGTGCAGGTGCAACTTATTGGTAAAAAATACAAGATTAAAATGAGGGTAGATTAGTGCTGATTTCATTGCCTGCGTCTGGGTCTTACCAGGCTGAAAATATATATTTTACCAAAATAAGTTTGCTGAAAATTTGAAAGTATATTCATGAATATTATTTCTTGTATACACATAGTGATAGGTATTTTTGAGAAACTAAAATTAATATTGTAATGTGGTCTCTCAGTCAGCTGACGTATTGTGTTCTAGTTCGTGGAGAAACCATTGAGTAATTGAACTTAACAGTGAAACCTATCAAAGATCAGCTAAATCTGACCATCAGTCCAAAGTTCCTATTTAATATTGTACTGCTTCCGGAAAGAATAGAACAGTTGAATACTTTTCATGTTGGCAATGTGTTCAAAAAACTATTAAAACAATTGTTTTTTGAAGATATTGCCAACTATTTCAAGCTCATGAAACGTTTATTATGTCTTCATCATATCAAAAAAGTTGAAACTTGAGACACTGACCACTTAAGATTTTATTTTAAGGTGAACATGGGATTAATGGTGATGTTTAAACAATTAGTTCGCATTTGCACTTAAAATAGTAGTTGCACTGCTAAAGTTCTTGTTTGAGAAAAAGTCTTGTCATCTTGCCCACCTCATGAAAATACAGTATCTGCTTTAAACAATCTAAAATTCTCATTTCACTACCTAAATTATTTAGCTTCAAAATTAAAAGCTTTATATTCATAAATTTAATTTCTGGAAAAATTACTAGATTGAAAATTTGTCACTAAGTATGTAAACTTCTCTTTAATGAATTGAATCTTCTTACCATGGCTGAGTCTGGGACTGATTTGGCAGCTGCTTATATTTTCCTCCTGAAACAAAATAAAAAATGAGCTTATAAAAATTACATTAAACAATTATTACAATATGCAAATAAGATAATTTTCCTATTGAACAACATAAAAGACATTAAAACGCAACTACTGCTCGTAGGTCACTTTGATGTCAATTTTATTGACTAAGGAACAATAGGTCACGCATATTTGAAGCTTCTTGCAAAACTTATAAAAGTTCTGTCAGATCTGTGCATTTTTTATTTATTTATACACTTTCCTATTCGTGTAAAGGAAAGTTCCCTATTTGCTAACTAGTAACCAAATTCCACCAACAGATTTAGCGACTGACCTATCTCCCGATATCTCGCCGTTTTGCTCCATTTACCAACCAGTGATAACCTCTCTTCCTACGTTATGCATCATTATTTTGATTTTCCTTACAACACACTCTCAAATTTTATCACTTAATTCGTTTCAACACATCATCTTCACATAACTTCTTTGAACTTAATTTTTGTAGTGCAAATAACATGTGACATCATGCTAATAACAAATCAATAAATGAAAAGCGATGTTTTTATTCAATTTTTTTACTTATAGTTGTCAGAGTAGTACTTGTGGAATAAGAAAATATTGAGTCAAAAGCTTTTGAATGATTTTGATTTAGTTATCTTTCAAGTTTCAACTTTGAACATTCTTCTACCCAATTAGAATCAAATTCAACTCTTTTAAGGCTTCTCATAAAATTGGCGATTTGTCTGTCGATCGGGACTGTGCAGTGACGAGTGGAGGCTTGGTTGATTCATTCTGCAATTAAGTGTCCCCGGCATAACATTTACGACAAATTAACACATATACGCGACTGTCATCAACTACTCGACTCACGACAAATTGCAGAAATCAATCAAGAGACAAATTTGAGAGCATGAATTGACAAAATCCAACCAGATATTCGGATAAATAAAAACTTCTATGGAGGCACTTCTATGGTAATACATGGAACTTCTATGTTAATACATGTAGATCAAAGCTTTGGAAAAATCTAGAGACAGAATAAAACCTTTGTAGAGTGTGAAATTAACTGCAGAATATTTTGAGGTTCAACATGTTCCCCTGATCGCTCTGAATCACTCAGATGCCGAAGGTGTTGGCTAAAATCATTGCTAGGAAAATGTACCTTAACACTAGAAACATGATTGTTTTTCGTATCAATCCACTAAGCATACGGCACAGTCGAAACTATTGAGAGGTTTATCCATGGTAGCTATATTTTCCGATCCACTCATAAATAAAACTTACCACACAGCAATTTATTTGGTGAAAGGTCAGTTTGAGACAAGCGATCTAAATAAATACGATGCTAAATGTAGTCCAAGACCAAAATTCTACTCACATAGTAAAACCTATCATTAACCATGTTGTAGTGTAAGTTTGTCTATGGAAAACGTTCTGCTTCCTGGACATGATAGTAGCATTGTAGTATCTATTGTTATCAGCTGTCAGCTCGTTGCATTCCATGTAAAGCTGGCTGATAACTAATAGCTGTTATATCTTATCTCCGGTTCAGAGTTTAGTACCTAGAAACGAGTTTCGCAGATTCTACAACAAACCACGATGGGCAAGTTGTCTTATCTTTATTGAGGAATTTTCAAAACATTACAGTAGTTAAGAGTGTGCAGTTGTGGCTGTGACCTTGAATTTTGTGTCATAAGAGCATGCATTTTCTTAAAACTCTTTACGCCTACAGTTTCCATTGGATTTTCATGAAATAAATTTTGTTTTAAAGTGTATTAAATTTTAAATGTTTTAGTGGCTCCACTGAGCTGAATTTCCATTTTCTCCCTCATAAAACTGTGACATAAATCTAAAAGTTGAAGAAATTTGAATTTCTTCTTTTTATTAGGAAACTAGTAGAATTCTTGAAAAAGAGGCCAGCAAAGTAACTGCAGTATATTGCCATCTATCTAATAAAACTTATTTTAAAAAGATCTGATGAAAATTGTAAATGTGAGATGTCTTGAGAAAATGCTTGTTTTTACAATGTTCTTGTGGGATAAAAACAAAATGGTCGACAGTTACTGTGCACTCTTAAGAGTATTTGGAATTGTTATGAGGGAAAAAGATAAACAAGAGGTTAGGATCGGAATGATGACTTCAGCAGAATGTTATCTGCGGTATTTTTACAATCGATGTGTTACATAACTGGTATCATGTTACGTCCACTCCCTCTGAAGAGGGTGGTAATCCCAACCCTTCTTAACCCCTTTGTATCCAATTATATACCATCGCACGGTGCACTCAAATGCAAATAAATGTGGTTTAAATTTGTATACAGTACATATATTTTTTACTACAGGGTTACTCTAAAAGAATGTCCTACTTTCACACAACTCTCCTTCGTTAATTATTACTTAAATAATATATATACATAAATTAAATACTAGTAAAAAGAAAACTTTTCAAAATTTATCTCCCTTGATAGACTTCTATAAATGCTCACCATGTCCTCCCCTAACTGCTCGGCAAAAACCTAGCCAATAATCAAACTCTTTTCCCGTAGATCCGAAGTTAATATTGATTTATGGAATTGAATGCAGCTCTGATACGGTTCCGTAGGTCATCTAGATTTTCTGTCAGTTGGTGCGCGTAAACCTTCACCCTAGCCCCACAACAGAAATTCAGGAACATCACAAATCTATGACGAAACTCTCACTGAACTGACTGGTTTTGGAAATTCAAGAGCATAAAATATCTTGTGTTGAATCGAAGCCATTTTGTTGGTAATTAAAAGCGGAATCACTTCTCAGTATATGTAAACAAAACTTTGAAACCTCTTCTTTTCAACAACATAATGTAAATTATTCATGAAGCACTCATACTGTAAAAGTTACAGAAGAATGAAAGTAGGACATTCTTTTTGAATAACCCTGTATAGTAGATACTTTTTTAGCAGTTGATTCTTACCAGTGGTGGTAGATTTTGTATTTGTTTTCATGGTTTTTTTGTCAACACAATTATTTTATTGACAAAATAAAATGTATCAAGAGTTAAAAATAGCACAATAATGTTGTGTATGTTTAAAAACTGTACCAATGAAGTTGAATTCAAAACGTAAGTAAAAGTTTTAAGGGGACCTTTTAGTTCTAAACTGTTTAGGATTCAAACTTCTAGTTTCCCTTTACGTAACCTATCAGATTTAATTATAATTTATTGGTGGTTCACTGACTTGCCAATCTAACAGTACCAGAGTAAATTTTACAAGAAAGATCAATACTTGTAATCTAGTTTCCAAAAGACAAATTTTATGAATAAAGTGGATAGCGTTATGACACAGAAAGTTAAAATATATTTCTTTTAATGTATTGAGCACAATCTTTTCAATTTTAATTACAACCTTGAAATGTTTATTTATTTCCATGTACAATTATTTTGTGTTGACAATGTATAACTAAAAAAAGGAAACTTACTGCCACTGAAAAGAGGTAAGGATTAAAATGAGTCAATGAATGGCTCATGAAATCTCCCACTGTTTTGAATGAAAGAAATTAGTAATAAAAATTACTTCAACACACTGTTGAAGAGTTCTTTTTATCATTTAAGTTTCTAATATTCTTGATCGGTAATTCGCAAACGGAGAACATAATCTATAAAATGTCAATTGTTGCTCTCGACTATTACTGTGTTAAGGCAATAAATACTTCGCTTTGAGACACCGACTACTCTTAAAGAGTATTGGGATGATGGTGTGGTAGAGCATGATGATGAGGTGTAGTCTTGTTACAAACTAGGGCCGACTGTTCCCCAGATTGGGTCATTAATTAATAGCCCAACGACTAATGGAATGGACCTATGGCTTTACGAGGCATGTACCAATAAATGTAAATGGGAGTTGAAAGCTGAATAGTTTCCGCTCCGGCCCTGTATGCTTTAGAGGACGGATTAAAACTATAATTATACAATTAACAAGACTCGTGGGAGTGACACTGACACAGGAAGAGACCCATTGAGCTGCATTCATCAGCATTCCTGGAAACTGCACACTGCAGCTGTTGTAGAACAGTGCCTTTATGTTCTCATAAAATAATGGTGCACTTTGTATGGTGAATAATAAAACTATAAACAACAAAGTAACAAAATTAAAGTCTTTGACATCTCAATATTAAGAAGTTTTATTACTAAAGAAATTTGAAGACAAAATGTGTGGACCAAACTGGGACTTGAACCCGGTTCTCTCACTTGCCGGGTGATTATACTGACTACTACACCATCCGGCCCTCTATAAAACTTCATAATAAATAAAGAAGTGTTATTTATATTATCTAACATACATCTAAACGTTGGTCTATACCAGGTCAAACATTTGCATAATTTCACTCATTTCGGTAGATTCTTAAGTATTGAATTGGTAATTCTTACTTTTAACTTTTCAAATTAACGGAATTTTTGATATCTCCAAGCACAAAATTCTGAGGAAGCCATGCTAAAGGCCGCCCTCCATACCACTTTTTGATCAAAAAACATGATTGTATTGAAAACAAAATGTTTTTTTGAAATTCAAAATAACACGGTTGACTATCTACGCAGCTGTTTGTAAAGAAAACTGTTTGACTACACGATGTAGTAGTAGCGTCCTGGTTTCTTAAATTCATTTCATACACATTTGAAAATGCACCATTACTTCCAAAACCCGTATAGTTTTGTAAACTCGCCTTCACGCTCCCTGACTTCCCTCCCCCCTTAAGCCAAAACTCCAGAGCTCACATAGAATAGTTTTATTTATAATAAAGAAAACTACAAGGTAGGACAGATAACAAATCTGTTAAACACCTCCTTACAAAAGCAAAATTGTTTTAAAACATAATTATGTAAAACTGTATTTAGGACTTGAAAATGCGTTGAAAAATGACAAGTGTCTTTAAGTCTAAAGGCATCCTTGAACTTCTTAAAACCCCGAACATTAGTTTTGGATGCAGACATGCTTCTAGCTTCTTTGGTCAAATTTGAAAATTATAATTGGGCAAATGGGCAAAAAAGAACCACTATGGAGGAATAAATCAAATAAAAATGTACATATCTAATCCCACTTTTCTAGAAAAATGTCTTTGTTTTTTACATATTATCGACATTTTTAGTTTATTTATTATTGCTAGCTCAAGCAAATCACTCTTCATCAGTTCTGGTAAAAAAAGTGTGAATATTTAGCTTCCGCATAAAAAAGGAACAGTCGCTAAATGATTAATAGCATATGTCTGGTGGATTCACATCCCACGCTACGCTGTAGTTAAAGATAGAACAGTTGTCCGATTAATCACTAGAATGGAGTACTTATTTATAGCACACGACCTTATTGATTCATTCTAAAATTACCCAGTTTTCTGTAAACACAATCATAAACTAGGAACTCCACTTAGTGTGGGCGATTTAACTGGTTCATTCTCAATCAAATGTTCCACGAACACAAAACAAAGATCCAAAGTGCAAAAGTTTTAAAACAATTTCCTTATTGCGGAGCGAAAACAGAAACCTATGCATCGTCATGAGTTCCGGGTCGTTTACTCGGTACGGATTCGGACAAAGGGCAATTTACTGTTTGGCTTTCTCAAGTGTCACAAATTACAAACATACAGTAGTTCCTTGGTTCTCAAGTTTATTTTGGAACACACAACAGAAACGACCTTCGACATCAGCTGTTTTCAGTCAAGGTCAAGGTAGTTGTGTTTGTAAACTATATGTTTTGGAATTGGAGTGAGAACTGTTGTCTGTTGCGAATGCTACATGTGGCATTATCTTTTTAGACTAAAATTAGCCCCGTTTAGACATGAATTTAGATTGCGTAATCGCTTACATTAATCGATTGCGTCCATAGCTCATGGGAGAGGATCAGGGGTTCAATTCTCAATGCAGGCACTCAGGTTTAGACTTATAATTCCCACCTTAAAAAGTATAACTTGGAATAAGTTTCAACTGTTCATTGTGTTCTGTGTTCTCTTGTAGTCATATGCAATGAAATCACCTGGAGATTGCTATAGATCTTGCTGTAGAAGTGTGCTATAGATTGTTTTGGCAGCCAACCCCTTTTTTAGGCAAGTTTTAAATGCTTTTAGCAGTGAAACACTTATGATTTAATTTAGTAATCACCTGTTAACGAGTTGAACTCCTATTTGAGAAAATTATGACAATATACCGTTTTGTGTCTCCCCGTTTGGTGGAATTCTCCTTTCTCTAGTTTTATTTAAGTAAATGTCAATAACTCTTTTTTTTTTAATAATACAATAATAATATATTTGCTAAAGACAATACAAAATATTGTTAGCAAAAACACAAATTACATACAATGAAATTAAACATTCACACTCACTCACACTTACATGATTTCACACTCATTCCACATTCACACTTAACATCAGACCTGGCTTTGGGGGGAATCAAAATATGATTTAAAGAAATTATTTGTCCGTAAGATCATCTATGAACTCATCCATCCACCAGTAATAAGCTTTGCTTAACAGCAACCGTTTTATTCAAGATTTAAAAATTTTGGTACTTTCAATTTCTTTTAAATTTTTAGGAAGGTGGTTGAAGAGTTTTATACCTACTTGCATGGGTAGTTGTTCAAATTTAGAAGTTCTATGTTGACAAATTTGCAAGTGGTTCTTTCCTCTTGTGTTATAATCATGAGTGATTTTAGATTGAACCAACATTTTATTAGTTTTACAATACAAAATCACTTCTAAGATATAGAGACAGGGAAGTGTCAACTCTTATGCTGCCGAACTATGATTTTGAAAAAACCACCATGTGGGGTCATCCCACATGATATTTTGTTGCACATTTAACAAAATAACACAATCACTATTTGCTAGAAATACTGATTTGAACAAGTAGTTTCTATTAATATATTTCAATTATAAATATTGTTCTAAGGAAAATTAATGAGTTAGAAGGAGTTGGTTTGAAAAACGCAATTTTTAAATAAGCACAACAAATGACATTACGTAAAATGTTTATTCAACTCATCTCCTGAAATCACAACAACAACAAAACACCATGCTATGGCAATTCATGATAACTGATAATTATTTATCGGTTTACTAGGTTATCTGCTGTTTAAAGCTTAACATGGATTATCACTTTGGAATTATTTTGGCTCATAATCAAACACATTACACATTCAACTAATATTTAACTATAAAATTGTTCTTTTAAAAGTTGGTCTAACAAATGTTATAATGTTTTAGTTAATTTATGTAAAAACATTGGCAAACTCTGAAAATGTGTGTTTTTAGCAAATGTCCGTAGGAAATAGAGCTGTTTATTTATATCGCCAAAGAGAATGAAACGTCGAGGAACAAAACAGTTTCACAGTTTTCAGCCAAAACTTTTATATCTACGAAACAAAAGTGTAAAAATTAAAACACTTAGTACCCTGGACATTTTATTGTTTCGCGACCGGTTTCGCCTGAGCTTATCTTTTTGTGATTGTAGCAAATGACCTGTTTAACAATTTTCTTAACTACATACATTAAACAATTCTATATTACATACATGTATCATATTTTATATCTATATATGATATATGTATGTAACCTCTCTACAAGTAACATTTTTGTCCACTATTTTCACAAAATTCAAACTCATAAAACTCAATTTTTGGGAGAAACGCTCTCCCCTCTCATGCCAAAAGTGCTTTTGTGCTGTAAAGTATATTCCGTTATAGTGAATTGGTTAGGACTCGTGGTAGCACTAACTTGTGGCTACGCGTCAGCTATATGTTTACTTTTATATTCTTGTCTGATCAAACTAGGATTCGCAGTTTCTGTTAAGGTTTTTGTTGTAAATTAACGTCACGATCAATTATTGATTCAATACAATTTGGAATTCGTGAAGGAGTAGAGTGAAATATTCTATTGTGCTTGTGAAAGTGAATGGTCGCTCGTGATGCCGTCACTAGACAAGTTTGCCAGATGTCGGTAGAACTATGCCAGCAGTCGCTGCCGCATTGATAATGCAATGTTGAGCCATGTTACAAGATGCACAGTTTTCCGCACTCTCTTTCTTTTAGTAAAAAGGAAAGAAACAGACTTTTCCTGCCACTTCCGAAAAAAGTTGAATAATGCAACAAAATTGAAAGTCGTGTAGGGGAAGCATTCAAAGATCTGAAACTGTTGACACTACCTTGCCTCTATATTTTGGAGACATGCCTTTTTCAACTCAAAATGTAATGCCATAAGAGGTAGTGACATACTCTTATGAAACTAGAGGCAGGGACAACTACCGAACTGGGAGACACAGAGCGGTAGTTCATGAACGTTGCCTTCTCAGGCAGGAGTTCATTTTGTCAACAGATTACCAAATTTGTTCAAAATGGCCATATGCCCAAGGCATTCAAAGCTCGTCTGAAAGCTATTTTGATCTCTCAAGCATTCTATAGCACAGACGAGTTCTTGGCATTTAATTGGGAGACACTGCATTAACTATGGTCTAGAGTGGTATGATTCGGATGAATGGGAGAGAGTGAATGTATCAAATCTGTATGTTTGAATGTGTTTTCGATGTAAGAATGAGTGGAAAATTTTAGCGATTAAACTGACGATGGCTATGCATTTACTGTAAATGTTCACGCAATAAAACATATTTATTTATTTATAACTATACTCCTAACTATTTCTTTAGCTGCAATTATTTCATGACAAACTTACATGATAAATGATTTGTTTGCCGTACAATAAGTTTCAGCTAAGATAATAATATGGTAGGTAGATAGGGCAGATGCCACACGGCTGAGGCAGAAAAATCAACATAGTTGCGGCAGCCCAAGCACAGATAGCACTGTGAGCACTGCCATCTCTTGCCGTGTTCCTCCCCCCTCGGCTCCACATTCTCAAGTTTTTCTGATGTTGGTGACTTAAATTTAACCAAGCCGCCTGCTTTGTCAGGAATCTCTCAGAACTATTATCAAAAATTATGTTATGGTAGGTAGATTGCGCATAGATGCCACATGGCTGAGGCAGAAAAATCTACATAGTTGCGGCAGCCCAGTGATAGAGCTGCCATCCCTTGCCGTATTTTTCCGCCTGGCTCGACATGCTCGAGTTTGTCCAATGTCATAGAATTAAATGTGACCTAACCGTGCGATTTTCGAGAACGAACAAACTTGCGAGTGAGACAGTGGCTCTATTTGAGACTCATGAATTTTATGATTTATTTTATTTGACAATTAACATTACAAAATTGTGTTGACAAGAAGGTGAAATAATTTATACAAAAAATGAAATGAATGAATAACAGGTGTGTGAGTAATGTACTTTGGTTATTTAACTCCTGACTAGGAAGTAAAGGTTCTATATTTAAATAATTGTATAGAAAAAGATATATATAAATAAAATTTAAACTCCTTCAATAAGTTTTGCTATTAAGTAAGAAGCCATAGCCAGCAAGTGTTTTTAAGTTTATTTTTGAAAATTGGAAGATATAATAGTGAAGCTTTAATTTCTAAAGGAAGCTTGTTCAACAATTTAACACCAGCTTGCATAGGTAATTATGTATCTGTAATCGGCGGCTAATGTGTCTGTTTGATGTGTGAATTTGATAATCATTAGACTAAACCACTCAACAGTGCAAATGTATATTGATTTCTAAACTAGTTTTTATCATAACACAAAAACTATGTAAGGCGATTAAAAATTTAGCAAAAGACCATACGGGGACCATAAGTGTTAAGGTGTAAACATACAAACGGGGAACTCCATTAGACTAACTGTGTTTAACTTGACTGTTGGAACAGTGATGTTCTAATGATGCTGAAGGTCGGGATAATGTGTTTATGTTGCATCATTTGTTCCTCTATGCAACTCATTAGTGTTGCAATTATTTAAATGTGTCATTTCCCACTCCAGTTATTGATTTATAGACTTCCTGTGTTTATCCAGCTTTTTGTGAATCTACCTACTAAAAGCATAAAATAACAATTTTCTTTACACTCTTTCTTGATTGGAAAATCAATAATAAAACTCACTCTCTCACTCAACTTTTTTGTGTCCTTGCTCGCTTCGCTTGCATCTTGTCTTGCCGTTTATTTTGGTGAAATTGTGTAGTTTCAATGTTCACCATATCATGATGTTTAAGTAACTCACTATGCTCGCCTATCTAAGAAGTAGTTTGATAGTTTTCTTTCTTCTGCTGCAAGAGGTCTTTATGGATTGTTCAAAATGTGTTTTCTCACTTTTCTGTAGTATTTTGTCAT
Source organism: Matsumurasca onukii (assembly GCA_018831715.1). Taxonomy (NCBI): domain Eukaryota; kingdom Metazoa; phylum Arthropoda; class Insecta; order Hemiptera; family Cicadellidae; genus Matsumurasca; species Matsumurasca onukii. Next base: position 47,840,044 of record CM032063.1, on the reverse strand, counting down.
ATTGTTTTAATCGTTGCAGTTTTTGCCATTTTATTAAGTCACCCCTAAGGCAATAAATTGTATACATTTGATCCGAATCACTAAATCACTTCTTCTTTAATTATAATTGGAGGTTTTTAGAGAGGTACTTACATTTGCCCAATTTGCCTTTATGATAAATTTAATACAAATTTGTTCATAATTGCACACACAGAAAGACATAAACACAGTTGGTGTCAATCTTTACCCTACTTTTTGGTGCCAAAAGACCCCCAGAATAAATTTAAGGAATTATTTCTTCATACAATATATGTGTATGATTAAAAAAAAGTATTGTTTGTCTTGTTTAAGAGGTATGTGTAGATTTAGGGTAAATAGAAGAGAGTGTAACTTTCCAGGAACCCTTGTCCCTTCGTACTCAGTAAGAGAGTCGTGCCACCTGAAATTATTTGTTGAGTTAAAACTTTAACATCAAAATAATTATAGAGGAACCCTTCTTAAATCTTTGAAATTAGGTCTTCATTCTGTCATTTACCAAACACAACCGTGAAATTGCTTACTAACAAACTATGATTCCGCCTCGTCATCAAAACATCCACATTACCTTGCACGATGCATCGGTATGCAGAATAGACACACTGTAGAAAACAGAGCTTGACCATCGCAACCACAGTAACCCAGTGAGCTAGCTGGACACTGTCCAACACATAAGTTTCCTCTAGAATATATTACATAATGTTCTCTGTTATCTGAGTAATTCGTCCCCTGTTTCTTGTAGCTCATTTTGTTGAGTGGCTTTTCAAAAGTAATTTTCGGTACAATAATATTTAGAGTCAATAAGTAAAATTTAGAGTAATAACTGGTAGATTTTATAAATATTTAAGGTTTCCTCTAACTTTTGTATAACATTTGGTATTTCGTTTTGTTCGCCAAGTTGATTGTGACTTAAAAATATTGCAGTACAAGGATTTTAGAAAAGTTAAAATGATTCTTTCTTAGCTGTCTTTTGAGCTACAATCTACAAATAATGATGTGTTTTAAACAGTCATGATATTTTGAAAACCTTTATCCATCCATTACAGTACATAATTCATTCATCTATACTCGAGTGGTGGGTTGGAATGTAGCGACTCCAGAGCTCATCACTCCGCTAGTCTGAGTTCAATCTCGCAGTTACCACTTACATTTGTAAAGTGACAAAGCAGTTACGCTAGGTAAAGGTCGAGGTGTGGGGGTAAAGAGGACTTTGTAATCCTAACTTTTCTTCGTTAAACAATTTTACTTTTAATGAATTCTTGATGAGGAGATTATTGGCAATGTATAAATTATATTTTGAAAAAATACAAAGAGGCCAATAACAGTGATTTATTCACCACTAGCGCTTTCGGCAGTCATGCTGCCATCTTCAGGTAAAGCGAAAGTTACACAACCTTTTGAATTAAGTTTTCAAAATATAATTTAATTTTACTTTTGACAATTTCTCAGGAGCCGGATCTAAGATCTGAACACATGTGGTGTTATCAATGCTACACAGGTGTGTAGGGAAGTCTTATCAGCTGGGAAAGCCCAAGACATGTGTACCTTTTTACGGTTATAACTTTGCTTTTAGGAAAAAACACTAAACCGGAAAATGCCACCAATGTTCAGGGACAAATGATGCATTGGTTCATGAGATGCCAGGTGCGTCGGTGTTGTCTCCACCTTACCACTGCCTCCTCCCTCTGTGTCATCCCCCACCATGTGATCATTTCCTGTACAAAATTTAGTTACCATACCTAAAAACCAATGTGGCACCCTGTCCGTCCCTAATTCCCCTACAATCGCGTCAGCACAGCCACCTACACGAGACACGTGTGTTGAAACAGATTATTCCGGCACACGGTTGTGCGCGATGTGACGATAACGTTAGGTGACAGGAAGGTCGAGCTGTTATCTCTGCTCATCAACTGCATGATCAGCTGTGTTTACATATCAGCTGACTGCTCTGCTGTCGTCTGCTATCAGCTGCAACGTCAACTCAGCTGTTTAGCCTACATTCCGCCACCGCCACGGCTTCCTTGATTGCATCTGCGGTAATCAAATGCGTAGTATAATAAGTGTTGTTGATTGCAGCGTGGTTGTAATATTGAGCAAAGTGTTGTTAATAGTTCCGGTCCAAGATAATGATACTTTTCTATGAACGTTTATAAATAGTCACTTAAGTTTAAAGCTGTTCGAGAGACGATCTGCTGATGATGAATTGGTACGGGGAACGTCAACTCCAGTGGTTCGGAATTCGGATGTCACGTTAAACCGTTGATCCATTCCATTGTTCGTTGGGCTATTAATTAATGACTCAATCTGGGGAACAGTCGGCTCTAGTTTGTAACAAGACTACATAAAAACCCTCATCATCATCCCGTATTCACCTCAAAATGCCCTCTAAGAGTGGAAAGTCAAAGAAAATTGTTTTGATGAATGAGTCATAAATGGTAATTTTCCACCAAATTTAGTGCGACAACCCTAATTCTAAGTATAATTGCTAGTTGCTACACTGATCCCTCGCCAACATATACATATTTACTTTAAGACCTACAAACTCTTCAAAACCTTTGTTTTGGACGTAAAAGCCAAAAGGTTTGCGTCACATTCTTGAGACGGTAAACCTCCCTAGCCCAGACAATGTTGGGGTTTACCAGGGCAATACTTTTTTCCAGAGCCCCTCGACTAAACCAAACACTGACAAATAGCAATTTCGACCGTTTGTCCTAATCAGAATCACCGCAAGAACTCTCCGCAAGTCACTGCTAAGTGCTAATTATCAGTTCCTCCTCCTGTGTTGAATGATATACGAGTTCGAGAGAGTGGAATGTGTCTGCAGTAGGCTCTGTATCCAGTCTGGCCGAGTTGGCACCGTGTAAACCTGGCGCTGGCACAGTGCTCGCAGTGTGCACGAGGCCTACTCATACAGAAATAGACCTACTCCGTGTTGCACAGTCTGAGACTGTCACAAGGGGAACCCCCCACGTGTCACATGACCCCTTCCTACTTTCGTCAAAATTATAAATCATTATATTTTTCCCTTTTGGCTGAAAAATAATCCATTTCATTTCCAGGATCATATGTTGACCGAAAGTTGACTCACGGCTAAACAGGCACGTCGGCTCTGGGGGAATTCCCCGCAACCCCTCACCTGAGCGGCGCCAGTTTGGCTGATAACTCTCCATGGGGAAGGTTCGTACCGGGATAGCTAAGAAGCTACCCTTTCAATTTCGGAACCTTCTCCTTATCAACCCAAGTATCAGGATATCTTCATAGGAGAATATCCAGCGAGATTTCATCTGGGGAACTTACGGCCTGACTTCACAAATTTTGCAATTTGGAAATGATGTTTTGAACTTTGATCAGACCCCGATCTTCAGATCTGACCAGGAGTCCAGGACTTGGTCAGAGAGCCGAGCGTTGAGATTTCTGACTATTCTCATCAACGTGTTCCTTTAGAGTCTGATAAAACCTGGTTCAGCAAATCTAATGTTATATGGTAAGTAGATTGCGCATGGATGTCACATGGCGGAGGCAGAAAAAATCAAAATAGTTCGGCAGCCCAAGCTCAGTTAGCTGCCGACTCTCGTCGTCTCTCTCCCCTTCGGTTCCACATGCTCGTGTTTGTCCGATATCGATGACTTAAATGTGACCAAATCGTGCGACTTTTAAGAACGAAGGAGCTTAGTGGCTCTACTTGAGACCCTTAAAAGATTTCCCTCGGAGTGCTATCTGTGCTTGGGCTGCCGCAAATATGTTGTTGTTCCTGCCTCAGCAGGCATCTATGCGCAATCTACTTACTATAGCATTGCACTTAGAACATTGCATACAGAACATTGCACTTAGAGAATATGATACTGGAAATCACTCTTCGCCAATCCCACCGTTTCGAACACTCATCTTCTTTAAAAACTTCTGGTCTCCTCTTATCGGAAATGTGCTCAGACGCTAATTTCTGAAATGATAAATTTAACAAGCTTGTTAAACATAATCGTGCCTGTGTGAATTTAAATGCTAATAAAAACCCATGTTTGCTCATCACACTCACTAGTCACACTTAAAGCGCTCATAACAGCAGTCATTTGTGATAAGTGTTATCTATACTGAGTGTTTGTTTCTCAATTCACACTCTTGTTTGGCGGTGATCAAATTACAACTTTAGGGCAAGGTTCATTTTTTGTTGAGCCATGATACCAAAAGTATTTACCCTGCGTTCTTTATTGAAGGGAAATTATTGTCTTTGATCGTTTTTGACACTTCATAGTTATGAATAAACCCTAATGTTGTGCGAGTGAATCGAGTATGGAAGAATTTGTAACATCGGGACAGTGCAACCTGTGATCTAAGAAACGACAGAGGTCCCTCGTTAAGGGTTTCGATGGAACCAATCTTTAAAAATATAAAAATGGTTGAGGACGGTGAAGGTGTTCGCCAAAGTCCAAAACATAATGAAAGATTGAAAGGGGACCACCGAAGAGCGCATGGGTTCATAGACGAAAAAGTTATCATTTTGAAATTATCTACATTGATTGTGTCGAAACGCTTACGTAACTCCTGTGTATAACCACCATTGTGTCGTTATAATTGCTAATAAACAATCCTTTTCAAACTATTTTCAACACAACGCTTGTTTATAAATTCAAGCACTAACCTACATTGTCAACCTAACCTATAACCACAACACGCGCGTCTTTGTTGACACCGGATACGGCCGGAAGCGGCATGTTTCGTCAGCTGTTTCTATTACTGCGGATCAGCTGTGGATATCGCTCCCCACTCTTGCCAACTCTAAGTTTACACTGTGTTCAGTACAACAGCTGATTACTGTCGCGGGTGCGGGGTGACGCAACAGGGCGTGTAGGTTACCTTCTTCACCTTCCTCTCTGTAGACTGTCTAGTAACCTTGGCCCACTGGCCTGAACCGAGGAGACTGTAGAGTGTAGAGCCATGGTGGCCGCCAAGCGAGACACGGGACAACACCTGTAATTCGCAATCTGGCCCTAATAACTAGATAATAGCAGAGATTTTGTTATGGCAGGTAGATTGCGCATGGGTGCCACACGGCCGAGGCAGGACAATCAACATAGTTCAGCAGCCCGAGCACAAATAGCGCTGCGAGGGAATTTTTAAGAGTCTCAAGTAGAGTCACTGACGCACGCGCAAGTTTGTTCGTTCTCGAAAATCGCACGATTTGGTCACATTTAAGTCATTGACAAAAGAGAAACTCGAGCGTACGGAGCCGAGGGGAAGAGGTACGGTAAGAGACGAGAGCGCTCGCAGTGCTATCTGTGCTAGGGCTGCTGCAACTATAACGATTTTCCTGCCTCAGCCATGTGGCATCTATGCGCAAACTACCTACCAGAACATAATCGTTGATAATAGTTTGCGAGATGTTCCTGACAAAGCAGTCGGCTTGGCTTTGGAAGATGGAGGCCCGGTAGAGGAAGAATCCACTCCTCTGGTGGTAGAGCAATTTCGGTTGTTTTTCCGAAGATGCGGATGGAAATTAATAGCTTTACTGATGCCAGTCGATCTTTCAATACACACGTGACTAAACTGCATAATTTATTAGCTATATTATCGCCTATCGTGGGTGGCCATAGCTCAGTGTTATAGTGCGTGATTCACACCAAATCGGGCTGCAGTGATAATTTGTCACGGTAACCACTTCCCATGGTTCGGAAAACACGTTAAGCCGTTGGTCCATTCCATTGGTCGTTGGGCTATTAATTAATGACCCCATCTGGGGAACAGTCGGTCCCAGTTCGTAACAAGACTTCATCTCATCATCCACCAAAACACTCATCACACTCACCATCATCCCATATTCATCTTAAAACACCCTCTAAGAGTGGTCGGTGTCTCAAAGTAATTCCAACATTTCTTCGAGGAAGAGTTTCTTTGCCGAATACCCTCTGCCAATGTTTCCCAGTGCATGGCAACAGACCCTGATCTCAACATTCAAGAGAGTCTCTATCGTCGTATCGCTTTGACAAACAAAGATAAGGTTCCCACCATTCCTAGCGTGCGGCGTGCTGTTTAGTCTGGTGACATTACGTAAGTTTTGAAGTTCATGGCTATAACCTGGTTCAGGGAAAAGTGAAACAACTCTATTTTCAAAAATATACAGATAAAACGACAAGTTCTGCATGGTTTTGGATAAAATATCAAATACCACGCCTTTACTAGCCTAGTAAATGCTCTTTTGGACTATTTGTTCAACATTCTACTCCCAGCTATGATATCTGTACTTCTTCAAAATGGAAACTGAAATGAACCATACTCAAATGAACAACGCTTTGAATGCATTATATACAACTTTTTTATGAATTGGGACTGATTGACTTAACAGTAAGCCGACCAAAAAGTACACTTCGTGGACATGGTAAAGAACTTACCCTTACCAAGTGAACTTTTTTGCCCCTTCCCTCTTGGAAAAATCCTATGTGGTTGAAGCTCTAACCTATGAAATAACTAGAAGATTGAGAAAGCTATAAGAAAAAGAGTAAGAAGGGTAAAATCAAAAAGTCCATGGGCGAGAATCAAAATTTAGATCCACGAAAGTACATTTATGATGACTTTTAACCCAGTTGGCGTTTTAGCCTTGATTAGAAAACTCATTTTATGAAATTGAAATGTCAATAAATGGTACATTTTCACTGTGAGGTTCTACATTTCGTCTCTTGAACGACCTTGAATGTGGAGTAGATAACGACACGTGGTGTTATCTTAGACTTAGACGCCGGATTAGCACGTTAGCTTCACGTTACACGTTTCACCCAAGTGTCTAGGATTAGACCTCATCTTAGACGGGATTAGTGAAGAGTGAAGACCTAGTTTCATCTCGCGTCCTACTCCTGCTACAGTCTCAGTTTACACTTTACATAGTTGTTAGCGAATTTTCTTTGGAGAAATGAGATATTCAAGCCGTCAGCATGGTAAGACCCAGACCCGGGACCGTGAAATGAGCACCGATCCCTAGAACACGTTTTGAGCATTTCTTCCAAAACTTTATATACATATGTACATGTGTACTCTCTACAGGTCGCATTTTGTCCGATTTTCATGAAATTTGGTACATATATGTTCCTTTTGTAAATATCTCGGTCATTTTGCCATCCAGAAAAAATGGGCAAGCCCCCGTTAGAGGAGAGGAGTTTTCCCCAAAAAAGAGGTTATAATGCTTTGAAAACGGAAATTTTCATCCGATTATTATGAAATTTAAAATGAACATGTATTTAATTAGTATCCATCAATATACAGAAAATTAAATCAAATCATTTAATCGCCAATTTACAAAATTTGTTTGTGTTGGTTTTTTTAAAACAATATAATACATAATTAAATCAAACTACAAGCCACTACAGCAAATATAATTAAACTAAATTCTAAATTTAATTTTTATAATAACATTTAATCAACAGACTTCTTAATGGCAAGTGAGTGGTCCATAAATTCCTGAACACTGTAAAACCCACTGGTGACCAGATAAGTTCTAAGCCCTTTTGAAATAATTTTGTGTTTTGGAGATTTTGAATTTTGTTCGGCAGAAAAATTCATTGAGTGGTTTCAAAATGGCGGCCAAAAAGTGATTTTTCACTGCAGCAGCGGAATGAGTAGTCCTATTTCAATGAAATTTGAAAATGTTACCTCTTCAAGATGTGTAGAGAAACTTACAGTAAAAGAACACATAAGTCTGAGGCTGAAGGCCCAAGCGAGGCTGTGAACGGCGTGAATTAGAGTAACAAATTGCAAAGGAAATTCGCTACACTCATGCCAGCGGCGCTTGAGCGCTTAGCTGCGTGTCGGTCTGGTTTTTGTTTGCAGTTGTTTCGTATATTCAAAAAAGTCACGGTCGAGCTTATCTTGGGTCCTTTCTTTCATAAGACTCAACGTTCAAATTCAAACAGCAACGTTTGGTTGAACATGAAGAACATCGCTCATAATTTACCAGTCAATAGAATTTGAATGAAGTCAAATTTGCCTCTGCAACAACTGGGTTAATAACTGGATTTTAAAGCATTAAGCATTGCATAACTTTTACGTTGATTAGGTTGGGATTACTATTTAAGTACGACTATTTCTTCCTAAGTAGGGAGATAAGAACTGAATAGATAAAACCGCTACGATATGTAGTTTTGTAAATACTTGAAATTCAGGAAGTTTCGAAGGCAACGTTCGTTGACTGGGACTCGTGGTCCTGTAATCCAGCTTCATGGAGGTCAGGTTTTGAGGAAGATATAGGTCTAAAGCGGCTCAGATAGTCTCAGTGATCATCTAATGATATCCCCATCAACTCCCATCATCGTTTAGACATATCAGACCATCACCTGCGTGGTTCGGAAGTCACGTTAAGTCGATGGTCCTTGTATTTCCATTGGTCATTGGGCTATTAATTAATGACCCATTCTAAGGAAGAGTCGGCCTTAGTTTGTAACAAGACTACACCTCATAACTCATTACTACCACTCATCACACTCATCCTTCACCACATATTTGCCTTAAAATACCCTCATGAGAGGTCGGCATCTCAAATAGTGATTTAGTGATTTAGTTCTCGTTTGGCCAAGTAAAAGGAAAAATGCAAAAAGAAGTATCAGGAGTAGTTTATGTTCCCAAACTTTTCAAATATGTAATGTACATTTGAAATTCCGACCCCGTATGAGTGCAACGACCTTTGCTCTGAGAAATCACATAATCATCTGCGGAACCATCTACCGCAGGAAATTGAAGAAGTCAAGACCATTTCTCCAGTCAACTCCCATAACGAGTCTTGTACACACACTGAAGTCATTCAGTATTCTCTGGCAAAACCAGTTCTTAGATTCCCTACTGGTGTGCACATTCCAGTTTTTGCGCTTTGCCACTTAGGAATTCCTATCTTCATCTCTGCTCTGAGCACGCCCCGGCTGACGCCAGACAAAAGAAACTGCCGACGGGTCTACAATGAACCCTCATCGCCAATATCGGCCTTTCTTCTCCTTCTGGGAAGTGTCATCATTGCTCGGGGCCACTCTGGTGTCTGTTGATAATCATCGTGTACACAAACAAGCGTGTTGTTGCAACCGACAATTTAATCTAGAATTTTGCTCTCATTCCAATATTGCATTCACTCAAATTTCCATTTTTCCGAATCGTCTACTGCCCGAAACTCAGTGGGTGGGTCACGTGCTTTCCCAATGTGCCGTGAACTCGTCTTGATTATAAAATGCTTCTGAAATCATCGCGGTTTTCAGACGATTTTTAAGTGCCTTGGAAATTGCGACGCTTTAAATGGAATTTTAAAGTTTATTAACAAACTGAACTCTGCTTGAGAGGGCAAACATTCATGACTACTGGCCTGTGTCTCCCAGTTAGGTAGTCCATGTTACCATAAAAGTGTCACTACCTCTTATAGGGTTGTACTTTGGTTTTGAGAAAATTGTCATTTCTACTCGTAAAGTATAAAAACAAGGTCGCGTCTTGCTAAATTTTTGTGCCAAATGGTGAATTTTGAGGCGTTTTAGGGGACATTTTTATCTTAAAGCCAAAATATTTTGTACGCTGATTCCGTAACAACACAGTAGTAGTGTTGGGTGTGATCAGACGTTTTGTAGGAACTTTGATACTTTGCTTTGAGACACCGACCACTCTTGGAGGGTATTTAAGATGAATATGGGATGATGGTGTGATGAGTGTTTTGATATATGATGAGATGTAGTCTTGTTACAAACTAGGGCCGACTTTCCCCAGGATTGGTCATTCCCCCTCAACGACCAATAGAATGGACCAACGGTCCGAACCACGAGGAATGGCTCTGACAGAACTCACAGTACCAAAGGGTTTTCTAGTTGATGCCTTGAGGTTTCCAGTTCTATCTGTTTTGTTCTGGTCGAGATAAGGTGTCGAAGTTGGGATTGGCGTTGCCACACTTTCGATAGTAACCGCACACTTCCGTGTTTCGATACAACTATACTTTACTGAGTTAAATTTCGATATTATCTAACCGCATCTCTGTGGTTCTATCAATGGCATACGAGTATGTTGCAAACAGACAATTATTGACCACTGGAGTAGTTTCTCCATTGGTTGAGTTGCCGGAAGGCCCCTTCATCTATTCCCCGATACCTATCTATGACTGATTCAACTAGGTGCTATATAGCTATATAACTATATAGCTTTATTTTCCTCACCCTGTATAGTTGAATCGTGGTCTCTTTCTGTTTATGATAGAGGTCTAGAAATGGGCAATTTATGTGGGGCACTATTCGTAAAAGAGCCAAAACTTGTTCATAAAACACGTTTGGGAGGGTGCATTTTGGTTCTTGATTCTCCATACCCCATCCCTTCTTCAGAAGTTTGATCATTTGAAATTAATAATGATTATAACGAGTGTTGGCATTATGAAGCCACTTTGGTAGTAGGCCCACATCCTAACCCTTTGCAAGCAAAAGAAATCTTAGGTTGATTTCAAGGTGGTAGACGTTATAAAAATATTAAAATCTTCTTATCAACATTTTGATACCGCCGTCCTTGCGTTGAAGTAGTCAGCAACTACTCCACATGACAAGTTATGATTTATTCTACAAATTTACACTATGAGAGCTTAAAGTATGACATTAGTGGGCTTTATTAAGAGAGACAAACGGGAAATTATTCTCAAACTACAATGTTATCATTTTTGACACACGGGAAGGTCTAGATAGTAGATACGGCAAAGTTCATCGTCAGTTCTTATCGACGATGTCGAACTGTAATGTCACTTTCAAGGCCTTTGCTAGAACAATGGGTGGATCAATTTTGTTTGAATAATTTGGTGATCATAGCGTGTTGCGTGTGTAAAAACACACTGTGGGCGATTCTAGAATACAACCAAAGATAATGTTACGGTAGGTAAATTGGACATAGAAGCCACTTGGCTGAGGTAGGAAAATATACATAGTTGCGGGAGCTCAAGCACAGATAGCGCTGCCATCTCTCGCCGTCTTTCTCCCCCTCAGCTCGAGTTCGTCCTATGTCGATTACTTAAATGTTACCAAATTGTGCGATTTTTGAGAACAAACAATCTTGCGCGTGCGTCAGTGGCGCTACTTGAGACTTTAAAATAATTCCTCGCAGCGCTATCTGTGCTTAGGCTGCCGAGCTATTTTAATGTTCTTGCCTAAGCCATGTGACATCCATGCGCAATCTACCTACCATAACATAATCTTAAATGCAACCATCATTTGCCTACTTTTGTAAAACTGAAAATTCTAAAGTCAAAACATGAAGTACTAATGTTTATTGACTGCCAAAAGACACATATTATTGAATAGGTGGATCCAATGGGAGGTGTGCATTATCAATGTGAATAGTGCACTTGTTACCTATAATGATAAAAACTTCGTGCGGAAAAAAACGAAACGGTCAAGAAACACTACCGTTTCAAATAGTATTAGAAAAAAGCAAAGATTTTGTTTTCTGTGGATTTGAACATTTAAAATAAAATGTCAATCTATTTTTAACGGTGGATTGGAAACGAGTTTCAAGTTTTCATTCTTACACAAATCCACTTTTGAACACGAAAAAATAAAGTATTTTAAAGCTCCGAATCCCCATTTAAAAGTGCAAACCCCCATTCATAAATAATACAAAATATATAAATAAATGTATTTAATGTGGCTTAAATCCACTTGAGTTATCATTTTGACACCATTAATAAAACTTATGATCCCATGAGAGCAACATTCTTTGGATTGTAAAGCCTCTAAAAAGTCGCCTGTACTAAGTTGTAAGGATTACCCGCAGACTACTGTCATCGGTCATCTTATATAGTAATTTTGACCCCCTCTTGAGCTTTTTAAAGGATTTTTCGTCCGAAATCTATAGAATTATATGCATAGTGCACACCTACCTTCTCAGCGGACCCGTGGCGGGTTGGAATCGTGCGCGGCTCCGGAGCTTAACCGCTGGCGCGGGTTCGATCCCCGTAGTCACCACTTACATTTGTAACTTGACTATAGTATACGGTAGGTAAAGGTCTATGTTGGAGGGTAGAGAAGACTTTGTAGTCCTTAAAAGACAAACTTTACCTTTTTTAACATTTTCCCCGTGACCTCCCCTCACCTACGCGCCGCCCTGCGTCGTTGTGATGGTACGACGCAAAATTGCGTCAGCATGTGACCCGGTTTCCGCAATTCCGCGTCGCGGTGTCCGCTTGATTACAAGGAAGCGGTATAAACACTAGGGCGCAGAATGGGGCGGTTATTTTGATACCAGACAAGACTCGCGCAGACGCCGGCTCTTGGCAACTTGGCAGCGCTCTGTCGCGTGCACTGTGATGTGTTTAGTGTGCAGTGTTCATAGCCATCAGCGCTTCCGTGAATCATAGCGAATTTCTTGTAACAGGTAATTTACCCGAAAATGTGGGTTTACGCTATACACCTTGCATTTGTGATTTGATTTCTATGAAACTCAATATAAATATTTATGTTGCCGTAACCAAAATGTGTATCAAAACCAAAGTACCGACCAGCCGAACCAAAATAGCGGCGGAAAATATTTCAAGGGGGTTCGACCCACCAATCGAGGGATTTAAGAGTCCTAGCTAATTTGATACTTTGCTTTTGATATACTCGTTTTTTACTTGAGACACTGGCATGGAATGATGATGGTGAGCGTGTTGAGTGTTGATCAATGTTGAGATGTAGTCTTGTTACAAACTAGGGCCGTCTGTTCCCTAGAGTGGGTCATTAATCAATAGCCCAAGAACCAATGGAATGGACCAACGGCTTATAACGTGACTACTTAAGTAAGTTTTATAGCTTTTGGGGAGAAAATGGGAGCTTTGATAACTATGAAGCGTATTTTCAATAATGTTTAATATTTGAGGAGGGGACTGATCCCTTGACCATTGACCAACTTTAGTCTTGGTGGAATTAAATAAATCTGGAATTATTTAATTCCACCATGCCCCTAGGTACACCCAAGCCCCCCCCCCAACCAGAATACGCTTCACCCTCTCTTCCTTCAGCCTCCTCCTTCAGGGGGAAACCCTCTACCTCTTCAGCTGAAATTTGACCTTTGAGAAAAATTTACCCTTGTTCGAATCCTTAGTTGGCATTTTAATGTATGATAACTCTTCACTGTATGCTACTGTATGAAAATATCAGCAGAGATTATCATTGACTAGCAAGAGGCTCTCTGTTTTTTTTTTCGTGGAAATTTTTTTCTAATCACACTATCATAATAAAATTTTAAATTTAAGAAGATCTGTCCACAAAACTGAAACGTGTGGGGAAGGGACATTCTTAAAAAAGACAAAACTGACACAACTTTTAAACATTTTCAACTTTGTTTCATTGCTTTCTCACTGAAGAATTCATGTTTTGTTAAACTTATCAGTTTCGAAACGTAACACAAAACACTAAACACTGTGTGGTTCGGAAGTCACGTTTAGCCGTTGGTCCTTGTATTTTCATTGGTCATCGGGCTATTAATTAATGACCCATTCTAAGGAAGAGTCGGCCTTAGTTTGTAACAAGACTACACCTCATAACTCATTACTACCACTCATCACACTCATCCTTCACCACATATTTGCCTTAAAATACCCTCATGAGAGTGGTCGGCATCTCAAATAGTGATTTAGTGGTTTAAATCCTTTAAACTCTGGATGCTTACAAGTGGTTTCCTGATACGTAGCAGTGAGTTTAAAACGCAATACAACTTTTGTTTTATACAATCTCGTGATAAATGTTTGTTACATTTCCGTTGTGAACAATTATATGATTGTGAGGTGAATCAACTACATGAATAAACAGTGACCACGACACGATATTTAAGTGCTTTTCACTGTTATCAATAATCTCTACCAATGTACGATATGTGGGGTTTTTATATTATATAATTTAACTTAATGAATAACATTCAATGATAATAGAAATAACTAAACATATCCGACGCTTTGTACAAGATAAGTTTTGCACACTTTTGAAAATGTGTGATTTTTGCAACAAAAAGTATTTTTCATGCATAATATCATTTTAAAGCTTTGATTACCCAAAAACAGAATCCGTAAATTGTTTTCCAAATACTAAAGCGACCGCTTCAATTTATCTGCTCAACCAATGATTTAGGTTCAATTTTAGGTTCAAACACTATTCACTATTTGAGATTTTAAGGCAAATATGTGGTGAAGGATGAGTGTGATGAGTGGTAGTAATAAGTTATGAGGTGTAGTCTTGTTACAAACTAAGGCCGACTCTTCCTTAGAATGGGTCATTAATTAATAGCCCAATGACCAATGGAAATACAAGGACCAACGACTAAACGTGACGAACCACGCAGGTGATGGTCTGATATGTCTAAACGATGGTGGAGTTGATGAGGTATCATCAGATGATCACTTAGACTATCTGAGCCGCTTTAGACCTATCATCCTCAAAACCTGACCTCCATGAAGCTGGATTACAGGACCACGCCACGAGTCCCAGTCATCGTTCAGAGGCATCGTTCATTTTTTGAATAGTATCAATTAATTTTTTTAATACCCTGTATAGCGTTAGATAGACATATCTCTATCTCATATGGAAATTCACTAAACAGATGGGAGATGAATACCAAAAGAACAGCTGACATTTCGAAATCGTGCTTGTAAATTTCAAACACATAACTGAGACTAATTTGAAAGAGTGAGTTAATAAACTATGTTTTATTGGTACTAAAGTGCGACGAGTATCTTTACGATGAACTCCAAAGTACACGGAAAAGTTCGAATAGCTTATTCATACTGTTGTAACTTTTATTAGCTTTCTGTTTGACACGTCATTGCTGAATTTAATTTATTGTTTTCAACTTATTGTTTTCTTAACTTACGTCTTTTCATTATAAAAAACTAATGTTCAGTAGAATTTTAAGCTTAAAATCTTCGAGATTATGAGACATCGAGTCAATTGGTAAATTAATAGCCAAGCGCTGATTTTACCTTTTCCTTACATTGAATTACCAAGAAATTATGTCAGTAAAATTTAATAACGCAAGAAATCGGTAAGGGGGAAAGATCCACTCAATCCGGAAAAGATATCCAAAGTACCAAATGTTATATCAAACATCAAGTATACAGGGTGACACAGATTAAATGGGCGAATTCGAAACAGCTGACCGTTAATTTGTGAGGAGGGTCTTAAGACTTACTGAACTGAATAAATACTATTTAGAGTTAATTTATTTCAAGTCTTGCCATTTCGATGATATCAGGTGTACTGCTGGTAGATCTTCTTCGCCCTAGTGGCTTCGTTTTATTATTTTTCCTGTTTCTCTGAAGCTGTCGACCCACCTGGGCCACCTCAACAACGAATTTGGTTTTGGAACGATGACATGCCAATCAATATTGAAATGCTGAAATGCTGAGATCCACCAAGCATTGATCACTGATACATGATTTATAATATTGGTTTCATAAGCGAAACTCGCTGCTGAACATTCCACTGGGCCAGCGTATCTTAAATGGCATAAAATTTAAAAATTACCTTCAAAATTAAATAATAACAACATTGCTATAACATTTAATGACAATTTGACAGCCTGTATCAAATTTGTTTGAAAAGATATCATTATATTTGAGAAGATATCAAATGTATTTGAGAAACTGTCAAGTGAAAATGAGAATATTATTATTTTTAGGGTCTTTGTGCACTAATGTACTTCTCCATTGGTTGATCAGCTATGTTTTGGACAAAGTAGTTCAAGATTGGCGAAAACAAAATGTTGAAAACATTGGGATCAACCCACCAATGCTTGATTGATAAAATTGATCTTTGGCGTTTGCGCATAACCTTGTGATTTTAGCTCGAGACACGGCAACTTCCCAAAAACCAATTGAACCCCTTACAAAAATGCAGAAAAGACAGGTTTACAAGATCTAAAAATCGGTAGGTATCACACAAACGGGCGTTTGTGATAGAAGTTGAAACACATCTAGACAAAATGTGTTTGATTGGGAAGTCGGTCAGAGAGAAGTTACTGAAAGGTAAGGAGTAGCCTGGAGTCTGGAGGCGGGGCCGATTAAAGAAAAAGAGCTCATTTGGCGCCTACGCGGGGGCGTAATCCCCGGCTCATATCGAATGGACAAAGCAAGTCTGGGCAGAAAGAAAAATTAATTTTTTAAAAGACTTCGAGAGTCGTCCGACTGGGTTTATAGTTGAAATTGAAAGGTGTTTACAGACGGATGATGATCATTTGTAGACATTTTTTAGGCTACGTCTGTGGTAATAAAAATGTATAAGTTTAATGATGGGTTTATACGTGATTAATAATTATTGATTGTATAACACTGCAGGCTACAGTATAAACTAGTAACTACCTTAAGTTCTGCCGTGTCTTGGATATATAAAAAAAAACAGGGCAATATCAACATTTTGACCTGCCCCATGCATTATATTTCGTTTATATTGTCTTCCCAAAAATAAACGCTCATTACATCACTTTTATTGCAGAAACCCACGTGGCCGGCCGGAAATAGTAGGCAAAAACGCCAGGTTATACTAGCACCTGACTAATTTTGTGAACAGTGTACCCCAAAAATTTAAAATCAACCAATTAGATCACTGTACTCACCAGCAGAAAGCGGGAGGTTCGCGCACACCCTCGTGTCTCGAGTTCACAAGGACCGCACAGACAATGATGTCGCACACTTTGCACACACTGACCGACTGAACACACTGACAGTGTACTGTGTAGTGTCGCCTTTACACACCACCAGAGCGCTCTGCACACGCACACACAGTACACGTGCTCGTCTGCGCGCGCACCCTGCTCACACCTTCGCACCTACCTGACCGTCTGACGTCACTACTCACTAGCACGCTGCAGCCGTAATGTTTATACACGATCCGAGATGATGTTATGGTAGGTAGATTGCGCATAACATGGCAATTCAACATAGTTGTAGCAGCCCGAGCACAGATAGCGGTGCGAGGGAATTCTTCAAGAGTCTCTGAAGCACGCGTAGGTAAATAAATAGTTTATTGCGGAAACATATTAACATGTTATGTAATCGACATTTGTTTTCTTTTCACTAAAATTTGCCATGCATTCTGCCATCGAAGTGTCATTCAATCATACATTTTGTTCAATCATACACTCTAGCCCTATTGTAAGTCGGTGTTTTCTGCGATCTCCCAGTTATGTGCCATAAACTCGTCTGTACTGTAAAAACGACTTTGTGACCAAGATTTGTTTCAGACGAGCTTTGAGCGCCTTCGGTATTTAGGCAACGAGTTGAATTGAACTCCTGCCTGAGAAGGCAAACGTTCATGAACTATCTACCTGTGTCTCCCAGTTCGGTAGTTCTGCCTGGCTCTTGTTTCGTAAGAGTGAATGTCACTTCCTCTTACGGGGTCACATTTTGATTTGAAAAGAAAACAGGTTTGAAAAAGTAGAGGCAAGGTAAAGTCAATAATTTCAAATTTTTTAAAATCTAGCTATCTTCTTTGAAGTTTTGCGATTGTCCGAATGCCTTTTTTAAGAATGGAAATTCTGGAGCGTTGCGTTTTTGAGCAACCTCCCCCACAACGATAATCTGTAGGAAAGGTGTGGGAGATTACTCCGTAGTACGCCGTCATCAGTACCTGAATTGGGCAGTATTCGGACAGTTGCCTCAAAACATAAATAAACCCATAAATAAAGAGTACGATTTGGTCACATTTAAGTCATCGACATCGGACAAACTCGAGCCAAGGGGGAGAAATACGGTAAGAGATGGCAGCGCTACCTGTGCTTGGGTTGTCACAACTGTGTCAATTCTCCTGCCTTAGCCATGTGGCATTTATGCGCAATCTACCTACCATAACATTACCACCATACCATACTATCTTTGATAATAGTTATGGGATATGTTCAGGCGGCTTGGCTGTGCGCGATGGAGGCTGAGGAGAAATATCCTTATAAACAACGGCTAGGAACAAGAAGAGAGCACTTCACTAGCTGTAGACAAATTTTGATAGTGTTTTCGAAGATGCTGATAGAAATTAATAGCATTATTGATGCCAGACGATCTTTCAATACACACGACTAAGCTATCGTATGTGATTAGCCATATTTACGGGGTTGGCTATAGCTGGGCTGCCGAACTATATTAACTATATTGACTGGGACTCGTGGCGTGGTCCTGTAATCCAGCTTCGTGGAGGTCAGGTTTTGAGGATGATATAGGTCTAAAGCGGCTCAGATAGTCTCAGTGATCATCTGATGATACCCGCATCAACTCCCACCATCGTTTAGACATATCAGACCATCACCCGTGGTTCGGAAGTCACGTTAAGTCGTTGGTCCTTGTATTTCCATTGGTCATTGGGCTATTAATTAATGACCCATTCTAATGAAGAGCCGCCTAAATTTGTTACAAGACTATACCTCATAACTCAATTACTACCCACTCATCACATGCTTCACCACATATTTGCCTTAAAATACCCTCATGAGAAGTGGTCGGCATCTCAAATAGTGATTTAATGATTAATTTTGCTGCCTCAACTATATGGCATCTATGCGCAATCTACTTTTCATGACATTATCTTTGATGCAAATAATAAATACAGCTTTTACTGCGTGAAAACATATTTACTTTATTAAATTTTGCAGTCAATAACTATGTGATAACAAATAATTTAATATGTATAATTTGTAATAATTTTTAATATGTAATATTATGTATTATTCAATATGTATAATTTGACGACGCACTGTATATTGTATTGTTTTAAAAGAATAAATGATTTTTATTTTATTTTGTTCATTAATAATAAATTAATCTTTATGGCGCCTTCAAATACGAAGCTGGCTGCAACACAACAGGCAAGTACAGAAGTGAAGCTTTGATTTAGCAGGCGTTAAAAATAATTCAGTTTGTCGATTACAATATACAGTATCAGCAGTAAAATTGAGTTAATCGAGTTTAAATGTTTTAACAATAATAATAATAGTGATAATATCTTGATTTCTAATTGATATTCACAATACAATTTTAAAATAATCTTAGCATAAATAATCATAAAGCATCTTATGCTACGTTTTTTACTGAAGACCGTTCAAACCGAAATATATAATGTTTTTTTTAGTTTAAAGTTACCTTTACCCTTTCAGTTTTAGGTGTGTCAGTCATTGACCTTTTATTTATTTTTCTAAAACTAAACTCATAAATAGGTAAATAAAGCCTAATTAAATTGTTATAAATTTAGAGGAACTGGAAATATAATCCCCACTGCAAAATTACCTGTGTTAGGTAGGCTTTTCAGTCTGTATTATTGTGTACAATTATTATGGTCGTGCAAATTATTTAAGTGTCTAAAAAAATAACAATGATATAATGTATATAATTTTGAGTAAGTGATGTATGCAAAGCTATAATTATATATTTTGAAGTTAAATTTTGAATCAAGGGTATAGGTAATTTAATAATATAATCACTGACCGTGATTATAGCATTGATTTAATTTTAGAAATATGAAGCTTAATAATGTGGGGAGGTTTCAAGGTTCTTGCTGGTATTTTGTTGTATAATATATAATGAAAGCAATGTAGAATGAATGCATTTACAGTAATTCAATTCAGGGCGTTCGCAGCATATTGATATCAATAAGCCTTGAATTCCTTGTATCGTACATATGATTGATTTTCAAAAATATGTTGTGTTTGTTTTTGTAGATAAACATTGTTAACTCCCTTGAATAAAGGTGTTTAATATTTAAATACTAAAAGTTGATCTAAAATACTTAAATACTTGTAACTTTACGGTGACAAAAATTAAACCTCAAAACGTGTCAGAGTTAATTTGTTTTACTTAATTCAGTTGGTCTTTGGGAAATTAATTAATAATTATGACTTAATCTGGGAACAGTTGGCTATATCTCATCAGCCATCAAAACCCTCATCGAACTCATCATACCATATTCAATTCTTCAAATAAGAGAATGCTGTTTGGCCTAACGTTGAATACCAGTAGTACAGTTTGTAATTTGCAGGCGTTTGCAAATAATTGATGTTTTCTTATTAAATTTCTAATATTATTTTTCCTTGTGTTTAATTTTCTTCCTACTTTAAATAAATATATTACTAAAGAAATTTGAAAACAAAATGAGTGGACTAAACCGATAGTTATATACTTTTAATAAATATACTTAGCCTGACATATAATTTCAAACTGTTAAGTGTATTTTACATTTAACTAAGTACTTTAACATACTTGTCTTTACTATGTATGTGTATTTATATGATAATAACTCTTCCCCACATAGATGTGTACTGTCTTGTCTTTGTTGGGAATATATTCTACAGTATATTTAATTTACGTAAATTTTAACGTTTAATTTTGAATACAAATTATTTGAACTATTTGAAATTACAGTAGCGAAACTAAAATTGAGTGAACCTATTTTAAATGATAATTTGTTGAGAATTCTGTATGCCAGCGTTATTTTATTAACAAAGAAATTGATGGATTTTCCTGCCAGTTATTATGTTTAAAACTACACATTATTTCTAGAGGCATAACATCTATATTTCTAAATTTGTTTCTATTGTTTGCGTACTAGCTTTTACAATTAGAAAATGATTTAGGTCAAGTTTCACTTGATAAAGAGACGTGGGCGCCCATACGAGGGACAAGGTGGGGATGGCCCCTGGCCTTTAGGGAAAATTATTTGTAATATTTCAAAATAAAGCAAAGTTTTACAACATTTTATTTTAGAACAGAATAATGGACTTTTGGTGACAATTTCTTTGTTTGTTATCTGGAATTTCAAGTAAATGCATTTTTACACTATCATTGGAATGGGGGTGAATTAGTGCAAGTGGTAGTAACCATTGTGTTGTACAGGGTGATTCAGAATAAATAAAAATCTTTGGAATTTTTTATTCAAACCGTATTATAAGAAAACATAATAATATAAATAATAACACAATTGGACATGAAATTCATCAGTATTATTGATTTTATCAGTATTATTTTTACAAGAGATTGGTTGACGTATGAAATTGCAGCCTTTAAGGTAAATTTAAAGATTAAAAATGTATTTCATGGGTTATAATTTTTTCATATTTTCCCCAGATCACCCGCTATGTTCTCCTCCCCTGGAAGTACACCCATGGGCAGCATACCTCTAATGTGTGTTTAAGCACATGAATTGGAGATCATTGATTTCTAGTTTAAATGTTTCATTGCTTGAATTTCAGTTATTATTATTTCCAGAGTCAATTTTATCAAACTGCGATGGTTTTATTAGACTTTATGAAAATTCTCTTCATTGTGTCACTAGGAAAAATTACAACTATAATAAGATAAAAAACATCGTTAACAAAAAATTAATAAAATTCAGAGCTGCGTGTTTACATGAAGTATATTCAGTGAGCTACATGCTGTGTTACAATCTACATTCTAAGCCTACTTCTTCTTGCCTTTCTTCCCCTTCTTGTCCTTGCCCTTTCCCTTTCCCTTCCCCTTCTTGTCCTTGCCGGGCGGCTTGTCAGGCTTGGGTATGTCAGACTCGAGGTACTGAGTGTCTCTGTCCTGCATGGGAGGCTTGGGTTCTTTCATCTTCGGAGTCCGCAGTTCCAACTCCAAGTTCCTCTTCTTGTCTCCCTCGCACTTCTTGCCGATCTTCAGCAGGAACACGTCATGGTTGTCGTCCACCGGAAGTCCCGACACTGGCCCCACTTGCTGCCTCGCCATGCCGGGGAGATCGTCCGACTTGATATGCACGGTGTTCTTCTGCTGGCCGTCTTGCGTTTCTTCTGCAGATGTCAGTTTGTAATACACCGAAGAATCCATGGCTTTGTCCTTTTCGGTCAGAGGATCTCCTTGCTTCTTCAGAGGCAGTTGAAAGATCACCTTGTCGTCGTCCAAGCCCACCTCTCCTGGACACAGACCGAGGGGTCTCCCTGGCTTCTGCTGGGAGGGGTAATTGCTGGGTGGCCTGTAGTTTGATTGACCTGGAGGGTAGCACTGGCACAAGGAGCTTCTGCCTCCTCGTCCTGCGGGGGGAGAAGGTGGTGGTTGCCTGTGAGGGTAGTCCGCAGGACAACCGCAAGGTCTCATGTCTGGACATATCCTTGCTTGAGGGGGAGGTCTTGGTCTCTGGTAGTCAGGACGAGCCACTGGCTGTGATGGTCTCATATCCTGGCATGGTCCTGCTTCTTGAGGCCTGTAAGCTCTTAGGGGTTGATTTGACATAGTTTGTTGTGCGCTTCCTCTCTCAGTTTTGTTCTCAAATACTGGTCGCTGTTGGACTTCGCCCTTTCCAATTTTACTCGCATCGGTTCCTTTAAACAAATACGACTTTTCGTCCTCTTTACTCAAACTAAATTGAGTGATTATAAGCTTACCGAAGCAAGAGAGACGGAAGAAAGCTGCAACGTCTCCAACTGGTCGACTATTGACATCCCTTACCTCAAAAACCCCTTTCTTGACCTTTGACAACGGCAGACAGTCACAGTTTTCATCCGTGTTGATCCTCAAAAGTTCTGTGAACTCTTCGGTCATAGAAATGGAGGTTTTGCCTATTTCTAGTTTGTCCGGCAGGACTCCTTCCTTCAATCGGCGGATGACGGTTACCTTCACGTCGAAGTTGACAGGAAGGACGTGCCC
Organism: Matsumurasca onukii; assembly: GCA_018831715.1. Lineage (NCBI taxonomy): Eukaryota > Metazoa > Arthropoda > Insecta > Hemiptera > Cicadellidae > Matsumurasca > Matsumurasca onukii. Next base: position 47,817,444 of record CM032063.1, on the reverse strand, counting down.
GCGTGGAGTCCTAAGAGAGAAGAAGCACGACTTTCCACTCTTGAAAGTGACGTCGGTGTTGTCATGGCGTCCCACTGGTGTGCCTAGGAAGTCACTCTCACACACCACTAGAGGAGGGTAGTGGAGGAACTGAAAGAGCACGCATGTGTCGGTCAAATTAGATCGGAGTTTGTCGTCCAAGTTCAGGGCATCTTCCGAGACACTTAGCTTGTCAACCAGAACCTCCAACAGAAACAACTTTTCACAATCATCTTTTGAATCGCCCATAATATTTCTGTTTCAAACAGTCGGGGTAAATTAATTTGGTAAACTGGTTTAACGTTCATATATTTGTGTCAAAATAATGTTACAAGTATAGTCGTCAAAAACACTAAAATTTTAGATACTTGTTTGTATACAATGGTTTGGTAAGTACTCCTAAACATATGTGTGGTTGATGTCGAAAATAATATTTGATTGAAATGTTATTATTTAATTTGACAGTGTGGAAACGTACCGAAATAAAATTAGCCACTAAAAATATAACTGGTTACAATAATTCATTGGTTTATATATTAGCAAGATTGATTTTGTTATCCTGTTTTAAAACATTTCACTAATTAACGGGCCCTGGTTCCTCCAAGGAATTTTTTTGTCGGCGGCGTGTTGGGTAGGAGAGCTCTCCACGATTCTCATTGGGCCGGACACCAAGCCTCATTATTTCTGGTACGTATATCCTACACCAATCTTAGTCTCATATTAGTGTAAAGTCCATGTTGAAAGTTTTCATTAATCAACTGAATAAGGAGGATATTGCTGTTAAATATTGAAATATCTCGTTATATTTATACATATATATATAAATATATTTTAATATTAAATACCGTAAAGTACAGTAAACTTGTTCCGGAGCTCTTTCGGTTTCGTATTCAGAAAGGTTCATATAGTGCCAGGTTATAATGTATATTTACTATTATTTAGTGTTAGAGTTTTGTTATGTTGGTGCACACTGCCTCAGCTGAGTCATAGTTCCATTTTCAACAGCGTTTCGTTGATTGTTAAAAACAAAAGGATTGCTTGTGACACAATTCACTTCTGTTACCTGTCAATAAAATTTAATTTACCATTCACTAAATATAGCAAGAAATTTAAATTTTAGTTTTCTCTTTTCGTAGTAAGGATTTCTACTATACAGTGGTACGTATAAAATGACTGATTTTCAATTTACGTTTTTGGCTTAGTCATATTTTCTGTTTTGTTTTGTCTTTTGAAGGCAGCCGGAAATTTTGGTAAATTTATTCTTATTACATCTTTATTTCAGGTTTTAATTAAACTCTTTACGATTTATAGCAATGTTATCTGAGTTCTTTGTGCTGCATTGCCTTCCTTTGCCAAATGATGTATTTCTATCGGTTGACACTCACCTTTAGTATTACGACTAATTGACCAATTTAGGCTAGGCTGCTTCAAGTTTTACATTTTATTCAAAAATACGATTTAGGATTTATACTATCAGGTCTAATCATTTTAAGGCTATGGCTGCAATAGGCATTTCTGCTATGGGGTAAATCTCACAACCAGGGCTTTAATAGTTTTACCTTTGACCATTTAGTTATGTTGGTTTGTGTACAAATGGATTTTAACACTTTTAAACACAGCGTCAAAAGTGGATTTGGTCAAATTTAAGTTCTAAAGGAGCCAGATGAAAGCTAAAATTTTTGTGTGAAATAGGCTACCACAGAGTTCATATGAAATTGTTAAACGTAATAATTAGTTTTGTTATGATATTCTCTGTAAACACACCGTATTTTACATGTATAATTTCATTAATTTAATGTACATACGCAAGTATATGACAACATTGTAAAGTGGCAAACGCTGTGGAAAATAAATAAATACTTTAATTATTTTCTTGTAGCTTGACCATTTTACAATATGCTGCCGTCAGAAGAAGATAAACTAAGAAAATACATCAGAACAGTCCCGGTAAGTATATTTCACTACACACCAGTTTAAGCCTATAATTTTCCTTAACTCAATCCCTGTCTTTAAATTAATTGTTAAGGCTATTAATATCTTTGAAAATGGATCTATGGTATCTCTACTGACAGGTATTGAAGTACAGTACTTAGTAAAACTACATGTGGCAGGGGAAAATTATAACTTGGAATGATATGTACAGTTATTGTGTTGAGGAACTTAAAAATACTAAATCAAGGATACTCAATTGTAATCTAGCTCTTCCAGTTTTCACCGTGTCCAAACTTCATAATTAGGTTGAGATATTTCGGCCTCCCTGTGGAGTACCATCTTCAGTAACTGATTGACTAAAACTATCAGCCAATCAGTGACTGAAGGTGGTAGTCCACAGCAAGGCTGAAATATCTCAACCTAATTATGAAGTTTGGATGCAGTGTGAACCGGAAGAACTAGATTATAGTTGCGACACGCCGCGAAAGCCTAAGAGTTAAGATACTCAATTATTGTTTAAAAAGGATTGTGACGGTTACAGGAAACAAGGAAAATTTGGGGGAATTCGTATATTTGGACAATTCAGGAACAATCACAGGATTTTGTGAGTTTGTCAAGGCAGTTGTCGGCATCTAGTCCTTTATTCTCGTTTCCAAGAATGGTGGGAAATGTAAAATTTGACCTACCCGGTAGATATTTTTCAAATTCCAGGGTTCATTCTAGTTCTCGTCTGGAATTGGCAGTGTCACGTCCCCAGTCACGTCTCTGAAATAGCAGGAGTAACCTTGACTTGTGTAAGATAAGTTAGTTGATCCCCGGCAGAGTTACGATTAAGAGTTTAAAAATCATCTCAAATGTGAATATAAATCTTAGGCTTTTGTGGCCAGTGTTACAACTATAATCTAGTTCTTCCAATTCAAGCAGTGTCAAAACATCTTAAGAATTAGCTTGAGATATTTTAGTATCAACCAATCAGTGAATGAAGATGGTACTTCACAGTGAGAACCAAATATCTCAAGCTAATTATTATGATGTTTTGACCTTGATTGTTCTAGATTATAGTTGTCAAGTGTGAATTGGTTTTTACTTTAAATAATTTTTAAATGGTTCACTCTGAAAATGGAGTTAAATGTAGGCCTAGTCTAACAATATACCATTTTGAAAATAGTAAATTGTGAATAAGAGCTGAGTTCTGATTTTCTTACGGATAATATGACAGTTTGAGTAAAAATTCTTGGGCTGAATCAACTGCTAAACTGATAATAAAACTTAAAATGTACCAAATATATAATAAAAAAAATGTATCCTAAAGGCTATTGACAAACAAGGTTTTTTTTATCTTGACCCTCAGCGTCTTAATTTATTTTTAAACTGTAATTAAAAGCCTATTGTATGGGTTGCCCTTGACCCTGTGAACAAAATGTCAGTAAAACTGCTCTCTCTGGTACATTGCATTACCAGTCATACAACCACTCCTCTAAGCGCGGAAATTTAGCGCCTCCCTAAGCTCAAAAAGTGCTACTCACTGCATCACTGGATTTGATGAGCCATTTTCTCTTCAGTGATCCTCGGCGGGTCATTGCAGCCCCCGTGCCCGGAGTGATTCGATGACTAGCATTGCACCGTGTCAGAGCCTACCCGGGTGGGAATCGAACCCACACTGTGACAGACAGGGGCCAACTGTCCATCATTTTAACCACTAGACCATTGGGCTGCTGTTTTCTGTCGGGAGTCAAATTCACACCTGAGTTGGCGTTGGGAGGAGGTGAGGGGTGGTAGTTTCGATGTTCTCTGCTAGAAAGCAGCATCAACACGGCGGACCTGGTGGTACTGTAACTGGCCGCCCTATGTGGGCACTGCCATACCTCACTATAACGGTTAAAGACGCTGAAGGGTTAAGTACAGTAAACCATCATGAAAAGCAGTAAAATCTGCAAAAGTTCATTAGCGTTGGAGTTACCGCTAGCTTTTGGCTGTCAAACTCCGCATGGGTTACTGTTAGAAATAGCCAAAAAAGCATTTTGAGAATTTTGCCTATATTCCCCCCTTTTGAGCCGTTTTGTACCACTAAAGGACCTTGAGTTGAAGTAAAATAAAATTTCATAAATATTGAGGGACATCCTTAGAACATTATACAGTCTGTGGGTCAAACGAAAGCTAAAGATGAAATGTCTATTTGATTTTAAACCTACTGTTAACAAAGTCTTCTTTGACATGCTTATTAAAAATAAGTTAAAATATTGATGACAGTCATATAACAGAATCTTGATCAAGAAGGTTATCTCTGAAAAATACAGCTTTGCTGATCAAAAGGCCTCATGTATTTAAATTTTAAATATTGGTTTATTTGATTTCAAATGTCTTGAAATCCAATATTGGAGCTTACACTTCAAAGAATCTTGATAGTGTCGAATTATCCGTATATACAGGATTTTATCACTGAGAGTTATTCAAATACCACTAAATACTTTTTATATGATGAATCTAGTGTTACAACGTAAGGAAACCCAATTTTACTGAATTACATAGCTTGGACACATCACTACTAGGGTACTAAATATTTTCAAATATTTCTTTGTTAGTTTTTATCATCAAGTTACCACAGGAGGTTTTGAACCATCAGGTTTCTACTATATTTCCAAATGTACACCAATTACTTACATTAATGAATCAATCTCGGGGAATCCAAAATGTAACTGTCACAGAACAAAATTGATAAGTAAAAGTATAACGCAAACATACAATCAGTTTGTTAACGTGGAGTTTTCTCCGATTGACATATTGACCGAGATAGCTTATCAACGCCACTTGTCAGATAAAACATATCAGGAACAATAGGTACTTTGACTCATCAAACAGTGTTTGCTGTACACGCTACTTAGCGACGTTTGTTCTAATGGGGAAATCTAAACAGACGTTTTAACTACAGTTTTCATTATGAGAGGTACTAAAAAAGTGACAGTGCATAGGCCTAATCAACAACCATCCAGTCGTGATGAAGAAGTGTTTAAAAAGATTTCCAAACTAGTGAGTATTGTGTGTAAGACTGAATAAGAAAGTGTTACTGTTGTTAAAATCGATGGAGTTCAAATTATTTAGCAATTAAATTCTAAACAGTTAAGATTGAATGTAACTTAAAATGTAATGTTAGGGCTTTGGTTTAAAATTGTAAACAACACTCAAAATTATTGCACAACCTGAGTTCAGCAAACTGAGGCAGCAAGAGGTCTATGTTTTTCGCTTAACAATTGCCAAAATAAAAGAAACCAAAGTAAAAAACTATTAAGACAAATAAGATCTTTATTATCCTAAAGCAAATACAATATTGCAATAGACATCTTCACGGTCAATTTAATAAATACAAATTAGTGATGGTTCATTTCAGTAGTACTTTTATTTTAAGGTAATTTCCAAACTTTCTAAATACTCTATTTATATTTTCAGTACATAAATCAAGAAAGGACCTTCCAAGATGTGACAGGAACAGTGAAGTTTTACAGAGGCCTCGTGATCAAGTTCGAACCATATGGCAAGTATCTAAGTTAACATTCAAGTAATTCAAGGTCATATGATTAAAAATTGAAACTGTGTTTAATCTGGGTTCATAATTTATTTGAAAAAGGTTTTAAGAACTAGTTTCCAATTTTAAGCACTGTACACACTTGTTTTGGCCAGCACATCCTAACAACAACTTTTCCAGCATGCTGGTCGAAAAGGTCTGAGAGGATTGTGAATGTTTACAAAATGTGTACAGTGCTTATGGGTTAAGACAAACCTGGGTCTTTCATACTATACATCAACACAATAACTCATTAGTCAAATTCAGTTTTAAATTGTTTGTTTCAAAGAGAAAGGACAGATTTAATATACATATAACGTACCAATCTATAGGCCAAGAATTATTTTTATCTCTTTTGATAAAGCAAAGAATGAAGTTTCATTATTGTATCAGCTGATCGTGTGTAGTCTGTTTATTTTCACTGCACTCATGTCCTTAGAAAATTACGACTTCTCAAGAAAAGAAACTGTTTTGTTTTTAAAAGTTTGCTAAATGCAAATCAGTAGTTTAAGTGTAACAAAGGTATTGCCAAAGATTTTATGAACAATCACCATGTTTATGAATGGTATAACAATATAATGTTATAACAAGTTTGAAACAAGTTCAAACAATTCCTCAACATGTTCTAAATCGATGGATTGCGCGAGTAAGGGAAGATCTAATTTTTTGCCACTGGCCCCCCAGGTCACCGGGCCTAATGCTGTGTAATTTTTATATTTGGGGCTTCGTAAAAGATAAGGTTTATGTCCCACCTTTATCCGCTACCATCCAAGATCTCAGGGTTTGGATAACGGAAGCAGTAGACTCCATCACTATAATTACTTTGTCTCTAGTACGGCAAAAAATGAACTGACGCTTCGATGTGTGCCTTGCGTGCTACATGTGGTGCGCATATCAAATTAATCAAACCACAATATCATAAACTTAACCTTTGTCTTTCTATCTGTATTGTTAAATAACGTTCTCAAATATTGTTTGTCCGTAACAATGATATTAAATCTGTTCTTACATTTTTAAATACCATATATTGTGCACTAAGATAAATTACTTTTTGGTATGAAACAAATCATTATTTTTATTGTTTATTATTGTCTCATAACGCTTAAGCCTTGAATGTTGTGAAACTGTTTCCAAAAGTAGACTTTCTAATTTGGTAATTGTCGTATTGGCAGTAGGAGGTTTGGCCAATACGACAGTAACCAAACGTGAAAATTTTAATTGACACCTTTGAGAAATGTTAATTGTTCTGTTGCTAATTGATGTTGCATGGTGGCATGCAATCAAAATAAAGTACGGTATGTCTAAATTGCTGAAAGTTCATTTTCATCGCGTTTAATGTTGGGTCGATTTATAATTTTTTCAATTCTCGATTTCGATACCAGGATATTGATCATCGATTCCGAAACCGATTCTAAGTGTTTACATATGTTCAAAGTACTGTCGGGTTGATTCCTATTTTCTTTGAATCTTGATTCCTATACCAGAATATCGATTCTCAATTCCGGTTTTCAATTCCCGTTACCTGGGACCTCTGGACAGAATCGTATCGGAACCATATTCCCGATCCTCGATTCTGTGGTAGCGGAATCGACTTTACTGACCGATTCCCGTTACAATCAATTTCGGAATCGACCCAACACTAATCGCATAACTAAATCTGGACATTTCTCTAAGCCAACGTTTTAACCAGTGTTATGATAGAATCAATTGCTTTATCAACTATATTATGTGTTGCCAGTGTTGCATAATGGAATGCAACCTAAGCTGATAAGTCTGCAGGGCACCATCCCCGTCCCCTACAAGGGTAAGTGTGTGGTGCGTAGAGTTCGTTAGTGCCTGCGGCTGTCGTAGTTGCATGTAGCGTAAACCGTAAACTCTTCGTTACAGCTGATGCCTTATGTGCAGGTTTCCTTCGGCTCAACTAGCGTCAAGTCATTCAAGCAAAGAAAAGTTGTGAATTGATTTGATTCTTTTGGCGTTTAAAATCTTTTTTGAAAATCCAAGAAGACTCTGGACTTGTGTGAATTTTAGATTTGTCTGTTTTGGGTTAACACTGGTTATGAAATGGTCAGTAGACCTGTGGCACAGATTGTTATCATGCGCGACTCCTCGGCTCATCACTCCGCTGGCGCAAGTTTGATACCAACCAGTCACCACTTACAATTTGTTAAGTGACTGCGTAACGTGAACGCCGAGGTTGAATGTGAAAGGACTTTGTAGTCCTAACTTCCCCTCATTAAACAAGACAAACTACCTTTTATCTAGATTTTAACAGAAAAATGACTGTTCTGCTTGTGTTTGAGAGCCGTAGATACACTGGCTGAATGGCAGATATTTTATCTCGAAAACCAACTCTCAAAGTAGAGAAGTGGAAAAAATCTTCTTTTATTAATGCCTTTGTAAATTTCTCCTCTCCAATTAAGAATTAAGAACATTCTCTAGACCTCAGTGTTTGCCTTGATTAAAAACTCCTTTTGGAAGTTTTGTGGCAATCTATGAACTCTGATTAGGCCAAAATAACACCAAAACATTACTGTCAGCCCATTAGCATCTCCAGTGAACTTGATCAGCGATCATAATTTTCATCTTAACCCTCTGCAATGAACATATGTTAGCAGCCATGGCAAACCTAAGGCATCTACTAGAAGCGTCAGTAAAACTAGACAATGCGATGGCGTTAACTCTAAACTCCCATTTGTTTATTCCTTGACTCTAGTTTCATTCAATTTTGCACTGCTAGTTTTCTCGCTGAACTGATTGTTGGAAAACTGCCATATGAGTCCATGACTACAAGGTGTCTTTGTTGAGTAATGTATTGACAGTATCACATTATTTCAAAGAAAAACCATTGCTTTACAACAAATGTTGAGTCATGTAGCAAATTTGTTTCAAGATTGCATTATTTCACAATAGATGTGACAACTTTTCCCTCAAAAGGAGCAGAACTGATACTCCAGGCGGAAAATAGGTCAGTCACTAATGCGTAATCAAATATGCTCAGTACGGTTGCTGGGTTTTAATCCACGATCCTATCATACAGTAAATTAGATTGGCTATAAGTAATTTTGTAGAATAAATAAATAAATAAATTTTTATTGCGTTAAATATATACATGTCATGCAACCGTCATAAGTGTTAAGTATCTAAAATTTTGCATTCATACACATGAAATCCCATTCAAACATACATCAAATCCATCCAAGAAAGGCTTAGCTTCATGATGAGTTTCCCTAAGAACTATTCTTGATCATCATCACCTTTTTTATTAATTTGGAAAATATAATTTAGAATTAAATGTGCCGAATTTGGCTATTTTATTGATGATTATTCTGAATTAAGAAAAGTAACAAAAGTATTGTCTACAACCAGTTGGGCCTGTTTACTGAGTAGAATACTCTAAGACCAATTAAATAAATCAATATATACTGTCCAAAAGGCGAATAAAGAAAATAAAAAGGTATTCTCTAGTCCTAGAGCTTACAAAAATTTACCGAAATGTTTAGAACAACGGTTGATGAAAGGCCTATTGTCTGCAACAATTTCTTGTGATTTATTACAATTTATTTATAGTTGAGATATTTGTCTGCCTATATAACAACGTTAAGTCAGGAGAAACTAAGAACACTCGTAAGTTCGAAGATTGGGACCAAAGAGTCGCTTTTCTTCAAGGAGGGATGATAAAATCTCTTGACAAATTTACCCCCTCACAATTTAGTGTGTCGTAAGGAAACCTGTGTTTACGTCATCAGCATAATTTACCACCCAACAAACCTAACACTGTAACAAAAGCTTAGCTTGAGAATAAGCAAGACCGCTTTGAGTAACTGCTTGTATGTAGTCCCACCCTGGAGCTCGGATATGCAGACAGCTCATACACAAACATACGTAAGTATTAGCAAAGATAATGTTATGGTAAGTAGATGGGGCATAGATGCCACATGGTTGAGGCAGGGAAATCCACATAGTTCCATCTCTCGCTGTCTTTCATCCTCCTCGGCTCGAGTTTGTCCAATGTCGATGATTTAAATGTGACCAAATCATGGTTTTTCGAACAAACAAACGCAAGCACCAGTAGCTCTACTTGAGACTCTTAAAATAATTTCCTCAAAGCGCTATCAGTGCTAGGGCTGCCACAACTATGTTTATTTTCCTGCCTTCAGCCATGTGGCATCTATGCGCAATCTACCTACCATAATGTAATCTGTTGTATTAGCTTTAAATTCTAGCGTACTTTGTTGTGTAGAGTAGTTTCGCAGCACGTTTGATTTGTTTTTATTTGTCTGTTAGTGATGACAAATGGCCGGCAACTCAATCTGGTGAACTTGGACGGTGTCATCCCTGTCACCGTTTTAGGTAAATTCATCTTTAGTTGATTCTTTTTATTTAAACCGGTCGTGAGTTCTATTAAGAAATGATAAGGCTAATTTTTAGTAACCTTGTTTGGAGATTTTAAATTGTCATTAGTTTTACTGTATTCAAATTGAAGAGCCCTCTTAAAACTACGATCAAAGTGAGAACCCTTATCAAACCAAGGCACAGGTTTTATAAGCTGTCACAATGTTATTGAGCCTTTAGACACGGTAACAAGCTCCATGCTGCACCAGACTTAGGCTCTGACTGAGGGTGTGGTTGAGGGATGAAGGTGAAAGTTGGTGAGCAGAAACCTCCGTCACCTCTGGAAGGTTAATTGATTGTTGCTTGTGATTAAAATTGATATTTTGGGATAGACAACCACTTTAGTTTGAATAAACATCAAAATTCTTTTAAAACTTTGCAGTCACATGTTTATTGGAATTTTCAAGATAAGTATCCACTATTGATAACAAACTCCATTTTCCGTAGTGCATGTTTCAGTATCTTGAGAAGCAAACTAGGTTTCAGCATGAAATTTGCTTAATCTTTTGGTGATTCATACTTTCTTTATCTTCTGTTGTTTTTACCAAGCTGTCAGTTTGTAGCAAGAGTTGTTTAAACCAGAAATATTTGCCTTTACAAACTATCATTTTCAAAGCAACTAACTAGGTCTTGGTTTTTCGATTTGAATGTTTTGTTCTGGTTTTATGAGATTATGGTCACATTTTGACCTTCATACAAATTGCCAAAATAAATAAGTTAATTGTTTATTTCGATGTTCAAAGTGTGTCAGTTTTTTACATTTGACATTGGCTTAAACTTAATTTCACTTTGAAGAATTTGAGATAGCAAAGGATGTTATAAAGGTACTAAAATATACTCAAACAAAAACACCCTTTGTAAAATTACGTGTGATCAAGGCCGAAACATGTCACAAAATTTTTGTATAAAAGTTAATTTGACCAAGGGTGTTTTTGTTTATAAAATTTTATTTTAATATAATTTCACTTATTTGCTTAGGTAAGTCTCACAAAGTAGAACCTCGATCATAGTAATGACGGAGGGAATGGCCTCGTTAACTAAAACCACAGTTGACATTTCTGAAGACATTTCTTCTCTAGCTGCATTTTGTTAGTCAGTTGCCTTTTGGTTCTTTTCTCCGAGAGTTGTACATTCTTCCAGAGTTATTGTTTTTATCGAGATTCATCCACAGATTCATTTTCTGTTGATCTATCAACAATCCTTATACACGAGTGTCCCTGCTAATTTGAACTAATGAAACCAGACCCTGTTCGGATTATGCGGATTGTTGGCATATATTGACGCATTTATCATATATTGTCCTTATAAGGTCATATAATGACTTTGAGCAACTAATATTGTATATTTAAATTTAATAAAAATAAAAATTTTATAAGTAGGTTACACATAAAAGTGTTTGGAGTGGGGATTTTCTAATTACTGTAGCAGCATTCAGATTAGCAAGACTCAATTGTTCTGTAAATCCCCATTTATCCAAATCTTGTTTATCTGGATTATCTAAATCAACATACAGTAAAAAAATATATAAAGGGTTATTTTTAAAAGACAGGACTTTTAAGTTTCAGTATTCTACCAAAATCGCGATATATTATGCTAATTTTGAGTTGCTGTCTCCAATGAAAAGGAGTAAAAGTTATTTTATTTGTATTCTCTAGGTGGGGTTGGGTTAGGAGCGGTTGGCGTGCGACTCAGTGCTTCGAGGTTCTACCGACTGAGTAATCAGGTCAGGTTTTGAGGATGATATAGGTCTAAAGCGGCTCAGATAGTCTCAGTGATCATCTGATGATACCGGCATCATGTCCCATTATGGCTTAGACATATCAGACCATCACCTGCGTGGTTCGGAAGTCACGTTAAGCCGTTGGTCCTTGTATTTCCATTGGTCATTGGGCTATTAATTAATGACCCATTCTAAGGAAGAGTCAACCTTAGTTTGTAACAAGACTTCACCTCATAACTCATTACTACCACTCTTCCTTCGCCACATATTTGCCTTAAAATACCCTCATGAGAGTGGTCGGCATCTCAAATAGTGATTTAGTAATGGCGGAGACTGCAGCGTGTTGTGTTTGACGCAGGTAACGTGTACAACATCCCGGTGTGCATCTGGCTGATGGACACGTACCCGAACCATGCGCCGGTCTGCTACGTCAAGCCAACTGCTGACATGCACATCAAGGTGTCTATGTATGTCGACCACAACGGCAAGATCTACCTGCCCTACCTGCACGACTGGACTCCGGTAACACTATACACACACTACTAATGTGTAAACCTTAAAATTTAAAGAAAGTTGCTGTAATCTGTGTTGTCCAGCAGTAAATGCTGAAGCAGGGTTCATACCCATCCAGGAAAACCTGGAATTCAAAGGGTTGTTCTGGAATTTTTAGAGAATCTGGAATTATCCTTGATTTTTGTTTTGTCCTGAAAACTCAAATTTATTCCTAGAACTTTTCAATTTCTACTCAATTGACAATTTGAGTTATCTATTCTAAATCATTAGAAATTGAAGTGAAACCTCTTATTAGGTTTACTAAATTTTGTCTATGGTTCTTTATCCTTAACTGTGTACCACACATTTATTCAAATACTAAGGTGAATACTAAAGAGATGTATAAACGGACAAGCTAGAAATTTACCGCTGACTGTGCTGAGACCCTCCTCTTTACTATGGTACTGTTGACGTCTTTTGATTCATTTCATTTTAGATTTGATATGCCTAAAGTAATCACCTATAAATTTAAAGTTTAAAAATATTTTGCATAGTAGAAGAGATAATACAATGATTGTTGTGGGCTTAGCGAGGCCTAGCGACCTCCATAAAAGATATTTGCAAACAAAGATTGCCAAAGGAAATTTTTCAACAGATTTTCATAATAAATTGCATATTTTTTGGTTATCTGAGTGCTATGTAAGGACGTAATACCATTTCATCCAGTAAAATTGCGCTGTAAGTAACCTGGAAAATCAAAACTTTGTCCTGGAATTGTCATCAAATTTCATTTTGGAAAACCAGTATGAACCCTGTGAAGTTTTCTCTTCAAAGTCAGCACTTTTGAAGTCTTGAGGCAACATGTTCAGTAGTTAGGCTCTAGCAAAACCGGAAAACTTCTGGAAAACTATTGTTCTTTGAGATCGGAGGTCAGAGTTACCTGCAAGTTGAGTTTTGTAGCTGTTTGTTTCCCTGTGTGTTAGTAAAGATTGTTTTCATTTTGTGGACATTTTATCATCAAATGGATGAGAGGGTCAAGGCATTTTGTAAGCTGCGGCCCTTCTTCGGGTTGAAAACAACGTAAAACATAACTCAGAACAAAAAAAATTAGCTAGTCGAAAGTAATCAGTGTAAGTCAACTGGTCAAAAACAACCAAACATCGTGTAACTGTTCAAGTCATTGAAAACTAGAATGGACAAAAAGATTTGGATGAGAGGGTCAAGGCATTTCGCAAGCTGTGTTCTAACCCCTTCTTCGGGTTGAAAACAACCTTAATCATAACTCAGAACAAAATAAATTAGCTAGTCTAAAGTAATCAGTGTAAGCTGACCAGTCAAACACAACCAAACATCGTGTAACTGTTCAAGTCATTGAAAACTAGAAAACCAAACAACGTAATAAACATCAGCAACTTAAAAACTGAAATCACATACACCGACCATAATAGCTGCCAACTGATTAGTTGACTGTTTCATCTTAAGTTGTTTTAATGTACATTACATTTTAGATTTTTATCACAAATTAAACAAAGCAAAATACTTTGAATTCATATTTGTTTCAGACTCAATCAGATCTGATCAATTTAATTCAAGTAATGATCTGCACTTTCAGGGAGCAGCCGCCGGTTTACGCAAAGCCCAAAAATGAACCCACCCAGTCGACTCCTTATCCTACACAATGTGAGTATCTTCACTTCAGCGTGAGTTCCTACTAAAACCTGTGTATTACATCCGGTAGGATCTTCTACTTTATAAGGTGTAACAACATAATTAGGATTAGGACATAAGGTTTTATGATTATAGTTCTCTGATGTTTTTCAATAAATTACCACTAAATATAAGCTCTGCCAAGTGCTCGACACAATTTTCAAATATGCTGAAAAAATGGCTTTTTGACTTTGAGGAAGTAGAAACATATTTTTTAGGTTTAATATCAAATGTGTGATGTGTGATAGTTTTAATAGTTTTTAAGACAGAATGCTAAATTTGTAAATTAACCGTTCATTTACTTAGTTTTAAAACCTAGGTCTAAGAATCTTTTTAGAACAAACTTTTAAATAATTTTAGACTATGAAATTTAAGGGAGTGTCTGCCTCTGTAACTAGACAAATATTATGGTTTAAATTTGGGTAGGTAGCCTCAACAGAGCTCCTTTCTCTGAAGTACCTAGCCCCAAACACAACAATTCATGACAAATATACACTAGTTTGTTATTTATTTTAGTGGTAGAAAGAAATTAGTTGTACTATAAAGTTTTTAATATTATTATCACGTCTGTATTATCATATTATGAAACGATTGTAAAAGTGTTTGGTGGCAATAAAAGATTCTTGAAAACCGGTTGGTTGTTGCAGCTTACATGCCAATGCCGGGCGCGAGTGGCAGCAACCCCCCGTACCCGGCGTATCCCATGAACCAGGGGTACCAACCGCCTCAGAACTACCCTCCGTACCCTGTGTACCCGCCTCAGAACAACATGCCATGGTCCACTCCCTCGCCTGCACAAGGAGCTTACCCGCGACACTCCTACCCTGCCCCCACACCACCCACTGTAAGTACTGCACTCATGTTTGTGTTTTAGTAAGGTTAGGATGTCTGCTTAAAAGGCCTTTTGATAGAAAGAAAGGCCTTTTGAATAGAGAAACCTTTTGTTATTTAGAGTTCTGATTGTGTTAGATAGGCCTTTTTGATAGAAAAAGGCCTTAAGTATAGAAATGAATAGCTGTATTTCCTACAGAAATTTGTTAACGAGAGTTCCAATTGTATTAGAAAGGCCTTTTTGATAGAAAAAAGGCCTTAATTATAGAATTAAATAGCTGTACATTCATGGAAATTTGTGAACAAAAGATTCTCTTAAAAGGCCTTTTTGAGGCAAAAATTGATGAAAATTGGTTAACAAGAGTTCTGATTGTGTTCAAGTCGACGGCGAGTGTAGGCAACACGGGCACGATCAACGAAGAGCACATCCGCATCTCACTGTTGTCTGCGGTGGAGGACAAGCTGCGAGCGCGACTGACGGGCCGAGCAGATGCCAGAGCAGGCGCAGAACTGGACATCCTGCAGCAGAGTGGCCAGGAGCTGGCGCAAGGCAAGCAGCGACTCGCGAAGATCATTGAGAAACTCGACACTGAAAAGGTGATTTCAAATGTCCCCAAAATTGATTTTTTCAGGGTAAAGGATGACAGAATGAGACTTTGGCTAGGTCAAGGTTGAGTTGTGGAGGGACTGTAGTCCTGACTTTTCCTCCGAAAACATAACGTAAGCTACGTTTGACACTCGGGTTTGTTACAGAGTGAACTAGAACGTAACATCCGGTTGCTGAAGGAGAAGGAGACCGAGCTGGACAACGCTCTGTCCAGGCTGTCAGACGAGGAGGCCATAGAAGTGGACGAAGCGGTTACCACTACCACGCCGCTTTATAAACAGTCAGTATCAGCAGAGGGTGGCCGCACACACCAAGAATCCCAGATCTAGGGAGTTATGTGTGAATTTTACGCACTGAGAAAAACTTAGAATTGAGCATGTAGTTAGGAAAAGTCTTGGTTACTCCCGAAAGCAAAAGGGCGCTAAGAGTGATTGTTGAAAGTTGTTTTAAAAGTAGCAACATAGGGGTTGTGTAAAAACAACCCTCTGAACTTATCGCAAACGAATTAAACTGAGTTAATACATTTTTCAGCGCTAAAGTGTTACAATCCTTGAAAGCCTTTAACAGCATTTGGATTAGGTTGTAGTTTTTAAAGTCAAGAAATCTGATTTTGCCCGCTTGATAAATCAACATTTATTACAAGGAAAAAAATAAAAAAGGCCTTGTCCTTGAAAAAAGTATTAAATATTGGTTTTTTGATGCTTCAAATCTTTTTTACTACTCTTTTAAGACAAAGACGCTAAGTAGGGCTGAAAATTTGACAGTTACTGTTCTCTTACGTGTTTCTACTTTATCCAGGTAAGGTTGCTCTCCTTTCTATTCCCTCTGATAGTGCCCTATTTCCTAAATCTATTACATCTTAGGTTAAAGTAAAAATCTTTCAGTCCACGAGGGTATTTTTAAGTATGGATATTGCCAATACTTTCAATGAACAGTAGTCTTAATCATTTTGTTTTGGTAATCTAACTGTCTGAAGGATATGATTTGTTGTCAAGGTCTATGCCCTGTGAAAAAGCATGTTTCTTTACCTTCTATCAATATACTAGCAGCAACTGTGTTGATTCAGGATCCTGAACGCCTACGCGGAGGAGGCCGCTACGGAGGACGCTATCTACTACATGGGTGAGGCACTGCGCCGCGGCGTCATCGACCTGGACGTGTTCCTCAAGCAGGTGCGCCAACTGTCGCGCAAACAGTTCATGCTGCGTGCGCTCATGCACAAGTGCCGTCAGAAAGCAGGACTGGCCGGTTAACCACGTTCTGACTCTCGCCTCGTAGCTAGCCGTGCTCAACTCCTTATCGCTGTTATCATCTGAATAGTTCTATTGTATACCCATAATATTCGGATAATGTATATAAAAACATGAAACTCATAGTAAACTTATTTCAAAAAGATTGATTTATTGCGAGCGGTTTCTGGAGTCATCTTTGGGTAAACAAGCACTTATGTTTAAAACTTATTATCCATATCATGTTGAAAACTATGAAAATTGCTTGGTATAAATTAAATAGCAAACAATAAAAACTTATACATAAGAAAACTATGATGACATTTTTTTGTTGCGACTGTGTATCTCATTGAAAATTGGATTTTTTATATTAACATGGTTGAGGTGAGGATGTTCCCTAGATCTTCTAAGCTACTTAATAAATAATCATCAAAAATGCCATCATAGTTTTGTTATATAGAAGTTTTTATTGTTTGCTATTTAATTTATACCAAGCAATTTTTAAAGTTAGTTTTTGACATCATATGGATCATATTATTATTGGATTGTTTGCCCAATAAGATGACTTTGGTTGAAACCGGTCGCAACAAATGAATCTTTTTGAAATATGGGTGCTACGTTGTTTATATTTTATTTATATATTATCCCAAGTAAGCCTCGTTAGAGAGTCATCAAATAATATTATATACAAAGTATTATTGTATAGATATTATTTTTATGAATTTTTACTACCCTAGATAATGAACAATATTTGTATATGTTGCTTGATATTATTTTTACTGTAAATAGGTTATGTATATAGACATTGGTGGCTTTACTAGTTATACGTACATAATATCTTGACTTTTCAGCGCATGCGATAGTTGATTCGTAAAGTCTTATCGTTTTTATTCTCGTAATGTTGTGACGGAAGTGCTCAGAATTGAAAGGAATAAAAAGGCAATTGAAAATAGCATTTTGTGATCATAGTGTATTTTTATAAGGAACAATATCGTAAGGTAATGAACTGCTGATGTAAAGTTAGTTACAACATTTCTTATAAAACCCTGTATGTAAATAAAGTTAATAATAACATGTGTTTCGGTTAATTTAACCAGTCTGTGATTAGGATGGCTTTTCTTCGTTGGTAAGTTTGAAAAGTTGATCCATGAACTCTGTCACTCTTTCTTCGCTAACTTCGTTTTCCCACCTGCAAACAGAATATTGTCTCATCTTAACTCTGACCATGTTCAGTTTTTTCTGTATTTTATGAAATTCCCTTTCAATTTAAAACTGCTGTTACTTGGTTTTGCTGTAAGAATTAATAAATTGAAAAGACATAAAGCTAAACAAGAAAAGATCTCTTAAAGTTACACGCCAATTCCATCTTAATGTTCTGTAAAATCCATTGAAACGTATTTACCGAATCATCAGAAACAGCTTCTCAGTGGAATTTTAAATTAATAAAAATCAAAGAATCCAATGATAAATTTATAATTTTGGTATGGCGTTTCTGAAATAATGTTTCCATCTTCAGACCAAACCCCAACTAGGGCTGTGTTGGTGTTTGGTCTAAAGATAGAAAGGTTGTTTCAGAAAAGCCTCACCAAAAATATAAACTTTTCATTGGATTGTTTGATTTAAATTTTCAAATCTTAGCCAATGTTGAACGAACAGATAAATAACTGTTGGTATTTGTAACTAGTCGAACATCACAACACTTCATAATAGCAAACACCAACTTACAAAGCTCAACCAAAAAACATATCTTCTACTTTTGTTTACATTAAAGCAGAAATAATATGAATTGTAAGTATTAGTGTAAATAAAGAATTGGACTGACCTGCCATCGTGTTTGAAGTGTGAACCGATAATAAACCCGGGGGCGTCCAGGAACTCGTGGAGATTGTCTCTCGTCACTCCCGAGCCTATCAGTACTGGCAGACTCGAGCTTTGTTTCACTTCTGAAAATACAAAACCGGTTTGTTCCAGAACTGACCAGAAAACATTTGATTAGAAATAACCTAACTAATTTTTTGTAGAAAGGCCTTATAACCCAATCTTAAAAACAGTCGGCCCTAGTTTGTAACAGACTACATCTCATCCATCAAAGTCATCACACTCACTTTCATCGATTCACCTTAAAATACCCTTTTAAGAGTGTGCGTTGTCTCAAGTAAATCATTACATGTGTAATTTCCTGATTTTTGGTTCATCGGAACTTACGTAACAGGTTCATGGTACCAATTTATCAGAATATATTGTGTGGACTTGAACGTGAAGCGAATAGTCTACAAACTTAACTCTTAAGCTTTCACGGTCGGTTTCACAACTATAATCTAGTTCTTCCGTTCACATTGCGTAAAACATAACAAGTAGCTTGAGATATTTTGATCTTGCTGTTGAGTACCATCTTCAGTCACTGAATGGCATGAACTGTGAAAGTTTCAGCCAATCAGTGCCTAAAGATGATACTCCACAGGGAGACCAAAATATCTCAAGCTAATTATGATGTTTGAACCGGAAGATCTAGATTATATTGTACAAGGCGTACTTGTCACATCTAGGGAGTTGGGAGGATCTCCGGTAGCAGACCCTGTCACGATCAAACCATCACTGAGGAAGAACTGAGCAGCTTTCGCCGTTGTCTCGATGTCAATGTCACTTGTTATGGCGTGGGAACTGAAAACAGAAGGGCCGAATACATTGCAACATAAATAAATAAATAGTTTATTGCGAGAACATTATAAAAAATGTATAGCAATCGTCAAGTTATCTTTAAAGCTAAAATTTTCCATTCATTCATTGAAACCTTTGGGACATACAATTTATACATTCATTCTCTCCATTCATTGAATTATCCCACTCTGCACCCGTCCGTAAGCCAATTAATGTATGGTCTCCCAAGTGTGTGCCATAAACTCGTGTTTGTTGTAGAATGCTTCTCGACCAAAATGTTTTGAGGTGAGTTTTAAATGCCTTGGGCATTAGGGCTTTTAATCGAATTTGGTAGTCTGTTGACAAGTTGAGCTCCAGCCTGGGATGGCAAACGTTCATGAACTACCGTTCTGTGTTGGGCAGTCCGGTAGTTCTCCTGCCTCTAGTTTCATACGAGTGAACATCACTCCCTTTTAGCTGGTCGCATTTCCTTTGAAGAAAAGACAAGTTTGTAAGATGTAGAGGCAGGGTAGTGTCAACAGTTTCAGATTTTTGAATGCTGGTCTACACAACTCTCCTCTTTGCAATTGTTCGGACGGCTCTTTTTTGCAAAATGAAAACTCTTGAAATGTTTGCGTTTGAACAACTTCCCATAGCACCAATCCGTGAAAGGTGCGGGAGATGAGTCCATAATATGCCGTCATCAGTACCTGAGTTGGGCAGTATTCGGACAATTTCCTCAAGGCATAAATACCTGAAGATAACTTGAAACATCTTGGATCATAACTTGGAATGATTAACACTGTTCTCATAATTAAGATACACTAACCAAAGATACCTGGCAACATGCATTTCAATTTGTTCCATATTACTGTATACTGCGATTTGTTTAAGATGTTAGCTTCTTAGACAATGAATTTAGTTTGTAAACAAACCTGAACTAACTTGTTATAATATTACTTTAAATAAAGTATTTTCCTTTCTTATTCAAATATCATTTCTCTGGAGATTTAGTCTAGGACATTAATATCTTAAACAATCACCTGAAGCAGCCGTGAAAATAGCAAATATTCTACGAAAGGAAAAGAAGATCTATACATGAGTCTATTAGCGTATTGTAACACTCTATCACTTCAAATACATAAGTCCAGCTCAGCTGTTATTCAACAGAAGGTTAAGGGACAACTTACCTGTACATTGACATAAATACTCAGCAACAGACACAACTAAAATAAAAATAAAGAAGAAATTTACAGATCATCTTACACAGCTGCCTATGATGCGATCCTGCTAAAATCTTGACACCATAAAGAAGTTGGTCAGGCGTTTGGATTAAAGATCTAAAACGAAGAGATGAGATAGTTGCTTTGGCAGAACCAAAGGTCATATTGGGTGAAAACAGATCAAAGAGTTGGAAATGTCGATACCACCTTATGCCTTACAACAACACATATGTTCATCCCAAAACGCCAGTTCCATTCCTTCACAGCATCTGAAGCAAGCTCAGAAAAACTCAACTACCTCTAGATGATGTCCAAACCAGACAAGCAGGAGAACCTAGACAATCTTCATCTACCTAACATGATAGATTCCAGAAAGAATGTTGCACCTCCAACGGAAATATACAAGATTTGGCAAAAGTTAAGCCCTTGGCAAGATACGTTGAGGCCTGAAAGAGATGTTCCATATTACTGTATACTGTGATTTAATTAACATGTGTTTCTTGACAATGAATTTAGTTTGTAAACAAACATTAACTAACTTGTTATATAACTTTAAATAAAGTATTTTCCTTTCTTATTCAAATATCATTTCTCTGGAGATTTAGTACACAATTGAGCAACTGTAACAGCGACAACTTTCATAAACTGCATAAAATTGTTTCTAAATATTTGGCGTTTCTAGAAAGGTAGTAGAAAGCGCGGATTACTACAAAGTGTACAAATTAACCTTGTTTGTGTCACTAAACATATAGAAAATGTGACTACAATTATTGAATCAAACAGGAAGGAGAGAGAAGAAAGCGAGAAAGAATTCAAACCGATTATGAAAGAAGCTAATAATGTTGTTGACGATTTGGACATGGTTTTAAATTTTAAGTAAACCTCGGGTGGTAAGACAGCAATGTCATCGGTCTAATATTTTGGCAGAAATAATGGTGGATTACTACAGAAAAATAATGTTCATTGATTTGAATAATTTTCAAAGCTTAAGCAAAGATTGCTTGGTATTTTACATGAATATTTGTACACTAAATTGTAAAATTGACAATGCCTATTGTAATTGTTGAATTATCTAATGGCAAATAAAGATCTTGTATTCCGTATTTGGACTCTTTACTCCAACCACTCAATGACAGATTACTCTTTACCTAAAAGTAATGAAAACACTGACCAAAGATAGGTTTGAAAAAGTCTTAAAACACATATCGATACCTAGACAACTTCATCACAGAAAGTTTTTTATGGTCTGTGGATGAATGATACAACTAACTTGAATACTGTAGATTATTTGAATCTGCTTGGAAAGGAACACACCAATTTTCTGCCATCAATTGGAAAGGCTATGCAAATTGCCCTCACCCTTCAGGTAAGGAAAACTTATTATTTTATAGCAACATTTAAATTATTAAACTATACGAAACTGCTTCTCATTTTTAATTTTCTGTTGATACATATTTTTACTTATTCTTTAGACTATTGAGTTATTAAGATTAATAATGTAAGTAACTGTGTTATTTTTATTCCAGCACTCTCGAGGCGAGTAAAACTTTGATAAGAAGTACGAAAGAGTAAGTGGCCTGTGTTTGCTCTCCATACACAAAAAGTTAAAAACCACAAGAAAGAAGACTTTCCTCAAATATTCCCTCCTCTAAATCCTAATTTTGATATTATGAATAAATGATTTTAGGAGGATTTACTTGTATCTAACAATCACAAACTGTATCCTCTGGTTACCAATGTTTCTTCTTGATGTCGGTGAAGATCTTGACATTGGTAGCTCCGATGTGTCTGCGGTAGCGTAGGAGATCTCCGGCACAAGCGTGCATTAACCCTTCGTCGGCTACGTGAGAGAACACGAATCCCTCGGCTCGGATGAAGTCCAGCCCGGCCGCCTGAGCCACGGCCAGTGCTTGTCTGTTTCCTCCTGCCAACACCTAACGTACAAGAAGACAAGGAAAAATCACAAACTATGTCAAAAGTTTTGAAAATAACCCGGAAACCTGGAAAAGTTGGGGAGTTTTGTCTTGAACAAATTTTGACAACACTGGGTATGATATTGAAAGAATTTAGTTCTAAAAACTTAATTCAGGTGAGCCTGCTCTCTTTTCTATTCCTATTTGAAGGATATCCTGGCCTACTGCCCTAAATCCAAAGGCCATTTTTTTTGTTGAGCCTTAACCGGCAGCCAACCAGTAGTAAAGCTGGGTATTTTTTGAGGTAAAGTTTTACTTTGCTTGTTTTGATTTTGCATCCTAGTGTTACAGTTTGTATTTGACTATTTTAGCGTAATGTATTTGTGTTAAATTTAATACAGAATGGAAAAAGAATACCTTTATTGAATGAATAATCATTCATTTTAGTGTTGAAAGATGTGTAAAAATGTAATCATTGCAGACTGTAAACAACTTAACCAGCTAACTGCCAGTTGAAGTGGAATTGAAAAAACAGCCCTATAGATATTTCCTAAGTCTTAAGACTAAATGTTAGACAAATTCAACTGTGGAATTGTAATTTCAAGAAGTATTACTGGCTGGGTAAGTCAGGAACATTTTGTACAATCTGAATGTTGTCGGGAAAATGTACACTGTTGAATCCAGCAACTTCTAAGGATCCAGTTTTCTTTTGGGTTTAGGTAAAATTTATCTACGTTCTAGGCAAAAGAAATGCCCAAGATTCTGGGTAGACATTTGGTTGAAATCAGTTTTGGTGTTATTCTACTTTTTTTAAATATTGCTGGTGAGGACTCCTCTGTCATAATATGCGTAAGCCGCCACTGGTGTTTTACTGTCATTTAAACGATGAACTGCAAGTCCTTCTGTTTTAACAACAGTCGAGGTGAACTGAAATCACTCAGCGTCAATAAACGACTGAATAACCGCAACAGATGATTAAACTTTGCTTAAGTCAAAAGAGTTTGCTAGATAAATAAATTGACATGACTGTGCCTTTATTAAACTTTTAATGTAAATGTGTGCTATTAAAACTTAAGGTAGGTAGATTTCACATAGATAGATATGGGATACCACATAGCTGAGGCAGGAAAATCAACGTAGTTCAGCAGCCCAAGCACAGATAGCACTGTGAAGGAATTATTTCAAGAGTCTCGAGTAGAGCCACTGACAGCCTTGTTTGTTTGTTTTCAAAAATCGCACGATTTGGCAACATTTATGTCATTGATATCGGACAAACTTGGGCTTGTGAAGCCAAAGGGATGAAAGATCTCCAAGAGATATCAGTGTTGGGCTGACGCAACTATGTTGATTTTCCTGCCTCAGCCATGTAAAACTATGCACAATCTACCTACCATAACATTATCTTTGGTGTTATGTACCTGTACTCCGCAAGGGATGTCAGGCAGTTTGTTGTGCACTGCTGCGGCTACGGCAGTCATGCAAGCCGTCACCTCGGGTCCTAACTGTTCGGCAGGGACGTACGGCAAGTCGTGCATGTTCTCTAACAACACTCGGTCCTGGAAATCACCATAACACCATGGGCACAAACACTCAGGGGCAGTGGGGGGACACACAGCCCCCCCTGGTATTTAGGTTAAACTATTTTAATATTTCACAATAAAGCTTAAAGTAAAAAATATATATTTTAGAACACAATATAGGGACTTCATGAAAAAAATCACAATATTAGTAAAAAATTGTATATGGTCAAATTTTCTTCCAGAACACACAAAAAGTGTTTCATAGGTTATATTTTTCAAATTTTTTAGTCCCCTCCTCCGGTGTGTTAGCTCCCCTGAAGATATCCTATGGGCGCCTTTGATACGAGAGGTAAGTCATAAATAATTTATTCATGAATAGTTATAAGGGTTATACAAGTATATCTCACTCATCAATTTTAAACTAAATACAGACTTTTTTACAGGTACAGAATATAAAAATATCCACACCGAAAACGTTCACAATATCACATTTGTGTTGAGATGTAGCTCCTCTCAACACAACCTGGTAAGTTGTAACCTGTTGTACTTTTCTTAATATTAATTGACGAATAAGCTGCAGTGATAAATTTTCACGATGGCCAGTCCTTCTCGTTTGGAAGTTTCATTATTTAAGCCGTTGGACTATTCAATTGGTCGTTGGTTACTTATTAATGACTCAATCTGGGGAACAGTTGGCCCTAGTTTGTAACAAGACTATATCTCATCATCCATCAAATCACTTACCACAAACCTCATCATCCCATATTCACCTTAAAAATTCTCCAAGAGTGATCAGTGTCTCAAAGTAAAGAGTTTACTGTTGTGAATTCGTACGTGTGAAGCATTACGGTGAATGAATGAAAGCAAGAAAAGACTTACAACTTAGTAAAGAGAAGAAACTGACTTTTCCAGCCACTTCTGGAGAAAAACTACTCCTAACGTTTCGGGCAGTTAAAGTCCGTTTCTTCTTGAGACTGGGACTCGTGGCGTGGTCCTGTAATCCAGCTTCATGGAGGTCAGGTTTTGAGGATGATATAGGTCTAAAGCGCTCAGATAGTCTCAGTGATCATCTGATGATACCCGATCAACTCCCACCATCGTTAGACATATCAGACCATCACCTGCATGGCTCGAAGTCACGCTAAGCCGTTGGTCCTTGTATTTCCATTGGTCATTGGTTAATTAATGACCCTCTAAGGAAGAGTCTGCCTTAGTTTGTAACAAGACTACACCTCATGAACTCTTTACTACCACTCATCCTTCACCACATATTTGCCTTAAAATACCCTCATGAGAGTGGTCGGCATCTCAAATAGTGATTTAGTGATTCTTCTAACTAAATTGCTCTCCGCCACTAGTATGAACTTTCAAACTAACACTTACAACTTTGCACCGTTTGTAGATTTCAGCATCTTTGCACGCTGCTTTTATTATTTCTGGCACAGAGAGCTTATTTCCTGGAGTACCTAATAACAGAAACAAGTGTTTTCTTAACAAAAGTGGCAAATAATTTTAATTAGTCATGTGCAAGTAACTTGCCAGATACTTTTTTAAATTCAAAATTAATCAAGTCAAGCTCAGCTATCTTGAGAGAGTTTTATGTTGTGAAACTAAGGGTTTTAAATCTAAGTTTTGACAAAAGTTTTAAAACTAAGGGTTCAATAATAATTGGTATTTTTATTGTTTGCGTGGTTTATTATTTAAAGCAAGTTAATTTTAGAGGCAATATTGCAGTAAGTAATATTGACTTATATAGGTAATATAATTAATATTTGTAGAGTTATATTAGGTAATATAGTTTTAATTTTAAAAAAGCATTATTTTAAATTTTTTGTTAATTGTTGTGTAATTTGTTTATTGTGTAATCGTAAGTGGTAAAATTAGTTTTAATTAAACTTTTTTTAATAGTTTTGTATCTTTATCTTTAAACAACGGTATTGTGCTTTGTTTAAGTCCCTGCTAGTCATAATACTGTATGTAATATACTACTTATTTACAGCTGATCTTGAACAAGATCCAGCCATGGATAAGGCATGGGAAATAGCATAGTGTAAAGTTGTCATACCTGGTAGGGAATGGATATGAATCATCCCAAAAACCATACTTCTGCCTTTCTTGAACATGATTTCTTGAAATCCAAGAGAGGGACACTATTTAGTTTGTAAAACAAAACTCAAAATGAACCAATAAACTGCAACATTTGATTCCACCAATGAATGGAAGCACATGTTTGGTCTAAGTTTTGTTTTATTCTGTTGGCTGCACTGCTGACAGCAGCTTTTGATACTACACTAGTCAAGTGTGTGCTTGAGTAATTTGTTGGAACAAGACACATTTGAAGTATTTGCTCTACACATCTAAGTTTCTTTTTAATTGTATAAAAAGCTGTTTTATTTTAACTCATAGTATTAAAATAAGTATCTATTATTGATTTGGAAATGTTAAGAGCTGTTTGACAGTAGCTCCTTCCATCAAAGCATGCAGTATGTTAGTTGAGGTGTTATGTTATTGTGGCAGGGAATTGTAGGCACCAACAATAAACTATAGTATATGAGTAAAAATTATAAAAGAGGGTTTGTTAAAATGGTTGTATAAGGCATCAAATTTTATCACAAGTCTATCCTCTAAAAGTTTTGACCCCCTGCCCTTTGATGTCAAGCGAGCGAAAAATATTTTAACTGAAAATGCTTTATAGGATGTTGAATTTTTCTGGGCTCTGTATTCATTGTAAGCATAAAGTTACGCAACTTAACCGCTTACATAACAGCTTATGAGCCTGGGGGAAATCCATACTCCACTCGTTAAATGGGAAAAATTGATTAAAAATATTGGTTTTAACAAGTGGACAGTTAAGTCAAGATAAATTATTTATTGGAGTATTCCTTGTTAAAGTTTGCAATTTCTAGCCGGGAATTATATGTCTCGTTGCCCCTCAGCGTCTATCTCTACCACGTAGATGAGTGTCAGGTGAGGAGCAGAAAAACTGCTCCTTACGAAGTATTCCGATTAATTTCTGCCATTGTACTCATGTTCGATCCCCGGTCCGACGGGCGCAGTGATCACTCTTCAAAGTTCTGAAGTCTTGTTAAGCCTTTGGTCCTTTCCATTGGTCGTTGGGCTATTACTAATGACCCAATCTGAGGAACAGTCACCCCTAGTTTGTATTAAGAGTACATCTCATCATCCATCAAAACACTCATCACACTCACTATCATCCCATATTTACCTTAAAATACCCTCTAAGAGGGTTCGTGTCTCAAATCAAAGTTGTATCACACTTGCTACCAGTATCATTGTAGATCCCACAGACTTTGAGAAACGGGTTAAATTTGATGTTGAAAGTGTAATTTTTTCTTTTAAAACATGGGTGAAGCTGGCCCTGGCCGCTACTGTTTTCCAGTAATCACACAATTTTTCCACATAGTCCTCAACAGGCAACTAATACTATACATACAAATATTCACAAAAAGAGTTAACTTGTTAGGAAAATTTCATACAGACCAAAAATCAGGAAATAACACCACGCACCATTGTAAAATTATAATTTATTTATAAACTCAACAGTATAGAAAATATAGCAGAATACTGATAGAATATAACGTGTTAGTGATGTGAGTTGAACTGTTGATTCATGACCACTGACAGGTCAGGCGCCAGGCCGGCAAACTGAAGCATGCGCAGGGACAAGCGAGTCAGCCAGAACCTCACTCCATCCCACCTGTAAGCAAAACCGTTACCATTAGTATCCTCTGTGTCGCAAATTGGCAAATTAATTGACTGTGTAAATATATTTCCTGTGGTTTGGAAGTCACATTAAGCCGTTCGTTGGTCCATTCCATTTGTCGTTGAGCTGTTAATGAATGACCCAATCTGGGGAACAGTCATCCCGAGTTTAGAAAAAGACTACATCTCATCAAACTCATCATCATTCCACATCCACCTTAAAATATTTTTAAGAGGGTCTGTGTCCCAAAGCAAAGTATATATGCAAGATTGTCGCTGAATAAATAATTGTAGTTAAAGAGACTCAGGACAGGGTTTTCAATCTGGGATGGAAATATTTGTCTTGATTAATTTCGGGATGTATTTTTAGCGTAACAATGATGTTCCCCAGGTGAGATCTGACTGGTACACGATCAACACACCACCTTTGAAACCATCTTGGTTTACGCTGTTTTAGCTTAGTTTGTGGTTCTATCTGCTCAGATTACTTTATACTGAAGTACAGCAAAAAATGAGTGATTAACATTATTTCCAGGCAGCTTTGTCTGTGTTTAGCTTACCACAGGAGGTCGGATTAGATATCAATGTGGGTGAGAGTGGCATAGGAGTGCGGACTTACCAGAGTTTGACCTCAAAGTGTAGCCTGCCAACCCAGCCGCGCAGTGCGCTGCGCACGCCCGCCTTCTCAGCCACGAACGCTCCCTGCGTAGCGCTGCGTGCCATCACCTTGTACCTGTCCACCGGGTCCCCGTGGTTCCGTGCTATCGACCGGATCGTGTTTATGTTCCTGTCAAAATACACCAAGCGAGTGAGTGGTTGTACGCGATATCGTTTTTGTTGTGTGTCTGTATTTTTGAATGTTTTGATTTTAACTTAAAATAAGTTAACACTTTTTTTGAACTGGAGAAATGCTATTGAATATTTTAAGTTATCTAGATGGAAAAGCGGAACACACAAGATGAAATTGACGTAGAGGTTCTTGTCTGGTACTTTGACCTTCTAAAAAGAAGAAAACCCTCAATAACTTTTCAAAAATTTGCAAACAGAAAAACTTTGTTACACATTATCCAAGTGTTGTTTTAAAAAAGTTTTAGTGAACTTAAAAATGAATGTTGTTGAATTTGATACAATTTACCAACACCAAGCAATTGAATTTGTTGTCATGCAAAATAGTGTGTTATTGTCATGCAAATACAGTAACGGAAACAAAACAAGCACTTTGTTAGGGGAAATGTGATCAACATTAATATCAATGTAACGTAGCAAATTACAACTGTTAAGGAAACAATTAAAGCTCATTTAGACATGCACAACAGAATATTGAAGATGAAGTTCTCAAAACATGTAAAGGTAAAATTATCATAAACAGTTAAAAATGGTTTAATGTTATTACTCGTCCTACGTAATATAATTAATCAAAGAATTAAGAGAAGAATTATTCTTTAACCGACCATTATATAAACCATATCCACACAGGAACAGAAATAAGGAAGTTCCGGACATAAACCACAAAACAAACCTTACTAGAAGACGCAACAGAAAAAGAATGAAAAACTACATCTTGGGTGAAAGGACCTACCGAATGACAAGGATCACAGTTTTGGGCATAGCTCTTAGAACTTTCAAGACCATATCAAAATGGTTTTTCGCCCCTGCGGTCAGAATATCTAACTCTTTCTGCGTCAACTTAGTGCCGAGACGCCAACTGTTGAACCTGAGCGGAGTTTGTGTTATCATTTCCGCTAACATAAGATAGTCTGGAAACATAGACGACAGTTTAGAACATGAATTGGAGGAATGGGTTTGAGTCCGTGAGGTGGGAAGAAGGAGTTAGGATTAGGTGGAATCTTCTAGGGAAACATTTGCACAAAACCGCAAACCATAAATAATTTTAGTTTCTGCAATTTCTAGAACCTATGGCCAAAAGTGTTTTTTAAAAACACATATTATGGGATGAATAAAAGAAACACCATCCATTCAAAGAAAAGAGGCCTTAGAATATCTAAGTTAAGACTAAAACTGTGAGAAGGAACATAAATACAAACGTCTTAAATGATTCAAGAAAAGATGAAGATCCGCTCAAGAAACTCTCATACAACTGGAATATAAAAAGAAAGATAACAACATCTGATAAAAGTTATTGTACTTCTGTCAAATCTCAAAGTTAGTCTGCACAGATAAAAAGGGATTTTACAAAGAACTCTTCGGGGTTGAAACTAAAATGATTTGGCAAAAAATATTCACCTCACAATTTAAGCTTGAACCCAACATGTTAACTTACAATTTTCTACCGAAATAGCAAATCCAGATGTTTGAAAACTCTCCGGCTACTTTTTGGAAAAACACCAAGAAGAAACAATTTGAGAAGATGGAAGATGAAGAAAACTAAATGTTCAAGTCATATTGGCGAACAAACAAAGACATGCAGACTCCCTACAAGGGGTACAACAACAAGAATTTTGAACACCAACAAAATCAAAAACAAACACCAGTTTCCTGAAAAGCAACCACTAACCAAACACAGCAAGCAAGCAACGTGGAAGTACCTAGTGACTAGCATGAGTTTGCTCGGGATCGCTTTGAAGACTGCGATCGTGCGGTCGTGAATGGCGATAATCTCGAGCCTAAGTTGATCTTTCTCCTCGTCAGAGAGACCTTGGAACACGTTAGCCGTGAGTCGCATGCCCTTCGGCGTGAAGAACAGACTGAATATATCCCTGCCTTCTTCGTTCACGTCTCTCGGCACGTACCGTTGCACCAACGCTGTGCAGAACAACCGATAGTCTTTTTCTGCAATCAACAGGAAATTAGCGTTAGCTTCTGGCCAAGATGCAAGTTTTGGAGATGTGTTTTAGGAGAAGAACTCTATAAAATTTAAGCCAAACCAGCCAATGTCAAAGGAAAATGGATGTAATAAGATGAAGTATGTCTTTCTCCAACGAAGTTAGGACTAGCAAGTCCTCTGTTACATTTAACAAGAAAAGTTGAAGATATAATTTAACGAAAGGTTAGAGCCAAGTTGACCAAAATTGTGTGAATGCTTTCTTATATGCGGCTGTAGAAAGGTGGGACTTAATTTGTGGTTGCAGTCTCTGAAAACAGAAAAAGTAAAAATAAAATGAACTGATGAATATCAAAAGGTAAATTTTAAAAGAACCTTAACACAACATTTTAAGAATGTGTTGATGAAATCAAATTCAAATTTTTGTTTTTATGAATGTTGTTTTTGCGTTGGATTTTTCTGTCACAAGATGAAAACAATTATTTTTGGGAAAAACATGACGAGCGATCTTCATAAATGCCTTTTATTAAGATAAAGATGGAAATTTTTCTACAAATAAAATATATATTTGTGATGAGATTAAATTAGTCTAAATACACTTGAATCTCTTCAAACTAAAAACCTTTACAGATCTAACAAAATACTTTGCAGTACAAAGATTTCAAAACTTGAAATTATGGGTGAAAATAAAACAAAGCATTTTTTGTTGTGTACCTTCCACCCCCAGCTGAGTGGAGTATAGTCGCATAGCCGGGTGATCGTTGAGCACGATGGACTTCCACAGATTACACAGTGACTGTCTCACTGCGACCGGAACCACTTCGTACAGTCCGTGGTCCAGTAGTACCAACTGAGCCTCTTTGCCCGGCCCCTGCCTCACCAACACTGCAAAAACATGTATCTCAATCGAGCATCTCAATATGTGCAAGCATGTATCTCAATATGTGCAAGCATGTATCTCAATATGTGCAAGCATGTATCTCACCGTCCATTATTTAATCTAAAATGTTGTATTCATTCAAATCTACAAACATACATAACTTACATAGATTTTTATTTGTATAAACGCTAAATAGCTAGTTCATTACTAAATAAATTTGAAGACAAAAAAGTTTGGACCAAACCGGGATTTGAACCCGGTCTCTCGCTTGCCGGGCGATTATGCTCACCACCATCCGCCCAACTATTTATGCCTTCAAATTTAGTATTTAAATCTGAATGTTTATCCGAAACACGGACTGTCAAATAGTGACTTTAAATCAACAAGCTGGAAATATTACGAACAGACAAACAAGAAAGGTTTCTAAAATGTAGAGACAGGATAGATGTTAAGTAGATTATACAGGGTGGCAAAACAGTCCCAGGCTGGCGTTAGATATAGATAAAGACACAAAATTTGGTGGTAATGAACTATGTTTTACAGGAGTTATTGACTGAAGTCACCACTGGGGTGCGGCCTGCAAGGAGTCGGATGAAAATATTAGAAGAAAGAATATATTTGGCAAATGGAAAATATTTGTCAAGTGGCATCAAAATAAAGGTTAAATAAAGTTTTGTTATGTATTTTTGATGACAATAATTGTAATATACATTGTGCATGTATTTATAAATTAAATGTGTTTTGATTTATTCATTTATTTACAGGTTGTACTTTACCGTTTCCGGGATGTGGGTCAGCGTGAACAAATCCAGTGTGAAATATTTGTTCTGAAAACGCTCTAAACATTTTCCAGTCAATGTCGGCCAATGAGAAGCCTGCTTGTGAAAGTGCCTCTTTTTCATTGATCTTGATTCCATCAATCCATTCTGTAGTAAGCACTCTCTAGAATCAAACAGAAAGATGAACAATCAAACAGTTAAAAGATGGTTTAACTGTTACAGAAAATATTGGCTATACCAAAAAGAGCTGTAAGGACCTTAAAATGGTTTAAGTCCAAGATATACTTGCTTAAATGCCTTTAAGGACTCTATATCCTGGAAACAATTCTCTACACCGTCAGATCTGACAAAACCAGAACGGGGACTAATACCATTAAAATAGGAGACACAGACACAACTTTTTGCTTGGCATACATCACTTTAGACTTTTGGAAAAACATTCATACCATGGTGCAGCTTTCTACAATTTCCTGCCACATGAATCACTAAATCACTATTTGAGATGCCGACCACTCTCATGAGGGTATTTTAAGGCAAATATGTGGTGAAGGATGAGTGTGATGAGTGGTAGTAATGAGTTATGAGGTGTAGTCTTGTTACAAACTAAGGCCGACTCTTCCTTAGAATGGGTCATTAATTAATAGCCCAATGACCAATGGATATACAAGGACCAACGGCTTAATGTGACTTCCGAACCACGCAGGTGATGGTCTGATATGTCTAAACGATGGTGGGAGTTGATGCGGGTATCATCAGATGATCACTGAGACTATCTGAGCCGCTTTAGACCTATATCATCCTCAAAACCTGACCTCCAT
Organism: Matsumurasca onukii; assembly: GCA_018831715.1. Lineage (NCBI taxonomy): Eukaryota > Metazoa > Arthropoda > Insecta > Hemiptera > Cicadellidae > Matsumurasca > Matsumurasca onukii. Next base: position 47,784,679 of record CM032063.1, on the reverse strand, counting down.
GAAGCTGGATTAATGATGCTGCCAGAAAAAAATTCTTAAGAATATTTTGGGAGACTGGTTTATGGAGAGATCTTTCCACTCTATTCAAGAGTTCTTCAGCTGGCCCCAGACTTGAAGAAAGAAGACAACAAAACCTTTTTATTGTAACTTTAAATTCATGCAATACTGTACTCTATGTATTATTAGGTAAATAAAGACTATTTGTATTAGATATATGGTCAAGTTGTTAACTTATTAAACAAGGTTTTAATTAATGCCTTTGGTCAAATTTCAACTTTGCAAAGGGTCTTGTTGTGATACCGGTAATTACAGCAGTGAAATACTTATGAAGTTCTAACCTGTGAAATGTATCAACAATAAAAGTTTAAACAGAATATTTAACTTTATTTGTATTAAAATGTTTAAGCCAATTTAATAGCTGACCTACCTTGCTACAAAGGTCCCAATAAACCGGAGATACGTGAATGAATTGAAAGTGTTCTAATTCTTTGGCACAACGTTCAGAGTTTTTCCCCTCGTGGAGGAAATCTAACTCCTGTTCTAGCGTGTCTCTCAATTCCTGAAAACCAGCAACAAATTTCAATAATTATCACAACATCAATTTTATTACTGTAGTGTATAAAAATTAGCTTTGAAAATACTGTGTGGAAAGAGAATTTAAACGCTGAATTTACCAAAACCAAATACTTACGACAAGCACCCACTCGAAGTCGAACTTAGGGTGAATCCAGCCGCCGAACTTGAGCAAGAGTTGAACTGTCGCGATATCCCCGGCAAACCTGTCCTGCAGGTCGATATACTGCACCTTCACAGCGACATCCTTCCCTTCGTGAGTCTTAGCTCGGAAAACCTGCAACGTTCTGTGTGTAATATTCAAACTCATCGAGAAGAATTCTTGTCCACATTAATCAGCTTAATATTTGACTACGTCCAATCTAGCTCTCTAAGGGAGTGATCATTGAAATATTTGCTTTCCCAGACTTGTAAAAGTATAAACGATGTTGTTTAACCTGTGCTAAGCTAGCGGCTGCCACAGCGTGTTCGTTGAAAGATTCAAACATTTCCGTGTGTTCTTTGCCAAAGTCCTCCAAAAACAGCTGTTTCACTTCTCCACTACCCCTTGTCAAACACCTGTCTTGAAGGGCCTGAAACATGTTAAACATTAGTTATTTGTTTATGGAAAGTACTCCAATAGTTCAAGCCCTGATTGGTGTAAATAAGGTTGTATAGTTTACATCTGCCAGTCACTAGATCTTGCAACAGTAAAACTTTCAACAAAATATAAGGAAATGATGAGGAACATTCATGGGTGCCCATACTCAGGGGCAAAGTAGTTGCGAAGCCCCCCTGGCGTTTAGGAAAAATTATTTTTAATCTTTCAAAACAAAACAAATTTGGTACAAACATTATTTTTTAGAACAAAATAATAGTCTTTTTGAGACAATTTCATTATTTGTTATCTGGAATTCTAAGTAAATGCATTTTCTGCACTCTCTTCAGAATGGGGTTTGGTTGAGTACAAATGGTTGTGCCTCTGTGTTATACAGGGTGATTCAAGTCTTTTGTTTTTTAAAAGACATAAAAGAAATTTGTTTTTAAACCATATTAAAAGAAAGCATATGAATAAAATTAGAACTGAAATAAAACAGTATTACAAATCTTATCTGTAATATTCTTGACAAGAGTAAGGTTTACATGGGAAATTGTGGCCTTCAAGTATGGAGAATTTTTCTTACAGAACGCTCAAGAACGTGTTTCATAGGTTATATTTTTTTAATTTTTCCCATGTTTCATTCGCCCACCACTAAATAACCTTTTTCCCCCTTCTCCCGTTTCATTGCATCTTAAGTCTGGCAATAATACAGCTTTTCAACACCACCAATCGGTTGTAGCTAAATTTTAACAACAGTAAAAACTTACAATAATTATTCCTTTTAACTTTACCCAAACTCCACCAGTACCAACCTTGAGAGTGAGAATGTACTGGCGGGGTAGCACGTGGTCCATGGAGACCAACCCTTGCCCGAGCTTGATGTAGAGACCCCCGTTGCTGAGGCAGCCGCGCAGAATCCTGTCAGCTGATCTTTGATGCACCGCGTTGCTGACTGTGTCGTACGCTTCGCTGCCTTCTTCCAGTCCTCGCAGCGACCACCAGTAATCCATCGTCACGTACAATCCCACCCATGACGATCTGGGTGCGTAAACGTTTGATTAGAACTTTGTACTGTCGGAGGAAGATTTATTGTTTCCGCTTTGGTTATTTTGCAGTCAGAAACTATTGTAGTAGAGTATTTTAAATGGCTGGATTGTATTTTAATTAAAAACTGTAATGTTTTTTTCCAAATTTAACTTATTAACTCTTGGCTTTTCGCGGTGGTGTCACGACTATAATCTAGTTCTTCCAGTTCACACCTGCGTCCAAACTTCATAATTAGGTTGAGATATTTCTGCCTAGCCGTGGAGTACCATCTTCAGTCACTGATTGGTTGAAACAGACTGGTTTCAGCCAGTTTTGACTTAGTCGACGTTCAGCCAATCAGTGACTGAAGATGGTATTCCACAGCGAGGCGGAAATATCTCAAGCTAATTATGAATTTTGGACATGGTGTGAACCGAAAGAACTAGATTATAGTTGAACTCATATGTAATAATCAATAAAGATTCAATAATACAAATTTTGTTCTCAATCATATTATGGTTTGATGTTTCAACTTAAAGTCGTAGCCTTCATTGTGTAGAGTAAAATCCTCAGTTCTCTATAATTATCTGTTCTTCCAGTTACTCTCTACTCTGTTGTCAATGACTCAATTTCTAAAATTTTGATACATTTTTTACCATTGCCATTGCTTGGAATCAAAACCAGTATATTATTATGTCCATAACACAACTACTAAGTTAAATAATTATTACCACGTGTAGAGAGGCAATGAGCTGTAGAAGAAGAGCTAACGATTCTTTATAGTCTCAGTAACAGCAAGTTTATATAAGTCTAGACTAGGTGTAGTTCTAACCTCGCAAATCTTACGACACCACTCGCCGTTACTTTCACAAGTCTGCGTTGATGATTGTCAAGAGTATAGTAGTAAGCGCCTCCTGTCCCTATAACTCCCACAGACGTATATTTCCATACGTGTTTTCGTATATGACTTTCTTTGGTTATTTCACTATGTACATGTCTGCGGCACAACGAGCATAGCTTTTTTGAAAATTGCAACCTTGAATAGACACCCATCTGAAACCATTGAATAAAAGGTACATGCTACATCAGCCAGAATTGAAATTGCTGAGAAATATGTTAAATAATGTTTGATTTGGTGATTGGTGTTAATTTCAATAGGGATAGTCCAGGCCTGTGTTAGTAAAGAGTTTAACAATTTTTTAAGTTTAGATATTTTAAGCAAAACATAATTACTTAGATCCACACAGCAGACTTTTGTAGGAAACCTATAAAGGTATTTTCCCAACTAAAATTTAAAATTAAAACCCATTCATTGAAACAATTTTTTGAAAATAATATTGACTTATTTTTATACCCCTAAAATGCTTCATCACTGTTATTCAAATCAAGTATCCAACTAATATGTCATTAAGCCTAGGTCTAACATAGGCCTAGCCTACAACAAAACAATTGAAATTTGATGTGTGGACTTTGGTAAGAGTAAATAGATAATTCTTTTCGATATAAATACTTATAGTGTGATAGTCTTCTTTTGCAAATACCTAGTTTATGTCGATCAAATGGTAAAAGTAGGTTGATTCATTATTATTGTGACAAAATTCCTGGGATAGTAAAAGTCGTCTGCAATGACAACTAACGATGACGTGTGAGTGACGTTAGACTCGATGGTTTTTTTTAGCGGCCAGCCGTTGAGCGAAATTTTTATTTTGGTCAAAATAAAAACGGCACTATAAGAAAGCATGACATAAAAATATTCTGGTCCGCAATTATAAATTAATTGACGAATTATCAACCATAAAAATACTACTATGGCAGTTTAAATATGAATGAAAATGTTCGAATACTTTTAGCTGTTGTTTAAAACTATAAAGGTTCGAACTCAATTAATATTTCGTAACGCGGGTTTTCGGCCGATTTGACTCCCTTTGTTTCCACATTACGTAAATTTATTTTAACTCATTTCCTCTCACAAAGTAATGTTGAAAATTTTACTTAACGACTCCTTTGTACCATTGACTTTAAACATATATATAGTCAAGTTATTACTGTGCGACTCGTTCCCCTACTCTGCAAAAAGTTATCTGTGTAGCAGCAGTCGAACACTTTTTTTGTCAGAGGGACGTTCATTGGATAGTGCTGCTCTCTGAGTGATGTGGCAATACCGTGAACTAGTCATCATCCTGTCCGGTGCTAGTGTCTAGCGGGAAAAATTCTTACTAATCGTAATTTAGCTAGAAGTAGAAGAGCAACCATGTTATGCAGAAGACTGTTTTGTAAATAGAAATAATAATCAATCATGGTATGTGTATTTTATTTGACTATACAATTTTTAGAAAGGTATCCCATTTACACTGACACATTATTTTCTTCACAGCAAATATTAATTTTAATATGCAGCTTTCAATCATTGTTTTGGAGGATATGTTGTTTCCGGATAATCGTCAACTTCCGGGTCGTACGTATTTTGGGATTGTTTATCTAGTGCGATTTTCATTTGTGTCTTGTTTGGATGTTTTACAAGTATCTCCAATGAATTTAAAAGGTATGTATACTCATAGTGTTGATATTCTATAGTAATAAATGAGCTAAGTGACTTATATTATAAAAACCCATTACAGTAAATGTAAGCACTATTAAGATACCGGCCTACTTTAGTAGGTTGCTCCTAGGCTGTCAGGTACCTAACCCTAGTTAGTTGGGTAACTGACCATTAATAATTTCAGTACAGTAACCAAAAACATAATGACTCTATCCTTCTAGTATATTATGTTTAAAATAAGTTTAGAAGTTCCATGATAATTGATAACTCAGTATTTTGTCGCTAAGTGTCAACATGATTTTGTACAGTCAAGATTTCGGTAAGTGTGACTTTATTGGTAACACTAACATATTAATAGGCTACATTATCAACATCCAAGGTTATTAAGCCTCTACCATTTATTTTTTTACCGAGCAAAGCGAGTTTTTTATTTTAACCTCACTCGACTGTGTCTTTCGTCCGTTTCTCTACCTGACTTTTGTCTAAAGTTGATTGTAATTTTATTTTTTATTTTCTTCATCTCCGTTTGTAGGTTTGATAATTGATAAACCAGGGCTCTATAAGAATGTCTATCATATAATGGGTAGTTTAATTTAAGCTGCAAATGTGATTTATTTTATCGGGAGATAAAACCGATACATTTTAAACAATACATTGGTATACTTTCGTAAGGGTAGGTGTGTAGACACCATCTGTGACTGGGTTAACCAGGAATGAAATGTAATATTGCGGGAGTGAACTGGGAGAATTAATAGGAGTAATAATTCTTATCACGAAACACATTGAGGCCAGGTCAACGCCCTTTATTTGCCAGGTTCCACTTGCAGCAATGAGCAACAATAACTAGGTTGTAAGTGCCTGCCTAGACCTAGACCGTGGCCCCTATACAAGCCTTGATAATGGCCCTTATAACATAGAATAAATCTACAGTAGAATTTATTTTGTGGAAGTTTTGTTCAACATGGAACTATTTACAGCCAATAATACTATTCCTAAAACACAAAACTACTCATAATAATATAATAACAGCATAAACAGCAGTACTATGCATATTCTATGATTATAGTAATCTGACAAATAGATACAAACAGTTTACATCGCAATGCCTTGAACGGCGGAATTACTATGATTCGCGCAAAGTTTAGGACTTCAAACTTTGAAGTAGGCTACACTTATCTGGTTTGTTTATATGATGGGAATTGGTTGATTTATGACCAGGGTTCCAGTTAAAGTCTTTAACGTTTTTTCCGAAATTATGCGTGTTAAGTGTACACCACGGAGTTGAAAAGTACTAAAACTTGGTCAATTTTAAAGTTAATTTATGAAACTATCAAACAATTTATAAAAATCGGATTCTTTACACGTGGAAAACTCCTAGTTTCTCAATATATCATGTTTATTAATATAAAAATTATTTTTAAAGGTGAAAAATCGACAGCCGTAAACCTTTACAACAGCTTGGTTTGACAGTTAGGCCGCATCGGTTGAAAGAAGACCCTTGTTTGGCCAGTTGTTACGTGCGCGGTGTCGTGTGTTCCTTGGACGGACGAATTCAGCCTCTCTCTGTGTTTATCACTGAGGCAGCATAAAGAAAATCGTAAATAGTAGAACCAAATCATAGAATTATACAATGATCCGTGGTTCGAACTTGTAGGTTATCAACAGACTGCATTATCTCGAATGCAACATGCAAAGGTTATCTGGGAATGATGCGCCGCGATATTTAACCCACATTTGCAAACTCTGATCCAGTTCTAGGAGATGGTTTATGAGTTTGTTTGTGTGAACTGGATAACGTTTATTGAGTAAGGTTTCTAGTTTTATTGCGCGTGCCGTTCTCATTGTTGTGTTTAATTGGAATGGTGTCCGTTTTTTATCAGTACGAGACTGATAGATTACACTTTCTGTCTTGTGTAAATTTATAGTTTTAATTGTCTTTTCATAACAGTTAGACTAATAATTAAACTGAATTGTTATTAGTTTTCAATAGAAAGATAGATTTAGATCGAATCCAAAATACGAAGGAAAACTGTTTGGGAAATATTAGGTCCAATCAACACTGAACACAAACATACTGACTTCGTAACAAGGAAATGGAGGAATACACTGACATACAATCACATAGATTGAAATTCTACTGCCATTTAAAACTAATGCAACCATGTCGGCCTGGTTTTTATCACTAACCCTTGTAAACCCACTACTAAAATAATGCGAAATTCCTAACTTTGCGATTTTTCGCAAACACTGAGATGGTACAAACATTATTTTTGATGTTTTCGAGGGTTACAAACATCGGAATACACGATGGTATTTTTGTTTTAAATTTTGCAAAGTCGGATCCTAAGTCAACATTAAAATATGTGTGAAATTCCAACCTTTGCGATTTTTTCCCGCGAAAACTGAGATGGTACAAAAATTATTTTTGATTTTTTCGAAGGGTACCAAAATCAGGCTACACGATGGTATTTTTGTTTTCAATTTGACGAGGTCGGATCCTGGCGTGTTCTAGGATCCGACTATTGATTGGTTGATAACGCGTTGACCTTAAGGGTACATAACTTTATTTTTGTGGTACAAAAAGGTACAAACAGAGTACAAAATGGTGGCACCGTTTTTGTTTGAATCGGACGAGGTCGGATCTTACGTGTTGACTTAGGATCCGAAAAATAATCGCTAATAACTCAAAAAGGAATGGGGTACAACATTTTTAATTTGTGGTACAAAAAGGTCCTACAACAAGAGTACACAATTATTCTGGTAACAAAAAGGATTAATTTTCTCAAGGTCGGATCCTAGGTCAACGCAGTTACCTAAAAGGCACGAGTACAAAGTTGACACGATACTGCGTCGTTTCTAGCCGCTCGGATTTCCGGAAACATGTGTTTTTCGACCACAGACTAATCGTAACTTTTTGACGCTCTGCATTTATCGAAAATCAACTTTGACTTGTACCGTTGCCGCATAGTAGAATGAGCTAACAGTTTCGGGAATCGAGCTCTCGCCACCGGACGACCAACACGCGCACTCTACCTACCCGTCACTGGAACTGGAATACAGGTTTGCACTGCCTGGAGGCTACGGTGACCCAGATGGTCTTCCAAGAGTGTAGAAGAGTTGTGGTCGGTAGATAAGCTGCTACACAGTGGTGGGAGGAGGGGAGTCTAGCTACATGTAGTCTAGCTCTAGGCTAGGAGATAGTGCAGAAAGGTCAACCACTCCAGACGTAACCTATCACATAAACACAACACAACACCATCAACTCAGCACTCAGGTCGTTAGAGTGCCGTGTAAACAAGAGTGCGGTCTGCCAGAACTCTGGGAGAAAATAGGCAGGAAAATGAAACAGCATTGAAAACTTGTTTTAAAAAACTTCGAGACAAGTCATGACTGACTTTGTTTATAAGTAGTAATCAGCGCAAAATGACCACACCACCAAATAACCTTAATTTTGTTCCCCTTCTTCTCTTCCCTCGTTAAATTTGTAATTTTGTAACAACTAGCTTAGAAAACAATACAAAAAGCACAAAAAATACGAATTTAACAACAAATAGAGAAATTAGGCACGTCCTGGCCAGTGTCAGTTGCACACTGACCAGCCGCTAGACAATCCATTGGCTGGCTCGGAGCAGTAAATGACCAATCACAGCCGTGAATAAAATAACAGAGAACACAAAAACTTATTTATGCACAGCCAATGAAAAAGTACACGGTTCATGTTTTAACCTCAAAAATTGTTCCTTCGTCAACAACAAACTTCAAACAAAGGATGTTGGCACAGTTTTACAGTGTATCAAGATTAAGAAAACTGTCCTAGATAGAAGTAGCGGGGATAAGTACTGAAGTATAAACTGTTTTGAGGGCCAAGTGTGATTCTCTGGCACTCCCAGGGTACAATATCTTGGCAACCTTCGGACCCGCATTCGGCGCCAAAAATTCGCACACAAATAGTCCCACAATCCGAAATAAAAGCAGCGGTCCGCCAGAAGGTCACAGCTGCTGGGCACCTCCGCGCTCGCGTGATTCAGGAGGATTCCCTCCTCATAGGATGGATGTTACGTGATTGTTTTACACGTGTTATGAAGACCCAATATTACAACGTGTGAAATTTTTGGTAAAAACTGTTTACAAACGGTTACCGTAATGGGGGAAATTAGCGGAAAACCCTCACATAATTGAAAATGTACAAACACCAACAACATCGTGTTGACTAATATCAATAGTAAGAACAAGCCTAATTCCATAATTATATCCACAATTTACACTAAATATAAGTGATTATTTATTGGAATTCACAACGAGGAAAAAGTTGATGATAAGGGAACCACGTTGTAGAGAATTCGCTAGGGTTCACGGTAGCGTTGGTTTTGTGCGTTTGTTTCGTCATTACGAGCCTGCGAACCGGCAGTGATTACTGCAGAAGGCACTTTGCTGCAAGCTAGATGTCTGATTGCTGCATTATTTCCTGCTGCAGAACTACAGCCTTGGTTACTGCAAGGCAAGGCTAGTTATTGTGTACACTGCACGCTGCACGTACATCCATTATGCGGCCGTGGTCGCTTACCTGCAGCACAGACAATAGAAACTACGTACAGACGTCCATTTCCACAAATCCATCACCCCATCACACTGCACTCTGCGCTTGGTGATGAATTCGACGACTTAACTTTTCACGATGGTCATTCCCCGTGGTTCGGGAGTCACGTTAAGCCGTTGGTCCATTCCATTGGTCGTTGGGCTATTAATTTATGACCCAATCTGGGGAACAGTCGGCCCTAGTTTGTAACAAGAATACATTTCATCATCCATAAACAAACACTCATCCAATATTCACCTTAAAATACCCTCTAGGAGTGGTCGGTGTCTCAAATCAAAGTATATAAACTTAAAAACCATCCCATCGGATCTCTGTAGATCTTCTATTATCTGTGGTATCCTCTAACCCGCGTAGATGGATGATTAGATGACCTCTCTCGTCCTAGTGTAAAACTGAAGCTTAGTTGTAAAGAACATACCTTAAAATTCAAAATGTTTTGCCTTTTGGTTCTAAGATGAAATTGCTTTACTTATCATTTCATATTTTGCCAAACATCTTTTAACGGTTTGAAGAAAAATTGAAGGAAAAATGCGCCGTGTGGAAGAAAAAGAACAACGTTTAAAATGTAGTGGATAAAAGTATGTCATCTTCGAAACCCAAATAATTATTTTTTAATCGTCAATATTTTCCGGGTAGGACATTTGTGTCAGTTGTTTTATAATAGGAAACTATCGATCGTTTATACTAACGGGACAATTGAATGACGTATCCACAAATAACATGTTCAGATTGAGTCAAAGGATTTTCTCCGCTGCACGATTTTACCTTTCGTACATCAACAAAAATAAGTTTTCGTGAAATTTTCGAACATTCTAACGGGCTGTACATTTTGTTTAAAATGTCAAATTTCGTACTAGGTTTAAAAATAATAACCTGTTGCTTTACTTTCACTGTACTTTGTTACTTTGCTTTGAGACACCGACCACTCTTAGAGGTGAATATGGAATGATAGTGAGTGTGATGAGTGTTTTGATGGATGATTAGATGTAGTCTTGTTACAATCTAGGGCCGACTGGTCCCCAGATTGGGTCATTAGTTAATAGCCCAACGACCAATGGAATGGACTAACGGTTTAACGTGACTTCCGAGACATCTAGCATCTATTAACAAAACTTAACAAGCAATTAGCAACCAAACGAAACATTCCTGAAGTTATAATCCGTTGCAAGAGTCCCGAAAGAAGCACTTTTTCTCAACTTTCCAAAGTTGAAAGACCCCTGAGAGCCCCGAATGGGTAAAGAGTGCTAATTTTAGCAAAGTTGCATTAGCATCTGCACCGGGAGCTTGCGCGGTGGGTGTTGGATGGGTGGAGGAGGAGGGGGACCAGCTGATCGCAGGGTTTGTTGTGGGTCAATATTATTGTGACGGGTGGAGTGGAGGGGGAACTCGCTCATGCGCAGTAGCCTCTCCCAGTTGCCAAGCTGACAGCTAGCCTCGCTTGTGCGGGACTTTTATCCCACGCGGGGATTTTGCTCCTCGCATTCCTGCTCAGGGTATTATTGTTGTGGTTGATTTATTAGACGCTTTGGGATTGGGGGTACTGTGGGTGTATTTTGCATAGCAGAACTTTATGTGTATTGAAAAATCTAGGTTATTTACGCGTTAATCAATTAATAAAATAAATTTTAGCTTGATAAGAAATACATGAAAATTTACTGAACGTATTTTTAGAAAACATAAGTATTTCGCTGTGTATAGAAATACATTTGAGTGTTCAAGTGCATTCGAAATAAAATACCGCCTCCAGCAAAAATAGGTTTTAAGGTCCAAATTCTTACGATGAATCTTGTTTTTGACCATACCCACAATACTAGCAAGACTCTCAAGCCTAAATGAATAACAGATTAGTAACCGCTTACTTAGCTCTAGAACAACACAGTTTCTAAATTATAAACGATAAATTTAAACGGATAAAAATGAACCCTGTACGAATCAGCTTAAGCCCTCCAGTTATTCCAATTGATATTTTTTATAGAATAAAAATGAGGTTTTGACTTACCACTATGCACGATTACGATCTATGAAATAATTACAGTCCAATGCGATAACAAACCGCCACGAATCCGCTCTTTAAATTATTAATTGTGAAAAACGCAGAAATTTCTTTATTCAAAATGTAATTTAGTACAGGGCCAAGATATACATTCTCACGATACACGCTCAAATTCTACTTTTAGACAAGATATCCATAGACTACTTATTTATGAGAGATTGCCGATGCAGGCTGGCGTAAAACTTTAAACAAGCTCCCCAACGAGATCAAATGTTTACTGCCAGAACTGGCTTTATTCAAAAGAAAACTAAAAGAATATTTGTTGATTAAGGCTCCTTACTCGGTAGCAGAGTTTATTGCAGAACCTGCTAACTTCCCATAATATGGAATATTTAAGTAACATAGTAAATATAAAGACAAAATCATAAGACGTATATAGACATTATTTCACCGTATTTACCAGTGGCTTAAGCCCATTCTGTCATTTTCAATTGTAATTCACCTCTCATTTCACCAATATTGTATCATCTCCATTTCATTAAAGTCAACACAACCCACATTTGTGCACTGACTTAATAAATTAAATTATAACATCTGAATATAAAACAAAACCTTTTAAATAGAAGCGAATCATAGGAATAACCACGTCAAAAAATAATAAGTTATATTCTAATAATTAAAATGCCAATAATTTAGTTTTTAGCATCTAGTTAAAACCTTTATTTCATTATGGACTCAAAACCCCCATTTTAGTTTCCGCTTTACGACGTACTTTTATCGCAAAATTCAACCTATCGCGAAACGACACGATAGTAACACCATTCTATTCGCGGACATTACATCACTCGGCGCGGGGATACCGGCGGGACGAGGAGGGATTTTTCCCTCGCGCGGCGGGATTTCCTGCTCTGACAGCTGACTCCGGGACGCTCAGTTGATCAGCTGTTGTCGCAGAAGTCACAACAGCAACTTCAACCCATTTTCTTTCCACCAAGTGCCAAAATATCTTTCTATTTTTAACTTATCTATCTTTCACCAAGTGCAATTTAGGATCTTAGTACCCTCTAAAGGTGAGTACTTCACTTTATGTATAGTTTCACGGCTGTTTTCTAACGGGTTTTGGTACTTTTCTTTGTTCTCGGTGCAGTTTTTAAGCTTTATTCATTTTCAGGTCAGTGAAAAGTGTTTCGTTTCGGGTTTAGTTTGTGTTTTACGGATTTATACTTGAATATATAGGTTACTCTGTGTTGGGAAACTTTAATTTAATAAATCGCGTTCGTTTAAGCTTTTTCCAGGAAATTCGTTTAGGTCTAAAACTGTGTGAGTTGTTCAAAATATTTTCGATTCTACATTTTGTATGTTTCTATTGTTAATAAACATGAAGTAATCCAGCCTTTAAAAATAGATCCTTAGTTTGAATATTGAACTATGGTGTTTGCTTTTTCTGTCTAGGATATTTTATCAATATTATTGTGTAAATTTTCACGGAATACCTTTGAGGTGCTAAAGACACAGTTTGTTGACTTCAATGACACTGAATTAGAAAAATCCGTTACTGTCGTGATATCTACTTAAATTTAATATCCTAATATCAGAATTGCAAAACTCGCGAAAACACAATACGATAGTAGAAAACGCCGTTATTTAAGTTAGGTTTAATTCCCTTTAATGAGTCAAATGAACTAAACGTGTAATGTGATGGGCAGTATCTTTTATGGATAGCAATTATAAAATTATGAATAAAGATGTGTTATCTGTGTTATCAACTACGAGTTTCTCGGTCATGCGTATGTTTAAATGAAAACAATTGACTAAAAACAATTAAATAAATTACTGAAATTTTGATTTTTCTTCCTTATAACTCTGTAAAAGTACAACGGAGATGTAGTAACAATAACAAAATCCGTAACTCACTAGTTATTAATTTAATGTAATTCGTTAATAGCGTATATTTTTATCGCCCAATGTAGCCTGCAAATACCCTACGATTTCAATTACGACAATCATAATATTCACAAGTAAGTTAGTAGCCCAAAATTCAACCAATTTCTTGGGACGAAACTGTAGTGTGTTAATTTAATTAAAAATAAGTCATGTTTATTTGTTTCAACATACATAAGTAAAATAATGAGAGGACTCACAACTCGATATTTTCCCAGCGATATGTATTGCACAACAATGACAAGAACAAACAATGGAAAAGTTCGTTGTTCTCGGAGGCAGGCAGTTAGCCAGGTGACAAAGAAGGCTGTGAGTGTATCAGCTGTTTTATCTGATTCGCGATGCGAGCAGACAGCGCGACTCCACAGATGTTCAGCGAGAGAACAGCTGATAACTAGGCGAAGTAACGGAGTAGGTTAGGTTATGTTTATCCACGCACCACAGATGTTTACTGCCTATCAGCTGTTTGTTTACAAACCGCAGATGTTCGAAAGTCAACCTAAAATCAGCTGATCGTTGTTTACTTTAGCAAAACAGGTTAGGTTAGATTTATTTACACGCCTACTCGTTTTGCTCGCCGCGTCATGAAATATCTTATCTGAGACGCACAATAAAATAGGTTTTGTTTTCGTATTGAGGTTACTAGCTAGTAGCTACTGCGTAGCGGGAACTGATAAACCTTGAGTCGTAGCCTGTTTGTGTCGTATCAGTTTTGCGAAATATTTGCACTGTTTAGTTCACATTTGGTAGTGCTGTGTGTTGGTGCTGTCTTTGTTATTGGTGGTGATTCGTTTCATAACACATAGGATACGTTTGATCTGAAGGTAAACTACTCTTAACTATAAATTGAAAATTGTGTTACTAGTTAATTTGTCTAGTAGCATATGGGGGTTTATTGAAAACTAATTCTAATGTATATACCCGATACCTATTTACGTTTTTTTATGAAGACAATAGTTTCAAGATAAATTTTGTAAAAATAAAAACAACAAACAACTTTTTACGAGGAATAACGTCAAATAATTATTATCGCTTATTATTATGCTTACTTAGAGTTTTCCTCTTGGTTTATTGAGTCCTGCCACAGAATACCCAGAGGACCTTTGTTATCTCTGGTCCTACTGTACTTGAGAAATGATGAGGTACTACGTTTACAAGACAGGGACGACGCTGAGAGGAATTACTACTTATATCTAACAAAGGACCGCGAGACTAGAGGCTAGAGCAGAGAGAGCAGAGACAGTAGGTAGCTTGCAAACCGCACCGCCTGTACAACAGCTACCAGCATCAATCAATAGCTGTCGGAGCTGAGCTAGGAAGCCTAACATAACATGAGTCATGAATGAGTTTACCATGCAGTGAACACTGTACGGTCGCGTGCTGTATTGTGTACCAGCTGTTTGCTGAATTGCAGTCATTTACTTTGCCAGGCTGCATTGATCGTTAGATTCACGCTTGTTCGTCGCGAGTTGACGCTCTTCTGACTTAGAAACTACGGATTATGTCTTAGAATTGAAGCGTTTTTGTAGTTACAGTTTGTTAGGTATAGCATGGCCGGTGGCCTTGAGATTTCCTGCTGGCCGCTTATGGCCCTATAGCCCATCTCACCGGCCATGCTAAACCTGACGAACTGTACTGTCGGAAAACTTGGAAAAAGTCCGCCTCAGCTGCGCGGCGACGCTTCAATGCAAGGGTTTACGGCGGCCCGTTTTCACCTCTCAAAATAGTATTTACATTAATAAACAAGGTATATTTGGATACTAAGAAGGTTTTCCGACAAGCGTTCATAGAGTTTTTTCCGAAATAATGCTTTTAAGTGTACAAAATGGAGTGGAAAACACTAACTTGGACAATTCAAAGTTTATTTGTGGAATTATTGAACGACTTGGGAGACATCGGGATCTAAAAACGTATCGAAAACTCCTCTCGTTTCCAAATAAATCAGGTTTGTAATGTAAAAGTTAAAACAGGCCACCGTGAACACTTGGCTAGCGGTTGGTTTGACAGTTAGGCCGCATTAGTTGAAAGAAGGTCCGGTGTTTAGCCAGTTGTTAGGTGCGCGGTGTCGTGTGTTCCTTGGGCGGACGAATTCATCCTTCCTCTGAGGTGACCACTGAGGCGGATCCCTGGTTCGTCACAGCTTGACGCTTTCCTCACCGACTCTTCTGAGGAGTTTCAGAACTACGGATTACATCTGAAGCAAGGTTGTAGTCCTTGTGAGAAAACTTGCTCTCACGTCACAGCAGCGAAGGATTGTTTTGTTTTCTAAGGGTTTTTTACTTAGCAACGCCCCAGAAAGCGCCCCGCTGTGAGTGTTAATTAGAAAGTGGCGTAGAGTTCAAACTCACGCACAGCGGTTTGTGCGTGTGCGTGCGTGCGTGTAGGCTCGCGGCTCGAATTCAGAACTTGTCATAATAAATACGAGTCTGATGTTAATGGTTAGGGTTCGATCGTTATTTACCAATTGCTTGCCGCCTGGAAAATATTTCCAAAATGTAGACTTCAGTTTTTATAAACTTTATCCTGAATGTTCTCAATGGTTCGGAAGTCACGTTAAGCCGTTGGTCCATTCCGTTGGTCTTTGGGCTATTAATAATGACCCAATCTGGTAAACAGTCGGCCCTAGTTTGTAAAAATGCTAGCCTACAACTCACACTCCTTCAAAACACTCATCACACTCACCCTTCATTTCATATTCACCTTAAAATTCCCTCTAGGACTGGTCGGTGTCTCAAAAGTAATTTTTTCCACCTGTTGGTAGCTTTGATACATTTTATCTTGAATATTCTTGTCGTATCCTGTTTGAATCCTAATTTTTTACCTCGTTTGAAAGTTTGAGAATGTTATGAACGATATCTACGTGTAGCTTCAATAAAAAAGGAAAATTTAGAGCTGAACTATTATTGAAAATAATTCAAAACAAAAGTACTAGAACATGTTAACGGCATGGAAATAAAAACAACAACATTAATTAATATTAAAACTAAAAGTATGTCTAAATATATACGAATGTCACATAATTAGGTGAAGGACAAGCACGGGTTGACGAGTGCATGATTCAGACATGCGAATAGTTGATGATAACCACACAGAAGTCACTGATAACAAACATGACGGTACCGTGTTATCTAGGTGACATAATTAAACCTAGGTTATACATAGAGGTGTATTTTAGTTAGCTTAAACCGTCCAACATCGGCAATTTTCAAGGTTCACGTAGGTATCTCCACCGATACAAAGGCCTCTCTACCACTCAACCTCGACCTTTACCTACCGTTACCGCATAATGTAAGGCAGGGTGCACACTGGAGAAACGCGTTTCTTGCAACTGGTTTCATGAAATTGGTTTCAAGGAAACTGTTTTTCGTTTGACATGCACACATAGGAAACGGGTTGTCAGTTTCATGATGGATTCAGACGATGATGAAGTGATTTTTTGTGATGGTGGCTAAGAAAAAAGAGAAGAAGGAATTTTTGGGTTCACCCGTTGATTAGGGATCGTCAACATGGTACTTACGTTGTAGCTCGTCAACTTTGCAGTGATCCTGACAAATTTAAGGATTTTTTTAGAATATCGAAGCCTCTTTTTAATAATTTGGTGGATTTAGTTAGCCCACTAATAACAAGGAAGGACACCAACTGGAGGTTAGCTTTGAGTGCTAACACTTTAAAAACGTTAATTAAATATACGTCAAGTCAATACAACCACCTGCAACGTGAAACCAAACCAAGATGAAACCTGTTTTTTGGATTTCGTTGAAACAAGTTGCATGAAATGAACGAAACTACAGTTTCATGAAACGCAGTGTGCACAGCCCTGTGTTAATCTAATCTATCAGTTGCACGCAACTTAAGTTTCACGTTTCATGAAACGAGTTGCAAGAAACGCGTTTCCCCAGTGTGCATCCCGCCTAAGTGGCGACTGCGGGGATCGAACCCGCGCCAGCGTAATGATGAGCTCCGGAGTCGCGTACGATTCCAACCCGCCACGTTAGAATCGTCTAACCGGGAAAGAGCGCAATGCACCTGCATGTACATAATGATTAGTATAAAACGGTACTATAATTAACATGCACAGTGCCAGCTCTACGGGCTATAGCAGGCGGTGGTGGTGCCGTAATGAATAGAAAGTCTATGATACGAGGCTAGCGCAGTTTTCTGCAGAATAATGATTGTCATATGAGGGCGGAATTGGGTCGTAACCATTCTCTGAGCTTAATTAAGAAAATACATAAAATAGAAACTTCAAAAGTAGGTTGTAATCCCCCTTTCCATAAACTGGAAAACACAAAGAAATCTCAAATTGTCTCATTATCTCTCTGTACGTGGACAAGAACAACATAGTTTATGGAAATCGATGGAAATTAAAATTCCTTTCAAAGCATAATTGTGTTCCTGAAAATAAAACGAAATAGGGGAAGGCTTCGGGCATCTTCGGCTTTCATACGGCTTCGGGTGGCTTCGGTCAACAACCTCTGTCGTTAATAAAATACAGTACTTCATGAAAGCTGTATCGTGGGTGTCAGGAAATTTTAGGCTCAGCACAATTTATGTAAAATTATCTATGAATAGTTCGTTTAAACAAAGATAATGTTGTGGTAAGTAGATCGCGCATGGATGCCATCCACCCTCGGCTCCACATGCTCGAGTTTGTCCGATGTCGATGACTTAAATGTGACCAAATCGTGCGATTTACAAGAAGGAATGAACTTGCGCGTGCGTCAGTGGCTCTATTGAAGAATCTTAAAAGGATTACCTGGCAGCGCTATCTGTGCTTGGTCCTGCCTCTATGCACTATCTACTTACAATAACATAATCTTTGGCTAAAACACTTTTCAAACAGCTGATAACTGACACTTGAGTGCTTGGCAGTTGATGGGAAACAGCTGTTCCATGTTTACATACGAGTACGATACGTTGTTGGCATAGATTGCTCAAACCTTGTCACTGCATGTCAGCGACAACCTTTCATCTGCGAGTTTACTTGAGTTTAAGGGTCCGCCTCAGTGGTCACCTCAGAGAAAGCCTGAACACACGACACCGCGCACGCAAGGAAATTCCCTAGGATTCACGGTAGCGCTTGTGGTTTGGTTGGTTTCTACTGTCTATGGGTATCCCCGCCTCGACCACAACATGAGGTGTAGAGGTGCAGGAGGTGGAGGTGCATCAACCTGCAACCGCGTGACGTCACCAAGTCAACATCCTTGACTGCTGCTGCACCGTGTCCAATCCTCTGTCAGGCGAGACTTTGTTGCAGATTCCTGACCTCCGATACTCGCAATTTAAAGCTCCGCTGCGCCCGACAAACTGTCGTCCTCCGTTGCAACTAGTCCTGTGATTACGTCATCTTATAAAGTGTCAAAAAGGCAATTTTTGTGGGTTTAAGCCTCTGTCTCGACATTTAATGCGGTCCGTGTACGATCATTTCAGTGGATCCGTGGCGGATTGGTATCGCGCGTGACTCCAAATCTCATAACTCCGGTAGCTTGGGTTCGATCCCCGAAGTTACCACTTAAAGATTTGTAAAGTGACTGTACGGTGAGGTAGAGGCTAGGTCGAGGTCAAGGTTGAGTCGTAGAGAGGACCTCGTAGTCCCAACTTCGCTTTAAAGTGAACATTGAGGTAAAGATTTTTACCGCGACGAAAGATCGGCGCCACAAGCATCTTGATAGCTTGGGCTATTAATTAATGACCCATTCTAAGGAAGAGTCGGCCTTAGTTTGTAACAAGACTACACCGCATAACTCATTACTACCACTCATCACACTCATCCTTCACCACATATTTGCCTTAAAATACCCTCATGAGAGTGGTCGGCATCTCAAATAGCGATTTAGCTCGACTTGAAACCTTGATAGTTCATTGAAAGTAGATGAAATGCCCTCACTTATGTTATGAGTCTTTTTGACGGGTGTTGAGGTGAAGTCTTGTAACTAGGACGGACCTCTTATCCAAAATGTCCAACGGCAAATGACAATGAGCCTACGGCTTGACGTAACTTCCGAACCACGCAAAAAGTTGCCATCTACGGCATTGAAGTTTTTAGATATTTTCCTCTTGACTCGTGTCCAGGCACTCTGGGTCCGGCACGACTATTGGCAAGGAGAAAGCAGAACTTGTGCGCACGCGTACAATGAAGAAGCGCATGTCACAAGGATCACGTGGCGGGGAGGAGGGGGGAGGTGTAGCTATGGAAAGTTGAAAAGTGGAGACCTCGGTCCTGGTCTGGGTCTGGGAGTGTCACTCTGTGGTATCATCAGAGAAGACGCTTCTTCTCTGTTCTCTCTGGGTATCATGCACGGTCCAGCGACGCTCCCACGCATCCAGTGTTGGCAGGGGCGTTACTAGAAATATTTGGTTAGGAGGGGGGAGGGACAAATTTTTCCAACTAGAAATGTAATTTTTAACTGACTTCAGCCAAACAAGGAGGTTATACAAGTTGACTTGGGGCAATATTTTTTCAACCAAGAAATACTTCCATTGTCGATTTTCGAAAAGTTTTGAGCACTACTAAGAGGTTTGGAGGGTATGGAATACCTCCCTCGAAAAAGAGGGAAGGTGTCCGGGGCCCTCCCCCGGCGAAATTTGAAAACTTAGGTGTCAAATAATCGCGAGCGCACCTCCCCCTCAAGCCCTGCCCAAACTCTCACCCAAACCCCTCTAAACACCCCCCAAGCCCCTCGTCCCGGCCGTTCTGAGTATCGTCACTAAACTTTTCAAGTTCGGACCTAAAAGACCAAAGAAATTAGACTTAATATAAGGTATTTACCTCCGTCAACAGTTCAAAAGTTTTGTCTAAGAAATTAATTCATATTCCGAAAAATTCGACCCTACTGAATTTATTATGGGATAGGGAAAGTGTTTTGATGTTTAGTCATCGTCTCAAATTCATCACCAAGCGTCGTCCATCACCGTGCTGTGGACTGCGAGCGCAGAGTGGTCCGTGGGGCGGAGCGGGACGAGTGGAGTGTGCACGGTATGGTGATGGAACTGACGATTTTTGGTAGAAACTGTGATACAATTCCGTACATCCAAACTGTAAACCCTCGCACCGCTTCCATTCAGTAACGCTTGTGCTCTCACATGTTCTCCTCCGATGGCCGTGAACGGAATTCAAATTCTTTCATTGTTTTTATGCTGGTAGCGCGGGCATATTGTTTTTCTGTGCAGTATCACCTTACTGCTACCGGTCTTGGTTAGTGTAGATGTGGCATACACGCATGCAAATGGATCTGAAGATGAAAGTAATGGATATACTTTACTCGTACCTATCCCGTTGGATCTCTGTAGTTTATTTTCTCTGTGGTCGTATTTAGAACATTTTTCATGAGGTTGATCTGATCTATCGGGTGGTCTTTCCCTCGGAAATTTGCTTTTTTATTAAAGTTAGGAGTTTTGACGTTGTTAGTCCGTTTAACTGTGAGTTTAAAATATATTTAAGCCGTTGGTCCATTCCATTGATCGTTGGGCACAATCTGGGGAACAGTCAACCCTAGTTTGTAACAAGACTACACCTCATCATCCATCAAAACACTCATCACACTCACCATTCATCCAATATTTTCCTTAAAATACTCTCTAGGAGTGGTCGGTGTCTCAAATCAAAATATTTTCATAATTTCGAGCTAAGAGGATTTATGACCCCCTGGCCTTCTTTGCAAGCTCTAGAGTACGGCCATCTTCGAATGACCCGTATAAAACACACATCTCCTTCAGACTGTAGGGTTGCTTGTCTGTTCAGTTCCACAGCAATGAATACACAAGATAACAACCGCACGACAGTACACAGTTACAGTGCATTCATCGTTACAAGAGAACTGCGCAGTAATGCATGGAAACCATGAAGTGATAAAACCTGAAGCAACACAACACGGCCTTCGCGAAGCTTTTAGACCCTCCAGACGAGTTGTAAACGTCTAAATTGTGAAATACGACGGTCCAAGCCCCGAATATAAACTTTGTTTGCCGAATTTCACTACGAAATCAAGAATTTCTGGAAATTAAAATGATAGAATGATTTTGTTTACATTGTTGCTATTTTAATTTCCATCTGGGAACTTCCGTTCTTCCAAAGTTCTAGTTCTTCCGGTTCACATCGCGACAGCACATCATTATGATTTGCTTGAAATATTTCGGTCTCGCTGTGGAGTACCACTTTCAGTCACTGATTGGCTGAAACTCCAGCAAAGAAGACAGTATTAATGTCTTCAAGACAGTAAACTTTCAAGAAGCTAGCAACCAGTCTTGCAGAAGTCTTTTCGATAGGTCACAGCCAATCAGGACATGGGCAGTTGGCATCCCTGATCCAATGGACGTCCTGTGACCAATATGATAGCAGATAGCAAGTTTCTCAGTTTTAGCCAATCGGTGACTGAAGATGATACTCCGGATGTTTTGTCTCGATGTGAAGCGGAAGAACTAGATTATAGTTGTGACACCGGCCGCGAAAGCCTTAAAACAGTGATATGAAAATCTTATAAAAACCACATAGAAAGAGTCTAAATTTATTCTATCCTCAAAGATAAATGCTCTTGAACCCCCACTTAGAAACACAAACGTGACTTTTGTAAATAAGATAATGACATGCTTGTTTTACACTTTTATCACAAAATGGACATTCTTTGGACAGTCTAATATTTATTCCACGTATCTTTTTCTCGAAATAAACAACTTGGACCGAGCTTCTCAGATATGTATTCTAGCGCGTCGATCGCAAGTGGACAAGCTTTCGAATCTAACCACTTCTTCGATGTCAACGGCGTACAGTGCTTAGTAGGATGTCAAGTCAAACCTCGATATCTCGTATTCCTTAATAACTCGGACGAGTTTCAAATTGTCGTGATTTTCCTACAACATTGGAAAATTACAAGTGCATTTGATTTCATTTCGACTTGCTCAAAATGTAGTTTCACTCAGGAAATTTGCAAATCTTTGAAGCTACATATTCCCAAAGTGTAGACATCCCTTTACTCATGGGAGGTCGACGAACCCCTTCAACTCCTCGTCTAGACCGGCTGTAGACCCCCGGGGAGAGAGGAGAGACAAGAATTCTATTATATTCTGGCCTCTATGGGCTGAGCTTGCCACCAAAGATTGTTATGGTAAGTAGATAGCACATAGATGCCATATGGCTGAGGCAGGAAAACCAACATAGTTGCGGCAGTCCAAGCACAGATGATTCTACTTTCAGAGTCTCAAGTAGAGCCACTGACGCACGCTGTCTGTTCATTCTTAAAAATCACACGATTTGGTCACATTTAAGTCATTAACAACGGAAAAGCTCAAATACATGCTTGGAGCCGATGGGAGAGAATGACGGCGCAGCACTATCTGTGCTTGAGCTACTGCAACTATGTTGATGTTCCTGCCTCAGCCATGTGCATCTATGCGCCATCTACCTACCATAACATAATCTGTGTTGCCACTCCGTGACTAGGACAAGGCAAGGTGCGTGGACACGACGCGTACTCGTGGACACTCGTGTGACCTCTGTCTCTGTCGGAATACTAACTGAGGCCTTGGTTTGCCTTATTCGGGCATCGACCGTTAAACACCAATTCGTCTTTAGCTTCAGCTTCCTGTTCAGTTCCTGAGCTCAGCGCGATGTCAGTTTATGTTCTTCCTCTTTGGAATCATCGCGGGAATGCAGATTTGCCAGAACTTGAGGATTTCACTGGCTGAAGTGATGATGGTGGTCAGTTTCTTGGCAAATGATGTGATGGTTCGAACTGATCATTTCTTCAATTGCAACACGTTATACATTTAGTCTATTTCACAAGTCACAGTAGCTTCTCACTAGAGGACGTATTCAATCTTATAATATTTTTGGTTCATCAGGTCACTTTTAGAGTCTAGTTTACATAGTTCTGCTGTAAATATTATTTTGAATATTCAAGCTTTATCTCGGGACAATTCGTAAACCCCTCTGATCTGTCATCTGTAAATATCTTGCTCAATCTATCTAGTCTTCAATGACAAATTACCATTCTCGATTGGTCAGAACACTCAAATTTCGACCTTAATATTGCATAAATAATGTTTATTTAATTAATTTATGAGGTTAAAACATCATTTCGGACGGTTTTCATCGATTTCAGTGAACAAACCGTACACGGCGTTTCGTGATTTGGGATCTGACGTCGGTTAGAGGGAAAGATAATCAAAACGGCTACCACAGGTCATGTTGAACGATTTCAACACGAAACATGGAATAAGGATAACCGTATTGCTTACTGGAATCCTTGAATATAAGGAATTCGGGAATATAAGGATAACACTGATGTATCCTGAACATACCGTACATATACTTCTCAACACAGGCGACAAAGACCGATAACAAGAACAAAGCACAAAGGACTCTTCTTTTATCACAACACACTGTTTCTTTGTCCCTCTGTCTCCAGATAAATGTATATCTCTGACACTCAGTATGCAAACCAGGCCGACACGCAGCTAAGCGCTAAGCGCTCTCAGCCTTGCTTCAGCTTTCGGCCTCAGCTTTTTGTGTTCTATTGCCAAGGACGTTTTACTGCGTTCGGCCCCAGGTTTACGTATACATATGTGTAAAAAGTGTTGAAAAATTCTCAAAACGTGTTCTGGGGGAAGGGTTCAGGATTGGTGGTTATAGCTCAGTGGTAAAATGCGTGCTTCGCTCCAAATCAGCCTGGGTTCGATTCCCGGGCGCAGTGATAACTTTTCACGATGGCCACTCCCCGTGGTTCGGAAGGCACGTTAAGCCGTTGGTCCATTCCATTGGTCGTTGGGGTATTAATTAATGACCCAATCTGGGGAACAGTCGGCCCTAGTTTGTAACAAGACAACACCTCATCATCCGTCACAAACACTCAACACACTCACCCTTCATCCCATATTCTCCTTAAAATACCCTCTATAGGAGTGGTCGGTGTCTCAAATCAAAGTATCAAAGTAAAAGGTGCCCATGCATGGATAGTCCCGAGCCTGAGTTTTACCATGCTGATGACGCATGAATATCTCATTGTCCAAAGGAAATTCGCTAACAGACCGGAATATAATTCTTTAAACTCACACAAGGCTTAGGTTTATATCTACGGGACAAGGTTAGCGGAAAGCGACGCAACTTCTCTGTGCAGTTTTTGCTCCGAGAACTACGTCGCACTTTGTGTCGGATTGAGGAAGCGTTGTTGATGAGTGGTTTCCCTGGTGAGTAGTTTCACCTGTCACACACTCACACCTCATGTTGGCATTACTCATGCAGTGTACAGTGTACAGAGTGCGCTAGTAGTAGGCCTCGACCTCTTTATCCTAGCTGAGTCACACTTACACTTGCACCTGGGTAGAGGGTTTTTGTTAACGTGGATATTAGTTTTCATTCTGCGTATTGGGTTGGGAGGTGAAATTAAACTAACGAAACTTTTGGAAAACGTACTAAAGTATAAGATTTATGGGTGAGAGAATAAATAACACCAGGTATCGGCTAATCGACGTTTTTAGCAACTGCTGTGGAAAATTTCGGTTCGTTAACTGTCGAACCACGCTTTCGTTAACGCTTTCAACTAGTCAAGATTTTAACAGTAAAATTAAGTAAAACAGGGTCATATTCCAGATCCCGAAATGTCTGACCTCTAAAACATTTCCCTTAATTTTACCTATTTAGTTTCATTTCTTGTATATTTGCGCTAATACGTTCGAATTAGGTCAGACCTCCTAGCTGCTTTGGTCAAGACCTAGTGCAGAAAATATAGGGGGTTATGTACAGAGGTCCAATGGGTTAGGGGCAATGTATTGAGATTTAGTCATCAAATCCATCACCATGACGATTGCCACATCGGGTTAGGGTGCGAGTGTGCACTCCGCAGTGAGACGAACCAAAGATAGTTTTATGCGCAGTAGATTGCGCATAGATGCCACATGGTTGAGGTAGCAAATTCAACACAGTTTGGCAGCCTAAGCACAGATAGCGCTGCCGTCTCTTGTCGTCTTTCTCCACTCCTCGGTTCCACATGCTCGAGTTCGTCCGATGTCGATGACGTAAATGTGACCAAATAGTGCGATTTTCAAGAACAAACTACTTCGCGTTTGTCAGGAGCTCTACTTGAGACAAAAGAATTCCCTCGCAGCGCTATCTGTACTTGGGCTGCCGCTAATATGTTGATTTTCTAGCCTCAGCCATTCGGCATATATACGCAATCTACTTACCATAACATTACCTTTGACGAACGTTATAACAACTGTGTTCGTTGATAGATTGGTCGATTGAACTAGCAGTCCTTTATAACGAAACAATGGACGTCTGTAAATATTTTCCTTTGTCTGCGATTTCCACTTGTGCGTGAATCCGCTCAGATCACGTCAGCTTGGTGCGCGTCACGGCTACGAACTGCGCAGTTGGGTCCGGCCTCGTCCATTACGTCACTAGAGAGCTCAGCCTAGTGGCTTTGTGAAGAGTCGAGTCCCTCCCTGTCGTAAAATATCCGCTCTAATCACACACGCACACACACACACACACACACACAAGCGCGGCTCAGATACGGTACTCTGTATAGTGCTCAGTCGGCCGTAGACTCTATCTACTATCTAGTGTGCACTGGAAACAACGGTGGGTTCTTCCAGAGCTTCATAAACTTGTCAATCTGAACCTAATGAATGATGTAGAGAAGGTTCCTTTCAGTTTATATAGTTCGTTGTGGACGCTTTAGCCGCTGGTCCATTGGTCGTTTTCATTATCCTGGGGAACAGTCGGCCCTAGTTTGTAACAACACTACACCTCACCATCCATCAAGACACTGACAATTCATACAATCTATAGAGTAGTCATGTCTCTAATCAAGTAAGAAGGTAAAACCACTAAAATACTCTCGATATTTTTGTTTACATGACTGTTTTACTGACAAGAAACGAACAAAGGAAATTCAATCGGCAATTTGATTTGTTTTATAATAGCCGCAAAATATTCCCGTAATAGCCTAATGCCAAATGTAGGAGTTTTTATTCATGATCTTGGTCGCATGGTCTATGATCAAAAGCGCATTTACCAAAGTATTTCGTTTGTAAACTACATAGAATACAATAGGTTTTCTTTAATCAAAACCACACTGGAAGGAATTAAGAAACAGAAAACGTAGCATTTCACAGTATAATGCACAAATCGAAAATCACTGATCATTTTATTCGATTAGTTTGAAAGCGCTCAGCCCTGTACACGTATTACAAGGGCTAGAGCTTTCACAAGGGTGAATAGTTACATGGTGAATGGGACCCCTCAACCACCCCTCCACCTCTCTCTAAATATGCCACCCCCATCACCCCTCCCCACCCCACCCTCAGTGTTGAAGGGTTATGTCTGTATCTGGAATCTCAGCCAGGACTCACATTGCTGTTGATGGGTTTACATCAAGACCTAGCTAGTTTCGAGGTAAAACATTCTGGCCCAAGAGGAATTCTGGTACCTTGTGGAGAAACACTCGTTAATGTCTACCTATTAATTCAGCTATTAATCAAAAAATGAATTGTTTATTGCGTAAACATACTGACAACAAATTCATAACAGTTGTCATTGTTAAAGCTAAAATGTTGGCTTTACTCCCACATCGAAATCTCTTTCAAACATACATTTCTTTCATTCCGACAACATTCTTTGGAATTATTCCACTCTAGCCCTATTCAAATCAGTCGGTGGGTTCACGTTATCCAATCGTGTGCCATAAATTCGTCTGGACTAAAAAAGGTTTCTGCGATCAAAATCTTTTCGAGACGAGTTTTAAATGCCTTGGGCATTCTTAAGCGAATTGAAGTATGTTGACAAACTTTACTTTTGATACTTTGCTCTGAGTCAACGACGACTCTTATAGGTTATTTTAAGGTGAATATGGGATGATGGTGAGTGTGATGAGTGTTTTGATGGATGATGAGATGTAGTCTTGTTACAAATTAGGGCCGACTGTTCCCCAGATTGGGTCATTAATTAATAGCCCAACGACCAATGCCTTCCGAACAACAAGCTGAACTCCTGTCTGAGAAAGCAAACGTTCATGAATCACCGTTCTGCTCCTCCCAGTTCGGTAGCTCTCCCTACCGAGTTTCATAAGAGTGAAATTCACTTCCTTTAATCAGATCCCTTTTCCTGATAAAAACATACATGTTTCCAAAATATAGAAGCAAGGTAGCGTCAACAGTTCTAGAATTTTGAAAGCTGGTCTACACGACTTCCTTTTACGCAGCTTTTCGATTTTTGCACTGTATCTTTTAGAGAATGAAAGTTTAAGAACAGTTTTCGTTTGAGCAACCATCCTCCGTAAGACAGGTGTGGGAAGATTTCTGCGAAATACACCGTCATGAGTACCTGACTTAAGCAATGTTTTGCTAGTTCTCTCAAACAAAGATTCACTTCGCGCTAGAGCTTTTCACGTTAGAATGTCAAAACACATTCACTAGTGAGAGTTGTAGAAAACTTCTAAATATTTGGCTCCAGATTTGAATGAAGGGTGGAGAAATAAAAGTCAACCTTGATATTGGATTTGTTCCAAAGCCTCTACACATTACACGTAACCGGGAATAGTTTGACCCTTGGCCCACAACGAGGAACTGGGACGACCTCTACCAGGAGTTGCACGAGGTTGAGAAACCTCAGAGCTATAAACAACCTGCTGGATAGTGGAGACTTCGGGAGGTGATGAAAGTGGGTTCGATTTGCCTACGTAACGAATAGTAAATACTGTACGTTTATAGATAGTAACACTTATAGCAACACAAGATAATGTTATGGTAAGTAGATACCGCACATGGTGGAGGCAGGAAAATCAACATGGTTCGGCAGCCCAAGCACAGATAGCGTTGCCGTTTCTCCCTCCTCGGCTCGACATGCTCGAGTTAGTCGGATGTCAATAACTTAAATGTGACCAAATCATGCGATTTTCGAGAACGAACTTGCTCGTTCGTCAGTGGCTCTACTTGAGACTCTTAAAAGAATTATTTCGCAGCTCCTCTGTGCTTGGACTGCCACACATGAGTTGATTTTCCTGCCTCAGCTACATAGCAACCATGCGCAATCTATTTACCATAATTACGCATTATATTTGATAGTGGATACATCGGGATACATGGGCGCCCATGCCCATACTCGGGAGTCAGGGTGGGGACGTGGCCCCAGGCTTTTAAGAAACATTATTTTTAATATTTCAAACTAAAGAAAATGTATAAAATTCTTTCATATAACAAATTAATAGACTTTTAGATAATTCCACTATTATTTGTTATCTGGAATTCCAAGTCAATGCATTTTTTGCACTCTCATTGGAATGGAGGTTGGTTGAGTGCAAGTGGTATGCCACGGAATGATTCAAAAGTCTTGGGAGGTTAGTATTTAAACCACAGTTGGAACTGAAATATACCAGTATTATAGTTTTATCAGAATTTTTCTTGACAAAATAAAGGTTTACACGGTCTTGACACAAGAAATTAGCGATTGCAGTTTGTTAGGAGGGCTGCGTCCAGAGCCATTACAGACGAGATGTTACTGAAAGAAAATTCTCCTATTGTATTATTAACTTTATTTTCAAGCTAGTTCTACAAAATAACAATGGGAAATTGGTAATTTTGCTTCCAGAACGCTCAAAATCGTGTTTCATGGGTTATAATCTTTGTTTCATTTTTTTTCGGAAGAAACCACCCTGTACCCCTTGCTATGTTAGCCCCCTTGGAAGATACTTTATAGACGTTCTTGCCGGTAGATGATGAAACTGGGTTCGTATGCCCACGTGGCGAATAGTAAATACTGGACGTTGTTTACAGATAGCAGCACTGTTTATACTCAAGTGTAGAGGAGTCAAGACTTGTAGGATTGCGTCTCCCCTTGGCTCGCCTTACCTCGCTCTCCTTGGCTTACTTGGACATCTTCAGCGCATTTCTTCATTTACTATTATCATTACAATAATGGTTTTAGTAATGCCAACTGTAAAACCTCCGCGGCCGTTAGCAAACAGTTGCTAAATCCACTGTATTATGTGCACTCGTTGTTAGTTGCAGTTCGATGAGCTCAGTAAATAATTCTTTTCTCGGAAGTGATTAAATCTTTTGGAGAATGATATTATGCAACGTTGAAAATACCTTGTGGAAAAGAATAGGTGATAATATTTTTTCTAACTACGCATTATTAACTGACAATAATTCGTTAAGGGTCCGCCTCAGTGGTCTCCTCAGGGAACGCCTGAACCCGTCCGCACAAGGAACACACGACACCGCGCACGTAACAACTGGCTGAACAACGGGTCTTCTTTCAACTGATGCGGCCTAACTGTCAAACATAGCGCCTGCATTGGTTTACGGCGGCCCGTTTTTCTCCTTTCAAAATAATTTTTACGTTAAAAACATGATATATAGAGTTTTCCGATACGTGTGCTCGATTTCTCATAAGTGTTTTATAGTTTCACAAATACAATTAGGAAATGCTCAAGTTTCAGTGCTTTTTAACTCCATTGCTGACTACACTTAAAACACAACTTCGAAAATAACGCTCAATACGCGTGTATGTAGGTTTTGATATCTAATAACTCTTCACGATGGACACTCTCCGTGGTTCGGAAGTCACGTTAAGCCGTTGGTCCATTCTATTCCCACCATCGTTTAGACATATCAGACCATCACCTGCGTGGTTCGGAAGTCACGTTAAGCCGTTGGTCCTTGTATTTCCATTGGTCATTGGGCTATTAATTAATGACCCATTCTAAGGAAGAGTCGGCCTTAGTTTGTAACAAGACTACACCTCATAA
The DNA here is from genome assembly GCA_018831715.1 of Matsumurasca onukii. Classification (NCBI taxonomy): domain Eukaryota; kingdom Metazoa; phylum Arthropoda; class Insecta; order Hemiptera; family Cicadellidae; genus Matsumurasca; species Matsumurasca onukii. The sequence continues at coordinate 47,754,685 of CM032063.1, read as the reverse complement.
CTCATTACTACCACTCATCACACTCATCCTTCACCACATATTTGCCTTAAAATACCCTCATGACAGTGGTCGGCATCTCAAATGTTGATTTAGTGATTTATTGGTCGTTGGGCTATTAATTAACGACCCAATCTGGGGAACAGTCGGCCCTAATTTATAACAAGACTACACCTCACCATCCATCAAAACACTCAACACACTCACCCTTAATTCCATATTCACCTGAAAATATTGGTGTCTCAAATCAAAGTAAATACTTAATTTTAGTGGTGTCGACGGACAGTATTTTGGACTAGCCTATTGTAGACCCTTGCTCGCTACACGAGGTTCTGCTGTGTTCTAACAGTAATCACCTCTGAAGCGTTAGCGTAGTACTGCGAGGTTACAGTATGCACAGTGTTGTTGGCTCGCATATATCTACATGTAGTATAGCGGGTAGCGGGTAGCCACGCACTGAACACGCACACAGCTATGGTCACGCTACGCTGGATGTGCTCTGGTTGCGACACCGCCACCACAATTCACACAATCAAGGAGGCTGTGGGCGTCACACTCTGTAGTCACGTGACTTTTCCAAACACAAACCAGCTGATCGCAATAATAATACGCGTCTTATTTTATACCATTTGTTAGCGATACTTTGATACGTTGCTTTAAGACACCGACCACTCTTAGAAGGTATTTTAAGGTGAATATGGAATGATGGTGAGTGTGATGAGCGTTTTGATAAATGATGAGGTGTAGTAGGGCCGACTGTTCCACAGATTGGGTCATTAATTAAGAGCCCAGCGACCAATGGAATGGACCAACTTAACGTGACTTCAGAACCACGGTGCCAGTTGCCCTTATTTTTACCGTGTATACTTTAGTGTGTTATTTCTTAAGGGTGCGCAATACAGGCGTCAAGAAGATGACGATGTGGTCTGACCGACTGTAGTTTACACGTCAAAAGGTTTATGTTATTGTAACGACAATACCTCGCGTCAACTTTGAACGAGCGCCTTATAGTGCAAGGGCTACGATCCAATAAACGCTGCTCCCATTTGATGGTTTTCTGTACATACCGTATTTTTCATGGTCTACAGATTATCTAGAACGGATTCAAGCCAATTGTTTGAAATTTGAAATTCCACTTTCAAATGGTTTTCAGAGCTTTTAAAGTACCGTGCATTAACTTGTTTCAAGGTGGACTTTTCTGTAAATAAAAATTAGAAATTCGGCTTCCAATCCGCTTGTTATGGATTTCTCTCGCACCATATTGTCAGAATTTTAAAATGAATTGGGTACGAGGTAATATCATGTCCATTTAGTTTTGCACATTTAAATTTCCATGTGGTTTATAGTCACTATCAAAATTTCGGCTTGATTGTAATTAAGTATGGGACTCCTTTCACTGTGATTTGTGTAACAAGGAAGCGATCTATTTTATTATCACAAACGGTAGTTTGATAAATGACGAAACATTGGCATTAAATCTGCTAGGAAATGATTATGTTAAATAGGTTAAATCTGGTAAGTTCTCGTTTCGTAACACAACATTACTTCATACTTGAGCCATTATACTGTGTGTAGTTAGTTATTGGTGGAAATGATAAGCAATGTCAGTATGAACTTTAGTAACTCAGATCCACGTTATCTGTGCGTGGTTAACTGGTTATCTGTGTGGTGCTAATTGCGATACAACATTGCCTATCAATCACACATTCCCAATAGCGCACTACTTGTACTTTGTATAATGGTTACAAGGGTTATCAATTGTGTTTTCCGTTATCGATCGTTAACATGTTGCCCTTTTCCATTGTTAAGTAGAATGAATTCGCAGAATTTTTGTAAAATGCCATCCAGGGTAACATTTTCGAACTGCGGTATGACTATGTGATTGATTTGAGACACCAACCACTCGAGTGGTTTTAAGGGTGCGCCTCAGCTGCGCGGCTAAAGGTAAAGTTAGTCTTGTTTAACGAGGCGAAGTCAGGACTACAAAGTCCTCTCTACCACTCAACCTCGACCTTTACCTAGCTTCACCTTATAGTCACATTACAAATTGTAAGTGGTGACTGCGGGGATCGAACCCGCGCCACCGGAGTGATGAGCTCCGGAGTCGCGCGCGATACCAATCCGCCACGGATCCGCTAACGGCTACGCTTCAATGCAAGGGTTTACAACAGCTCGTTTTCCACTTTTCAAAATAATTTGTACATTAATATACCTGATATATTTGGAAACTAGAGAAGTTTTGCAATACACGTAGAGCCATAGAGTATTGTTTTCAAAATTATGCGTTTTAAGTGTACAACATGGAGTTGAAAAGCACTAAAACTTAGATAATTTCAAACTTTATTTATGAACCTATAAGAAATCGGGCTCTATACGCGTATCGGAAAACTCCTCTAGTTTCCAAATACATCATGTTTATTAATGTAAAATATTTTGAAAGGTGAAAAACGCCGTTGTAAACCCTTGCAGGCGGTTAGTTTGACAGTTAGGCTGCATCAGTTGAAAGAAGGTCCGTTGTTTAGCCAGTAGTTGCGTGCGCTGTGTCGTGTGTTCCTTGTGCAGACGAATTCGCCTATCTCTGAAGGTGAACATGGGATGAGAGAGAGAGTGTTTTGACGGATGATGAGGTGTTGAATTGTACTAGGACCGACTGTAGACCATGTAGAATATCGTGTAGTCAGTGTAGACTCGCCTCATCGAGCTGTGAAACAGGACGCCCTTCAGTGACACCTCAGTGAGCCCATGGCGAGGGTGTCCTACCTTCACAGAACCGGAAGTCACAATGGACTTCCGCCAGTATAAGATATCAGCGGCGCAGTGTTGCCACTTTAGGGGTGACAAATTTACCCATTTTCAAGGGTAGGCACCCTCTGTTTAATAGAGGGTTAAGAGCCGATCAGCACCTAGTATTTGACTATGGTCAGGAGTTCGGTTTCGAGGGCAATTCTAAAGTGTGTAAGGGTAAAAACGTATTTTAGTTTCTATATTTTTAACTTCCGGCCTTAGTTTGTAACAAGACTACATCTCATCATCCATCAGAACATTCACCATCATCTCATATTCACCTTAAAATACCCTTGGTACCAAACCTCAAAGCAAAGTATCAAGGTTTCTCCTTAAATTAAAATTATTACCATGAGAGTTTTGTCACTCTTTACAAGAAATTTCCCAAAAATAGAGATGTAGGGTAATTTTTCATGGTAAAAAAAACTAGGAGCAATTCTCGTGGTGTTTCATAACTTCCAGGGAAACGATTGGTAGGTATGGCGGCAACCATGGGTACATACAGTGTAGCCAACTGTGAAGGCGGCGAGGGCGTCACTGTACTAGGGAGAGGAGGTCGTGGCATTTCCAACCTGATCATCGATCTGGGAAGTGAACCTTCGCTATGTTATCTACACTTGCAACATTCGCTAGATAAGTTCTCAACAATGTAGAAATGTAGCCGGTTTCGTCTGGTACTTGCTGCTTCTGAGGAACAGTCGGCCCCAGGAACAAGACTACACCTCATCCATCATCACACTCACCCTTCATTCCATATTTACCTTAGAATACCCTCTAAGAGTGGTCGGGGTCTCAAAGCAAAGTATCACGGAAGATTTTGTTGCTACAACAATGTTTCTGACTAAGTGCCAATTTATGATTTGAAGAACTAGAAAGAAATGACTAGTTCTTGCCAATAACCAATTGTAAGTCATGATGACTTAACCTTGAACGAGAGAGAGAGTGGTTGTCATTCGTTCATGTCCCAAGGTTACTTAGTTTTTATTGGCAGTTGGTTCTAAATGATTAATCCAACTTTAACTCGCTTGTTCGACTTGACCTGGACAAAGAAAACTGAATATAAACAAAAAGATATTTAAATATCACACGTACACTTTGCGAACAAGTAAAAATTTGACCTATAAGTTTTTGTGTCATGTAGAAAACTTACGACTGGATTTGTATAAATTTAGATGGCATTAGCTTTAAAATCACTTATGTGGTTCGGAAGTCTCGTTAAGCCGTTGGTCCATTCCATTGGTCGTTGAGCTATTATTTAATTACCCAATCTAGGGAACAGTCGGTCCTAGTTTGTAACATCCATCCTCGTCATCCATCAAAACACTTATCTCACTCACCATTCACCCTATTTCACCTTAAAATACCCTCCAGGAGTGGTCGGTGTCTCAAAGCAAAGTATGCATCTGAGCAAAGGGCAAACAGAGACAAAGGAAACGATACATGAAAAACAAGGAGAAATTACCATAAGTACAGCAGATAAAAAGTCACAGGAATGGAGATTGGATTATAAAACGTTCCTCTCAAATTTATAGACAAGCCAACGTCTTGGTTTTAAAGTCACTGAATCAAAAATTCAAAATATAAAAAAACAGCTGTTATTATTCTTTGACAATGTAAACAAAGGCTGGAGGAACTGTCACTAGATCAGCTGACTGTGCTGTCAGTATCAGCTGTGAGCTAGTGGCTCGAGGCTGAGTGCACAGTGCAGCTACTCTCTGTGCTGCAGTCCAGAGCCCTGACCGTGCAGTCAAGGCTAACCACTCCCTGCCTGCCTCACCATTGTCCCTGTGAGCTGTCTTGCTGTCTTGATCTTGTTCTACCCAGTGCTGGTGGTAGTGGTTAGTCTTCCTCTCATCTCACTCCACTGACCACGTCACTGATCACTGTACAATTTAGGAATTGTTTACTGAAGGCTCTACCGTCTGTTGTACTCTGTACTCTACTACTCCTGCATTTGTAATGCCGAAAAGATGGGGTTCATTAAAACCTTGAAGGGAATTTTCCAAGTCACGTTAATCCATTAATCGTTGGGCTATTAATTAATGACCCAATCTGGGAAACAGACGGCCCTAGCTTGTAACAAGACTATATCTCATCATCCATCAAAACATTCATCATCACACTCATCATCACTCCATATCCACCTATATGATCTCACAGATTGTGAACATTTTCTTCTTCTTCTTAAAATACCCTCTAAGGGTGGTCGTTGTCTCAAAGCAAAGTATAAAAAAGTATGTAGCAGGGAATGTTCAGGAAATATTCTTTACCGTTTTACCCATTTATTGAAGTGTTAGCTGGTTGTTTTGGTAATTTTAAAACACATACTAATAATTTTATTTATATAATTATCTCATGTGATTTCTAGCCAAGCATTTCACCATGGTACTTCCTGACATTAGAAAGAGTAATGAAATGATCTTAATTTTGCTCTTTTAAATATACATAATCTAATTATTAACTACACTTTAAATAATATTGCTCTTACACATACAGTACACATTGGATTACATATTAGTATTTACCTTTATTTTCTCAGTAGTTGTAGTAATAATGTTTTTGTTTTAATTTGGTGTCAATTAAATTAATTGTAGTGGATTTTTTTGCCAGTAAGGTATAAAATGTAAGAGTTACAGGATGAAATTTAATATTTGTGGTTTAAGTTTCGGTTAAGAAGAATAATTATAAAGGGTTGTTTTTTCAATTCAGGCTTAACTGGTGGTTAAAATTTAACCAGCAGCCAATAAATAGGAAATCTGTATATTTTTAGAGGTTAACTTTTACTTTGTCTATTTTGATTTAGCATTTTAGTCTTACAGTTTGCATTAAACTATTTTAGCATAATGTATATTTGGTTAAATTTAATACAGAATGGGAAAAAATAGCTTTAATGCATGGATAATGTTCAATAATGCATTAGATTGTTTTGAACGGTGTGTGAAAATGTAAACATTTCAGACTGTAAACAACTTAAGCAGTGGTTAGTTAACCAGCTGGTTAGCATGCGATTGAAAAAGTGCCCAAAGCGATGAATCTCAATATTTAAACAAAATCATTATTTACATGCTCTACTTGTTGCCCAATACAGTACTATATTATAAAATATTACTTTTAGGACTGTTTTTTAAATTGCCTGCGAACCAGTGGTTAAGTTGTTTACAGTCTGCAATGTTTACATTTTCACACAACGTTCAAAACATTTGAATGAATCATTGAAGATTATTCATGCAATAATGGTATCCTTTTTCCATTTTTATAACAAACATGTACTTGCTAAAATGTTTAAATACAAACTGTCACACTAAAATGCAAAATTAAAACAGACAAAGTATAACTTAACCTCAAAAATATCCAGCTTTCCTATTGGTTGGCTGCTGGTTAAGTTTTAACCACCGGTTAAGGCTGAGTTGAAAAAACAGCCCTTAGAAATAATAAATTAGCTCCACAACTAGTAGCTGAGAATTTACCAATTATTTGAAATTAGCTCAAGAATTACGCTGCGGCACTTTACAACGCACTCAGATACGGAAAATCAGCCGAGTTGCAGTTGAAAGTGGGTTCGGGAGCAAACTACCAGTTACGGATTGAGAATAGTAGAACGGAACGGAACTAGTGATTCCACTGTTATTACGGAAATTACCTCCAGTTAAACAGGTTTATTATTCAACAGGCAATTTGCAAATGACATTCTATTGTGAACGCGAGTCTGTTATTTAACTTTGAAACTGCACCGTCGATGCATTGTTCGACTCGGTATTGTTCGATTCGGACAGTTGCAGTTGCGTGAAGTGATCTTATCCACTTCCATGGGAAACATGTTTATGTTAACAGTGTTGATTTATGAACGGCGTAATTATTCCGTCACTTTATTAGATCCTAATCAACGGAACTGTTTTGCTTTTCAACTGCGTAATATGAGTCTGTGCGATTCAAACTGAAATTATTTTCTAAATTGGTTTTATTCTGTGCAAAACAGTTCTCATTTTGTTTTAAGAAACACAATAATACAGCTGACACAATGTGGTATTTGTTTACAAAATAGAAAAACTCCCTAGGCACTATACACTTGTACTTTTTCCTTAAAGTGAGTAAACACCGTTTAATTCTAGCTGTAAAACCTTATGATAATTCCCTTCATAGCAAAGATAATGTTATGGTAAGTAGATTGGGCATAGATGTTATGTAGCTGAGGTAGGAAAGTCATCATAATTTGGCAGTCCAGGGGCGCTGCGAGGGAATTCTTTAAAGAGTCTTAAGTAGAGCCACTGACGCACGTACAAGTTTGTTCATTCTCAAAAATCGCACATTTCGATCACATTTAAGTCAACAACATCAGACAAACTGGAGCATGTGGAACCGAGGGGTGAGAAGGATAGCGAGAAATGCTTGGGCAGCGCTATCTGTGCTTGGGCTGCCAAAACTGTTGATTTTCCTGCCTCACCATGTGGAATCTATGAGCTATCTATTTACCATAACATTATCTTTAACTCTAGTTATCTTAAGTTCACAGAAAAAGCAGTGTCACACAAGAGAAAATCTTTTAAATAGTCCATCGTGTTAAAATATTCACGAGGCACAAATATAAAAAAAGTTAAAAGGTAAAGTTTGTCTTGTTTAAGCCCGGTAGATTTCAAAACTCTCAGCAGCTATTATTGTTTTCAATTGTTTGTGGACTCGTTGAAATGCATTCTGAATTGTACAAAGGTTGAAGCGTGTTTTGTTTTCAAACGTTGACGTAGAGTTCAAAGAAACACAGTTGGCATCGTCGGAGAAAGTAAAAGTTGAATTGGCAAAGGTCCCCAAGGGTGGGCAAGGTCAATATTGGCTTCTAAACTTACTTCTATCCAACAAAATCTCAGGCACAACTATAATCTTTAGTAAATTCATCAAAATATTGTTTCGGGAACATTATAATTTTTCTGTGGCTGTAAAATATTGAGATGTTAAATTATTTGTCTTTAGGTGGATACAAGGGTATTTTAAAACATTTATTCTCGCTTCCACCAGTGGTATTTCAATGGGTACTTACTTTTTGGTACTGAGATTAAAGATACTGAACACACTTAGATGGTATTTTAAGGTGAATATGGGATGAATGGTGAGCGTGATGAATGTTTTTTTATGGATGAGGTGTACTTTTGTTACAAACCTGGGTGGACTTACTTAACTAAACATTTTTGGAGACAGAAAGTTCTTTTTCTGAAAAATCAGGTGTGGACAGGGACTTGTGACCACAGAGAATTGATCTTCTACAGATATCCGATGGAATAGGGCGGGTCTAGAAGTTAAGTTGTGAAATCCATCACCAAGCGCAGTTACCGCACTCTGCTGAGTGGCCTATGGGGAAGGAGATTTTCTATTGTCTGTGCCGTAATTCTCTGCACCAAAGCCTTAACTCTCCCACAAAGCTATGGATGCAGACACAATTTTTCATTCTAACCCACATTTTGTTTTTCTCCAGTGACGGGTGCCGTTTACGATTGATTTCCACTTAAAGATTCTATGCAAAGTTCTCTCCCTGCAACATATTGTTCAGTGAGAATATGCAAATCGACACTCATGACTCAAGGGATTGTGCATTAATTAGCATAACTTGTAAACAGCTGTTGTGGTTTATTCCAAGTGATAGAGTGCTTCGTTTAGGTAACTTTCTTTCAACAAAACCGGTTAACAATTTACTGTCTTGGTCGGTAAGGGTTTTAACGCTCAGTGAAATTGTATCAGGTTGAATCTAGCTCTACAGAATTTAAAGGCATTTGAGATTCCTTCCAATGGTTAAGCCACAAGCATGTACATTTCAAGTCTAGGGCGTTCCAGGACACTTGGTCAGAAAAAGAAGGCAGAAAAAGACAACTAGACCAATTTTGTAAACTTGAATACTACAAATATCATTTAAATAATATTGGACATCTTGGCAGCCAACATACTGGTAGTAGGGGCAATAAGCAATCAACATTGTAAAAGAATCATTTGAATAACAAAAATTAACACTAATCTTAAGCTCTTTAAACAGCTTCCTTTCACCAAAGATAATGTTATGGTAAGTAGATTGCGTGTGGATGCCACATGGTTGAGGCAGCAAAATCAACATAGTTGCAGCAGTCCAAGCACAGCTAGCGCTACCATCTCTTGCGTCTTTTTCACCCCTCGGCTCCACATGCTCGAGTTTGTCAGAATGCAATGACTTAAATGTTGACCAAATTGTGCGATTTTTGAAAACAAACAAACTTGTCCGTGTGTCAATGGTTCTACTTGAGCCTCTTAAAAAATTACCCTCGCAGCGCTATCTGTGCTTGGGTTGCCACAACTATGTCGATTTTCCTGCCTCAGCCATTCGGCATCTACTTTTCATAACACTATCTTTGCTTTCGCTCAGAGTAGTAGTAACTTAAACTAACAAATAGTACTAAAAGCAATATAGCAGTAAAAAACAATTATTATATAACATGAAATCAATTCTAAATCAACAAATAGTAACTAAGAATAAGCTCCAAAATACAATTTTGCTGACCAGGTTTGCTCTCTGTTACAGACTGCAAGAGATAGTGAGAGAATGCTGACCAACCTGGCCTCGTACCTGATGGGTTACCTGGAGCCTGCCCCGGCAGCAGTGGCAGGGGCTGCGGGGGTGGACGAGGTGGCTCAGAGACTCGGAGCCGGGCAGGAACCGTGAGTAGTGGGGCGCTACGCTAAAATCGTAGCGCCTCCACCGAGAGGCGGCGTGACGACTGGCTTCTGGTCGACGCCACTAGTGAGTATCAAGAATTCCAATATTAAAATTTTTAATCCCTGGATTTTGGGATCAAGTTAACTTAATCCCATGATCCTAGGATTCTAATTTTGCTAAAGTACAGAGTACTTTTTATGGGATATAAAATTACAACTAAAAACTGTTTACTTGCAGGTGTGGAGAACGAGGAGAACGCATGTGTGGTGCGGATATCCAGGTCCGCCTCCATGTCGTCCCTACCCTGTCTGCAGATGGAGGAGAGTTGGTTCCTCACGCCCCCGCCCTGCTTCACCTCCCAGGCCCCTAGCGGGCTGGAGTCTAGTCCCCTGGAGAATCTGCTGATAGAGCACCCCAGCATGAGTGTGTACCATGGGCGGGCCCGGGCGCGCTCTGCCTCTCCCCCTGCCGCTCACCCGCAACCCGTCCACCCCCACCCGCCCAGACAACCCCTGGCTCCTGTCACGGACCAGCACGCCCTGCGCTGTCTCGAGCTCAAGGCTGTCACCAAGGTTCTAACATGTTATTGATTATGTTAGAACAACTTCATACTGCCCAATTTTTTTTTTTTTTGAAGGATCTTCCCTTTTTAAATGAAACAACTGGTTCTCATACTCCCATGTAGGGACATTTTGTGCCCGTTCCAAAAGAATATAGTCTTGAAATTGAAAAATCATCTCTTTTTAACAAATTTTATAAGAGGGACTTCAATAATTTGATTTTTCTATAAGAACATATACTTCAAAATTCAGTAATTAAAATTCTATTTTATAACCGAACTCATTTTTTTTATATGCAGCAGCATAAATGACTCTATGTTTCCCAAAAAAAGTTTCCACGTTTTAGTTCATTAACCCACATAAAACACAGTTTGCAAATTTTCTTATGTTAAATTCGCAATCACATTTGAACACCGTTCGGCTCTATCCGGCCCCTCTTAAGATTTGCGTTTTTGTTTGGTTGTAACTTTGAATTACATTCAAGAGGCCGCCGGAAATAGCTCAAGTGGTCCTCTATCCAGGGTAGCGAACTCAACATGGGGCGATTTTCAAACATGTTTTAAGGAGATTAAAGTACCTAAATGGGAAAAGTGTTTCAATAGAAGCATAGAGACATTAATGCTGCAGAATATAAAATCAAACACGTAAAACTTCCTTGCTAAATATTTAGTATGAGTATTCAAGTTCTATGTTTTTATGGGAAAATCAAGTTTTAATAACCGTAGTTAATAGTTTATTGTTTGACAAAAGTACAAGTTTTAGACTTCATATGCAGCTGCCTTAAGTTTCTATTGAAAAGACTTTTATTTAAGTATGTTAACTAGTTTAAAACATTGTTTGCAGTTTTTCTCCAGGTTATAAGCGCTGCCCAGCCCCACGGCCGCTCTATCCGGTGGCATCTTAACTACGATTTATTGTTTATACATATCATTTCACAAAGCTGTTATGGGAGAGGGGAAAACTTTGTCTATATGCTTATAGCTCAGTGATATAGTGCATGCTTCGTACCATATTAGCAGGGGTTCGATTCCCGGGCCCAGTAATAACTTTTCACGATGGCCACTCCCCGTGGTTCGGAAGTCACGCTAAGCCGTTGGTCCATTCCATTGGTCGTTGGGCTATTAATTAATGACCCTATCAACTAACAACAAGACTACACCTCATCTTCCATCAAAAACACTCAACACACTCACCATCACCCATATTCATCTTAAAATACCCTCTAGGAGTGGTCGATGCCTCAAATCAAAGTATAGCTCTCTGACACTTTATTTTCTACTTCTGAAATACACGCTGCAAAAGTAGTGAGGTTTATCCGATAATCAGCTAACCTGTACCTGTACTCAACTTTATCGTTAGTTTCCAGCTAAAGCAAGATGTAACATGCCGAAAGCCTAATCTAAAAACTTTTACGGTGAAGTAGCACTTTAGCTGAGACAATTAATGATAGAGGTTTGCAGGTAAGGCTTGCTTTTAATCTATCGGCTCTGAATGATCAAATTTTTTAATCTATCGGCGTAAGTAAACTATTGCTATTGGCATAATAGTCTCCTTCCGATCGTTAAGTACTAGTGTTAGAAACTAAAAGTATCAAGAGAAAAGCTGTGTAACATTCTAACTATAGAAAAAGTAGTGTAAGGCCTATAATTAATAAATATATAAAGGCAAGCTTTTCTTAGTGTTTAAAATTAACTTTCAGGAGCTACATTAGATGTAGTTATTTTGATTTAATTTTATTTGACAATAGATTTAATTTTAAAATGAGTAAGTTTAGTGACTCTTTTATGAAACAGGTAAGTACTTTTTTATAGTTTAGGTTTAAATTTACAGTTGATTTTTCAAAGAAAAATCACAAATTGTATTACCAAAAGCTATAAAAAATACCTAAATCAATGACTGACCTAAATAGATGCCACATAGCTGAGGCAGGAAAATTAACATAGTTCGGCAGCCCAATCACAGATAGCACTGCAAGGGAATTCCTTTAAGAGTCTCAAGTAGAGCCACTGACACTCACGCAAGTTTGTTTGTCCTCAAAAATCAAGTGATTTGGTGACATTTAAGTTATTATAACATCAAGAAAATTGAGCCGAGGGAGGACAGACGGTGAGAGATAGCAGCGTTTGCAGCACTACCTGTGCTTGAGCTGCCAAACCATGTTGATTTTGCTGCCTCAGCCATGTATGCCTAATTTACCTACCATAACATTATCTTTGCTAACAGCTATAAAAAGACCTAAAATCAATAACTTATAGTTACCTGTTACAAGTCCTGACCCCTAAAGCATCTTATTCTGACAATAAATTCTTGTTTTCAGTATCAAAAAAAGCAATCGCTTCAGGTGAACAGAAACCAGCTGGACCGCAGCAACAAGGTGCGCGAGGTGAACTCGCGGAGTCGGCGCCAGCGACGCTCCGACCGACAACAACAACATTCCGGGGTCAACAACAACCGCAAGTGCTGCTAGACCCCCTTCCCCTCCCCACTCCTTCTCACAGCTGTGCAATACCCCCCCTCCCCTCTTCACCGTCGTCCGCACAGCGCACTCATGGGGAGTGAGTTTTTAACAAGTTTTATCCGCAAACAAATAAAAACTACAAAAAAAGTAAAAAATAGTAAGTGTAAAAGCTTAACTTAACTATTGTGGTTGGTAGAGTTATTACTAACTTAGGTGTTAAGCTTTTGATTCTTTGCGGTTGGATCGTGAAGAGGGATTTGCACTTTAAGTGTAGTTTGCACTTTTCCGAGTCAAGTTGACGTTGAACGATTTAACAAAGTGGTTTAAGAGTGAGCGGCTGAACTTTGGGTTCTGAATAAGGAAGTAAACGGCTAAACATATTCACCCCAATGTTTGTTCATATTTCTAAATAATTCAATTGATTCGCAAAAGATATGCTATGAAAGTTGGGATTGAAGGAGTTTAAATACTATTTTGAAACATGTTAGCTAAAAAAGTTAATGCAGTTTAATTGAAGTAGTTATGATCGTTGGGCAGAAAACATAAAGTTTTTTTCTTATGTATTCATTATCAAAGTTTCGTCACAACTTATCACTCTGTAATTTTCGTTATGAATAAATCCCTAAAATACAACCCAGCGCTGAAATACAATGGTTTACGTTGTTTTGCTAAAAGCTTGCTCCCTTTTCGAGTGAAAAACAATGTTTTCATTTAAAGATTCTACTTATGTACAATGTATTTGTTAAGCTCATATGTATGGTACTACTGTCTTTCATAGAAATATTGAAATCTACAATAATACAAGTAAAACGGCATGATTTTGTACTGAGTGTTTCTAAGACTTTGGAAGTGTGCTGTCGTAACTGAAAATATAATGCACTTTGAACGAAAGGATCGCGTTGTACACTTTGTATGATTATCTTACGGTACTGTAGTTTCTTCTTAGAACACTTAAGCTCGAAATTATTCCTTTGTTATTTATTCAGGAGGTCCTTAACATACTGGAAGTAAATGTTAACTCGTAAATTCAGTCCTGTTTAATGTTTTGAGGACAGTCCTAATGAAAAAAAGAACAGAGGAATATGTAAGAGTCAACAGTTGAATGAAAAAATCTTTGTTGATTGAAATAATTGTAAGAACGTTCGTAAGATCTTCAAAGTGTACAAGCATCATTTTAAGTTTTCTTCTTAATTTAATGTTGGTGGAATCATTAACGGACCTAACCATAAAAAGATCATGACAAAATATGTGTTGTACTTAATATAAACGTTTGATTTAAAAAGTGACTGATATATTATTTAGTTGTTAAACACCTTTGCAGCAAATGAATCTTGGGAAAGTGCTGGGTTGTAAAGATATAAACACTATCTTGATATTACTGATTTATTCTTAAGAGTTGTAAATTCGCATCGTAAACTCAGTGCAAAGTCAAATTTTATGTTCATGCACTTTAAATTTGTTTGTTTGTAAAATAATAAATTCACTTGGGGAAAAATAATTCTACCCTTAAATACTGAATAGGTTTGTTACCTATCAGCTGTTATACTTGTAGTTTTCCTCTCTATGTTATTAAATTAATGTTTTTTGGAAAAATGAATTAAGGATTAATTTATTTACTGAAGTGACTTTGCATTGTGGTTAAGATAAAATAATATTAAAACTCAAAAAATTTTAGTGTTTGCATTGTAAATTAGATTTATTTTTAAGAGTTACGTTGTAAATAAAAGCTATTTAATTTATAAATTACGTTGAATATTTAAAGTTTTAACTCTTGATTTAATATATTTCTGTTAGTTACATCTAGTTTGTAAGTTAACTTAGGTGTAGTGAGTCTGAATACGACTAAGGAAGTTCTAAATGTCATTAAGATCAGTTGCCGCCGAGCCGATATTTATTCAAAGGCTCGGAGAAAATTATAAGTGCACAAATATTTATTTCACTCTCGGATAAATGTGTCCATAATTACACGTAAAGCACAAAAATTTAGTCTTAAGTTTTATCGTTGATGTATATGAATCATTGTTCATAATTTAAGAATAGAATGTCGTTTATAAGTGTGGTGGTTTCGTGTGCAGAATAGTATATAAATGTGAAACTGAAATCTTATCTGGTGTGGTTGTTAACACAGCTCGTCTCGTGTGAATATTTTACCGATTTAGTGCTTAGGTAGTTTCGCCACAGCCGGTTCACTTTAAGTCGTCGTTACAAAGTCAATTGTTGTCTTGGTTTTCTGTGGCCGAATCGTCTAACCTTCTTGCCATTGATGTTATCGCTTTTAGATTCTTTAGCGTCCTTCACTTTATTTGTATACATAGTGTAGATTTAACGGTTTGAAATCAAACGCCCTATCTACAAATCTACCATCCATACAGCTGCTGACGAGTGTCTGTTAGACTAGTGCATGAAATAGTTTGGCTGCTTAGATGTGTGAGTGCGTGCGTGTTTAGAGCTAAGGCACCTTGTGGCGCTATCAAACCAAATATATCTCACGATCTCAAAAACCTACAGAACAGTCGAACCGTTTAATTCTAAGGTGGTGAACGATTCTACGAAAGCTTTCAGTATTACGTTGAAGACGCAAGGTGATTTTTGTCGTTAGTTTTTAAAATATTTGTCTTTAATAACTATCCCATGTTTATTTTCGCTATTTGTTGAGCAATTTAATCAGTTTTGTGGCAGAAAGTTTAATAAGGCCGAACAGTTATTGGAGAATTGAGTAACTAGACTACTAATTAAATTATCTAGAGTTAAATCATGTTAAAATAATACGATAATCTTAGCTAATGATTAAAAATAGGCTATGGGATATTTTTTAAGTGCAAACTTGTAATTTTATTTCAGGAAGCAGAGATGAAGCGTAAATTGTTTTAGTAAGAATCGCTCTCTACGACTTTCCTGATCTCACCCATCCGATAGTTTTCAAGAGCTACAAAATTATTCTTGAAGTTGCTGGTATTGGAAAATTCAACTAACTTAGTTAAAAACACATCTACTCCAATAATGATGTGAGTTTTTATTGGTGGAATGTTTCACAAGCGATGCTAGCATCTTCGGACCAAACCATAAACTATTTAAGGTGTTTATGGTTCAGTCCGTCGATGCTAGCACAGCTTGCGAAAGATCCCACCAACAAAACTCACGTCATTATTAAATTAGAGTGATTGTGTTCTTAACTACATAAGCTACAAAATTGTTGACAAAACTCACACCTATATTTAGTGATCCATTACTTCAAGAAATCAGAGTACATAAACAAGGTTTTTTCGCAATAATTCATCACTGCTTCCGAAACTTTACCATTTTTGGGCATTTTCAGTTGCAAATTGCAATAAATTACTGGAGAACACCAAAGTACAAATGCGCAGTGTTTGTCTTCGCTCGGTTCAGTCTTGTGATATAACGTACCGTTTTGTCCTGTGCTCCACACTACGACAAGTCAAGTCGTCTTGTCTATATATTTATTTTATTGTAAATAAGCAGATATAAATAAGTTTATAACCCAAAAACAAGAAAAAATGTTTTAAATTAAATAAAAATATGTTGGATTTAAAACTGGTTTTATTTGTTGACCTTATTTTTGTTCTGAGCTATTCTTATGGGGGCTGTTTTTAGAATTATCTTTCTTACAGTTCTAGTTGACATAAAATATCTTCACTTAAGACTGTGCAGTGACAAATTTTTCACGATGGCCACTGCCAGTGGTTTGTAAGTCACGTCAAGCCGTTGGTCCATTCCATTGGTTGTTGGGCTATTAATTAATGACCCCCATCTGAGGAACAGTCTGCCCTAGTTTGTAACAAGACTACACCTCATCATCCATCAAAACACTCATCACATTCAACCTCATCCTATATTCACCCTAAATGTATCTCAAATCAAAAGTATCAAGTGTCAAAGTGAAAAGATTTTACAGTAGGCGGAGGCATTCAAATTAAAGTCATATTTCAGTTTTACCAAAATCTTATATTGAATAATCAATTTACATATGCGCTTCACAATTTAATAATATATAAATACAAAACAAATTCGTTACTTAACATTTCATATATGAATGAGAGAACACTCAGAAACTCAAGACAGTGCGAGCAAGGACTTGACTGTGTTAAGAAACACAATTGTTATCAAATTTACAGGTATTTGATGTTTTAGTATTCCGAAACAATGAATTGAACTATCCACATTGTGATCAGGCAGTTTTCGCTCGTATAGCCGCTCGCTTCCCTGTGACCGCCTGAGAACAAAGTTTTACATTAGTCTTGCGAAAACATGCACAAAGTATCTAGCAGCGAATTGTAGAAAATTCATTATGCCGATATTATAAACTACACAATACTATTAAGCTTTGCATACAGACCTGGAAACCGGACTTGATGCTGGCGACAGAGCAACGGGAACCGCAGGTCTCACACTGCAGGAAGAACAGTCGGGTGTCCTTCTGCAGGATAGTGTCTGGTGAGCGGCAGGTGTGGCAGGTGACGTACTCTTTGATATACCTGCGTCATACACATCACCATCATAGACTCTAGCTTTTAGATGAGGGACCGGTCAGCGTAGCATTCAAATATCATTTAGCTGCCAGATTTATCTCCTTTCATATGAATTCAAACCATTTGGGCTCCTGAACGAAATAAGTGACTCGGTCATTTGTTTATTACTCTGCTAGCTAAAGACAATTTAAAATTTAGACACCCTTCGTTCTGGACTTTCTTCCGACAGAAACTAGAAAGCTTAAGAGAAAACATCACTCATTGGTTACAATACCAAATATTAATTTAAAGAAAAATCTTCCTATACACTAGATCTACACGTAGACTATTACATGTTAAGTACAAAACAGTAAGTTACCGTCTTAAGACGTTTTCTATCTGTTTCTGCTGGAACCGGCCCTTGATGATCAGCTGACTGTTTCCGTCCACTGACCCGCTGGTTCCCAACTCCGCCAGCAGGAAGTCTAGCAAGTGCTTGGGTTGTCGATGTAACCTAGAACCAACACTGTCGTTCACGAGAGCTGTCCAAGGGATAAGTCCTATCAATGTGAAAATTGCACTTAAAGCAGTGGTTAGAGAAATGTTCGATTGAGAATGACCTAGATTTAACCAGAATAGTTGCTGGGAAATTAAAGGTCTTCAATGGTTTGCAAACGTTAATTAATTTTCACGTTTTTCTTTACAAAGAAGTGCTTTGAAACACAATGTCATTTGAGCTACAAACAATCAAAGTTATGAATGAACGTAGGAAATACACCAAAACAAATTGCCCTGGACGTGTACACTCCGAGTCGGTAAGAGCCATGAGTTATATTCTCACCACACTTGTAGTACACCTCGGGCGCTAAGATACTTACGTTTTGCAAATCTCGGTGAAATTGGCGATGCTGGTCTTCTTGGTTCCGATCCTGACGACTTGCGGTGGCGGCGGCCGCATCACAAACTTCTGCTTCTTGCCGGCCACCATGTCCGGGTTCTTGTCCCGCATGATGTCAAACACCCGGGTGAGCAACTCATCGTACGTGTAGTCCCGGTCCGAGCCTGCCCACGTGTGGCTCTCGTCCTCCGCTACAACATGTAGTTATGACAGTTATTTTGTGAAAAATCATAAACAAAACCAGATTTGTTAATTTAACACACTTTCATTTAGAGAAAACCCACTCTCAATTGCTGATGAGCGTTAAAAATTTTTAAACTTGAAAAAACTGTTTGCCAAAATGATGAAAACAGTTAATTTTAATAATGCTTCAAAAGTCAATCAATCCATTGGCTAAAATGCTTAGGTGAACTACTGAGTACTAGGACTATGCACATTAACACTACAATTATTGATATATCGAATAAAGAAGAAAAGTTCCACATGAAAATACAAATCAGTTTTCTAGAGTATCTTCTTACCAGGTTCCTGCTTTCGCTCAATTTCAGTGCAGCATGTTGGGAAGAAAAAGGATTATTAAATTTTCAGAACAATAAAGTTTAAAATTGAATACACTTTTCAATAATCGTGAACACTTAATACTGACTGTGCACATACTTGATTTTTTTTACCTTGATTCAATCAAAATGTTAAGTGCCCACAGGGCCAAACCAAAAAATGTGAACACTGCATATTGTTTATTGTGATCTAGATTAAAAAATGAAATGTTATTCAATCGACATCATGTTAATATTTAATAAGCAACCCTACCATGATCCTTGTCTATCTGTTCCTTTTCCTTTTCATCCTCGGCGACCAATTCATCCAAATCCTTCTTCCTCTTCTTCTTCTTTTTGGTCTTTATGGAAAAGTCCATTTCCATCAAAGACTTGTCCTAAAAATAAAACAAGCCCAATTAAACTAAAACTCTTATGAAAAATCTAGAACAGGTTCCAACCGATCAAAATTATTAGGAAATCTTGGATCAAATCTTCATTACTTGTCTGTACCAAATAAAAATTTAAACACTTGTCGTCCGTTTATTAAAATGTATGATTAAAGCATTTTCATACATATTTTTTAATTTTATAGCCTAGTCAAACATGTAAAATGACTGTATTGTTTTCGAAACAAACTTTGATTTAAGTGAAATTCATGTACTAATTAATTCTTGAAGCGGAGATTATTGGCAATTCATACAAGTACTTAAAAACAACAAAGGCCATATAAAGTGATAGTTTGTTCTGGCAATCAATAATAAGCTGAGTTTAACATTTAAGCTGATCATCTTCGAAACAAGCGAGTTACAATTTCATGTAACCGAACAAAATAACAACTGCTTATCGCTTTAATGATAAATTATGCAATTACTGTGTTTAAAATGTACATACTACTATTACTAAGTTTTAATTTTATTGATAACCTCTTTTATATGTTGCTAAAAAAAATCTGGATGTAGAGTAATTGACCCAATGTTATCAGAGTACTTACGTCAAGAGCATTTTCATCATCACCGCCGCCTTCAAGACCATCTTCTTTCGATGGAAGTGCGTGAACCGTCCAATTCTTCAAGATTAAACGCTTTGGTCTTTTTCTTCTTCTTCTTTTTTCCAAAATTTTCTAGGTCAAGATTTCCATCTGAAAAATTTGAGTTATTCTAATAACTTGCAACCAGAATGGCACTTTTGGTTGATGATGGATTTAAATTCTTAATTCAACTCTATGGATTTATTTAGGGCAGTAAGTAAATTTGTGACCAGAGAAAATGTCTTGTTTATTAGTTTCAAAAACAACTTTAAATAAACCTACCATCGACCTCCATGTCATTATCTCCCTTGGCAGGCTCCAGGTTCTCTTTGTCAGTGGTGCCTGGGTCTCCGTTATCACCGTCAGCACCAGAACCCTCTGC
The DNA here is from genome assembly GCA_018831715.1 of Matsumurasca onukii. Classification (NCBI taxonomy): domain Eukaryota; kingdom Metazoa; phylum Arthropoda; class Insecta; order Hemiptera; family Cicadellidae; genus Matsumurasca; species Matsumurasca onukii. The sequence continues at coordinate 47,734,907 of CM032063.1, read as the reverse complement.
CATGGCTGACTCCATGTCAAAGCCCATCTTCTTTTTCTTCTTCTTCTTTTTGAGGGTGGGATCAAAAATCTAAAAAATAACACTTTTACAGAGGTATGTTTGGCATCATGGTTTATGAGACATGTGGTTTCTAGTTTGTTTCTGCTTTTTTTGTATAGTTGGTTTCTGCTCGACCCAAGCATTTTCACTTATCGATCGACACAGCTTTTGTTTCTTGGTGGTTAAGTCTGGTAGCCTGGTGGCTAAGTCTGCATCTCGCCTACCCTACCAATAAGTCATTGACTTTGCAGTAAAATAGTAACCAAGAATTCAGTAAAGAGCTAGTGTGAGAGAAGAGGACCCAATCGTACAAGTACAGTTTTAAAATGTTGTTGGAACACCAACAAATTTCTTCAAAGTTATATTAAAATCTTTAAACTGTAAGCTAGTTTTAACAAATATTTTTAGTGACCCAAGCTATTTCGATTAATTTGACAGCTTGGACGAAACCATCGTGCAGGGTAGTGGCCTACTACTTGTAAATCAATAATCGAAATATACGTACTGATTCCTCTTCTGTCATTATGGATGAATTGGGTGCCTATAAAATTAGCACGTTTTAATCTTCAATTAAACTGCTAATATATCTTTTAAACGCAAATAATTAAAATTTATAATTTGATAAACTTCTATTGCATCAGCTTTTCATGGACAGAACAGACAAGAAGACGGGAAAAGTTCGCTGTCGTCACCGCAGACTCAATCAACAGACCACATGTTCACAGGCTGACAACTGATAAAGTTACAGTGTCAAATCAATACTATACACAGCACAGATTAATATTATCAAAATACACTTCCTTGTATTGTTACACTTTTTCCAGGTGTAAATAAAACTACGAAAAGTTAGTTTGAGAAAATATCAATTTTATTTATTTATTAACGGTAATCCCATTTTATATAATATAATGACACATTTATTAAAACAGTTGTTAAAAACGTTTAATACGATAAAGAGTAGTAGCTACAGTACTTAAAAATCTATTCTACATATTTTTAGAACACTTTAAAAAATATTAAAACCACTTTTGAACTTATAACTATATTTCGATTTCAAACGAAGACATCTTCAGATCAAAATATAACAAAACTTACTTGTATACTTGTAGGGGTCCAGCTTGTAGCGTCGCCGCCGCTGTCGTCTTCAGGATAGGCTACAATTCTCTCAAGTGGTAGAACGCCACATTCATTACATATTCTTTCAGTGTTTTCTTGAATTTTTCCATATTCTCAATCTTCCTGATTTCCTGAGGTATCTTGTTATATATTGATACACAGGAGTGGTAAGGTCCCTTCTGAGCCAAAGTTGTGTTAGCGTTTTCCACATGGAGTTTTCCTGCTCCTCTTGTATTGTGGTTGTGGATTGTGCGGTTTTGTACAAAAACATCAGGATTTCTTCTTACTGTAATAGCTGCTTCGTATATGTACTGAGATGTTAACGTTAAAATTTTTAATTTATGGAAAAGAGGTCTACAATGAGCTATGTAATGTTCCTTACAAAATAATGCGTACAATTCTTTTTTTAGGAGGAATATCCTTTCAGCTTCACTACTGATACCCCAGAATAATAGGCCATAGTTCATTAGGCTATGAAAGCAACCATGGTAAACTTTCATGATGACATCTGTGTCTACAATATTCTGTAGTCTCCTGGCAAGGCAACAGACAACCGAGAGCCTCTTTGCAACATTGTCTATAATGTTCACTCCATTTAAGATTATCACTTAAAGTAATTCCTAGGTATTTTGCATTATTGTTAATAGTGAGATGTTTATCGTTTAGTTTCAAGAGAGGAGAAAAATCTGGGGTTTTCCTGTTGTGAAATTGTAAGACATTTGTTTTACTGTGGTTCAGGGTTACTTTATTTCTTCCGCACCAATCCGACATATTATTAATTCCGGTTTGAGTGTTTCTAGTGAGTAGATCTTTATCACTTTCCACCATTATATGACAGACATCATCGGCAAATAGCCATAAATTTCCAACCGTTATATTGTCAGGGAGGTCATTTATATACAAAAGAAACAAAACCGGACCCAGATTTGATCCTTGTGGAATTCCGTGTTCTATGACTTGAGATAGTACTCTTGATGTGCCGTTTTCATCTGCATGTATATAGCATAGGATTATTTTTTACGAAGAAAGTAAAATCTGTGTGAACATCGGAAACCATCTGATCTGTCACAATTGACAAAAGCAGGCAGTTAGCCAGTCATCTTCTTGGAATAAATTGGAAAGGAAATGATTGTAATTCTAGGCTGCTTGATTTAAAACATCTCGTAAACAGCCAGTTTTTATTTCAATAATGTCTATAGTTTAAACTAAAAAATATAAATCGGCCAACTTCACGTTATATGATTTGTGAATCAAAGATATATCGTACACATTTAACATTCGAGTGTTAGTAGTTCAGAAGTATACCGGCGTATTGAAATCGTTGGTGTAACAATGACATCTCTTTCAGATGAATTGGGTAAGTTAATTTTGTTTCTACTATACTACTATATCATTTAATTTATTAAAATTATATTTTGTTTTTGAAATTAAAAACAAATCCAACCAATCAGTCTAATTAAATAACAAGTCTAATTAAAACCTCAGCCACTTACTAGGACCTAGGCCTTAGGTAGCCTAGGCTACTTGCTTTGTGGAGGTTAGGCCTCTTTTCGTGTTTAATTATATATTCTTGCTTTCATCGGTCTAAGCCAATAAAGCAATACATAAATACAATATGTTCAGAATATAAATTTTAAAAATACCAAAAGGTTATATATAGTTCTTACAAACACAAAACTATTAAAACATAACAAGTCACTTGTTTAACGACTAAAGGTTGTATATAAATAGATAAATAACTCACAGTTGCAAATTAACTAAATTTGGTAATATTTTGGCTGAAATGGGCAGTATAGATTAGCCTAAACAGTATTTTACGAGCTAGATAAGCTACTAGGCTAAAAGTGTCTTACATGCATTCCGCACAGAGTAAATTAATAGAATACAATTATTATTTAACACCTCAGTTTCACAGTCGTCCGGCTCAAAGCTTTGTGTCATAGATTGTATGGTTGAGTTTGCTTCATGTTCACCTTATTGTATAGCCGTTAATAATTTATATATTTATCTTTGTTATTCTAGTTATAGTTTTCTTTAGGCACCAAAACCTTTCTTTGTGAAACCTAGTATTTATTCTCATCATAAATGTCATAATATTGTAGCATGTCAAACTCTTGTAAATAGGTGTCGACTGTAAATAAATAAATAAAACACTTTTATTGTGTCAAACTCCTCGTCAACAGGTTGCCAAATTCAATAAAAGATGCCACAATGCTAAATGATCAAAACAGTAAAAAATATAAAATAGCAGAGTAGTGTGTCATAAAAACCTAAACAGCACAATATTTTATTCATCCAAGTTGTCAAAATGGAAATAGGGGGTTTTGTTTCCTATCACAGTTTTATATCCAAGTGACTCTTTGATTATTGACTTCCTAGTTCTGCTGGAAAGAGTTTTTCTGCGTATCGGCTCTGCGGATACAGACGAGCAACTGGAGCAGTCCCTCAACAGATTTCTTCCTCCAGTGCTTCTGAAACTGGCCAGCAACCAGGAGGAAGTTAGGAAGAAGGTAAGCCTTGAATAAGTTACTCTGTCAGCAGACTCTCTAAAACAAGATTGTTATTAAATAATTGTCAACTAAACGTTTAACAGTATATCTTATATGCTCCAAAAGCACCTCAGCCAAATTTAAATTCCAGATCATGTTGCTTAAAACTAACTAAAAACACAATACATATTTCTCTATTATTTTTATAACTGTCATACTTTTGGTATAAGGATTCACTTTGTGAAATGTAGGAGCTCTTAGAATGAAGACCCAAGTTTATGTACCTCTTAATGCATTTTCTAAGCCAAGATTTATGAAAACAAAACTTGCATCTTATCTCTGTAACTTAGGGTGTTAATTATCCGGCTAACTTTGCACAAGCTCTAGTGAAGTAAGTTTTGTCACCTCATTTAAAGACCCCACATAGATTTTGCAGTAGCTGATTTATTTTGAGAAAGGCAGAGAAAATTACAGTCATTACTTTATTTCCCAAAATTGTCACATTAACTAGTCAGAGGGAAAAACCTTGATTTTAAACCTTTAAAACACAATGCCATGAATTTTTTAACAATGATCCCGAGAAGTTTCTGAAGTATAGTTAGTAGGTATAGGATTCAGAACACCTGAAGCTGTTGATGAAGTACATTTTCATTTATCAGGTGATGGAACTTCTGACTCACATAAACAAGAGGGTGAAGACTCGACCCCAGGTCTTGTTGCCAGTGGATTCACTGGTTCTGCAGTACCAGGATCCAGCCGCCAGCGTCTTTCTAACGGTAACACTTAACACAAGTTACATGTCGGTTTAGTGAAATTAATTTAACACTTAGGGCCAGTTTCCTACGTCAGCTAACTGATATTGGTAGTTTAAGCCGCGGTTTAACTCAAGAAGGTGTTTCCCCAAAAGTTATACCGTCAATTTGGCCGAATTAAACTAACTGACCCTTGTAGGTGGTTTAAGTCGCTGGTACAAACTGAATACTAGTCGAAATAAACTTAGTATAAAAATACTCGATAAACTTAACCTCAAATTTGGAAATCAAAGTCTAGCCTACTCATCATAACACTAAGTTTAAGAATACTTAGCCTGTTACTTGTTTAAAATCGTCATATATATATTTTAAGGACATATTTAGTCAAATAGATGACGGTTGGAAATGTTAGAAGAAGTTAAGGAAGAAATTTATGAGAATCGGGGAAAGAGTTGATCATTTTGTGAGATGGGAAGAAGCAAGTTTTTTTGAAAGATTTCGAATGAGAAAGGAACCTGTAAGTTTATTGCTCAATTTGATTATTGATTCTTTGAGATTCACAAGTAACAAAAATCGAGCCTAGTCACCTGTGAATACATTTTTGTGCGCATTGAGGTTCTATGCCTCCAGCCTTTTTTGATCAATGTAGGGGAGTTGAGCGGAAGGCTCAAGTCCTTAGTTAGCAAAATCGTTAAGCCAGTGTCTGACGCCCTAGCCCGCTTGTGTCCGCGTTTCATACAAATGTAGAAAAGTGAATTGGAATAAAATAGCAATTACAATTAAACAAAATTGGCCTATCTTCTTCACATTGAGGGTCCAGTAAACACAACCTCAACTCTAATCAAACTAACGTTTTTCTTGTTTCTACTGAAATTTAAACCTAAAACAGACAAATAGGTTAGCCAACTCATTGATGCGAGGTTTGATCTATGCTGTGCCTGCCAAACAGTTGGGGAAACACTTTGGAGTTTAAGCCGGAGGTATAAATTTGTACTCGGCACAAAATAAATCAGCATAACGAATTTGGGGAAACGGGCCCTTACAGTTTATAATTTAGTTCTTCCAGTTCACACTGAGTCAAAACATCCATTCATAATAATTAGCTTGAAATATTTCAAGTTTTATTTAGCTTCAGTTGTGACACCGGCCACGAAAGCCTAAGCGTTAAGTTTACAAATTGTTGAGTAGAGCCTAAATATGGATCTATAAAGAAATAAACTAATTTTAAAATTCATAAACCAATATTTAATACATTTTAGATGGATGAGGCCTTTCAACATCCAAGATGTTATTATCGGGAAAGTTTTGAGAACCCGATGATGACAACTTGGATGTCGAAAGATCTCGTCCTCCTGAAAGTTAATAGATATTGGTTTATGATTTTTAAAATCAGTTTATTTATGTTAAGTTTACAGTTGAGCTCCTCAATAATAAAAGGAAAATTTAGTACTCTAACCAGTTTAAAACATCCAACAATCTAGTGACTTTTTTATTTGATGTTTTATCTTGACACAAATCTTGTTAAAAGAAGCCAAATGTTCCCTCATTTTGGAGGTGTTTCCAACAATCATTAGAAAATTATGAATGTCACTAAATCACTATTTTAGATGCCGACCACTCTCATGAGGGTATTTTAAGGCAAATATGTGGTGAAGGATGAGTGTGATGAGTGGTAGTAATGAGTTATGTGGTGTAGTCTTGTTACAAACCAAGGCCGACTCTTCCTTGGAATGGTATGTTTTAAAATATCATGATAGTTTTGTTATTAACTGCAATAGGCCTATTTAAAATATAGGACAGGAACTAATTTACATTTTATTGTTCTTTTAGAATTTGCCAAAGGTGTTGACAAATTTTACTGTTCTCGTAATGTCCAGGATGATATTTATTGTGGGTAACTGTAATTTTTTGGAAAATACATTATCTCAAAAATACTTAATCTTGAGGGACCAAATGACTTACACTAATACATTTAGTAAGACTCTAGAAAAATGTTTTTAATCCTGATGGCGCATCTGCCTGCAAAATCACTCATTTCATTTTCAGAGCGTAATAGGTACCATCAAGTACAATCACAACTCATATTGTGTTGTCCACAGAATTTCACAATAATCTACATCAAGATGGGATTCCCGAGACTGTCTCCTCTGAAGCAAGCAGAGTTGATCCCCTCGATTCTTAACTCTTTGGAGGAAAAACCCCAATCTCACCAGGAAAGGTTGGTTTCTATTTCATAATATAAATGGAGTTTGTCTTTTTAAAGATGAAAATTGATGGTAAAAGTCAAAAGTGCTGGGGCAACAGTACATCAAACTATGTTATAATTTGGCGTTAGTTTGAAAGTTTATAATAGTGGCGGCGAGCAATTTAGTAAAAAGAAGAAACCAAATGATTTGGTATCGTCAGGTAACTAGTTGGATGGACTATAGAATGAAAATAAAAATGAAAATCAGATAAAAATATCTGTGGTTTGGTGATATGCTGTGTTTTGTCAGGTGCGTGGCAGCAAAGATAGTGTTGTGGTAGGTAGATTGAAGATAGGTACTGAATAGCTGGAGCAGAAAAATCAACATAGTTATGACAGCCCAAGCACAGATAGTGCTGCCATCTCTTGCCGTCTTTCTCACCCCTCGGCTCGAATTTGTCCGATGTCAACTACTTAAAAGTGTACCAATCGTGCGATTATCGAAAAAGCATTGAGTCAGTGCCTCTACTTGAGACTTTTAAAATAGTTCCTTCGCAGCACTATCTGTGCTTGGGCTGCTGAACTATGCTGATTTTCCTGCCTCAGCCATGAGGCTTATGTGTACAATATACTTACCATATCATTATCTTTAGCTAATTTACAACAATCTGTCGTTGTTTACGTTGTTGGTTTGCCTGCTGCTAGTCGTGCAAGCTCTGCAACACATCCAGTGGCCGTCCGACCCGGCCAAGCGACAAGCGATGTTCAACCTCTCCGAGAAACCCAGCGTGAAGAAGCTGCTCGTTCAAACCATGATGGACGTTTTACTCATGCCTTACGGGTGAGTGTTCTTGTCATTCACGGTTTACTGGACGTGGGGCATATTTGTATACAGAGTCTTCAAACATCGCCAGCTCCACTAACTTTTGAACAAGTCACTTAATCAAATCAAAATCAAATCATCTTTATTGTTGTAAAAACGTTTTATAAATGCATAGACAAAGATCAAAAATACAATCATTTTAAATATTACTAAGATGTGTGATAGAGTCTGCATTAGCACTTAAGCTTGAAAATGGATTTAGGGTGTAAATTCCTTACCTATAAGAAATAACACAACTGTCGCTTGAACCCACTTGCACAGTCAATCTGTCTCAGGTTTGATGGTAATTTGTGTAAAATGTATACAGGAAATTCATTGTTTTTGAAAAATGTAGTTTTAATGACGAGGAAAGAGCCATTTGGGTGTCAGATACTATAATCCAATGCAGGTCTTTTAAAACAGATTTAGTTATTTTTTTACAAACATTACAGATTCAAATATTATAGACTGGAGTATGTTAAAATATTATTTTCTCTGAAGACACCTCGACAAGATTGCTTTCTTACCTAGACCAAATATAATTCTCATAGCTTTTTTTTGAAGTGTAAATATTTTTCTTGTTTTGATTATCAAATCCCCATATAGGGAAGGGCATAGAGGTGATTTGTGGAAAGCATCCATAATAGGCCAATAAAAGAGAATCCTTCTGTCGACAAATTACAGACAACCTCTAAGTGAAAAGAGCTGCTTAGTTTTTGTTACCTTTTCAGTATGACTGGCGGAAGTTCAATTTGGAATCTATGATGAACCAAGAAAAGAATTGGTTTGTTGACAGGACTCAATTCAAATCACCAGCCAGCGACATTAACCTTAAGTTTGCTAATAGAAGCTCCATGTGAGTAAACATCAAAACATCATTTTTTCATAATGAAAAAGATCAGACAAGGACAAGATGTACCTTTTGATTTTGGGATGGGAGGAAAATTTAAATTATTCACGATTCCTTGAGATAGACTGAGAGAAGACAGATTGTGTCAATTTAAAATTACCATAAAATGGTTTTGTTGCTTCCTTCTTCAAGCCTAAGACCAGTTGAGGAACTCTTGGACAAAGTAGAATGATCTCTCCATAAGCCAGTCCGCCAAAGTCTTCTTCAGGTTTTGTCCCCTAAGAAGGCTTTGGCAGACTGGCTTACGGAGAGATCATTCTACTCCATCCAAGAGTTCCTAAACTGGTCTCAGACTTAAAGAAAGATGACTAATGACCAGATGACTTGATGATTCCAGGTGGGCGGCCATGCCTCCATCCCCGCCGGGGTTGAGCCAGTACACCTACACCAAGCTGTTGACTGACTTGGGACCCAACCAGACACCGGAAGCTCTTGAGACGGTAAGTAAAATGACAGTTGTTTTCATTGCACACAATCTGTTCACTTCATTACAACCCTTGTGGCCATTAAGGAATGGAGGAATTTTCCAAAATCAAAAACTCCAACCCATCCACAGTGTAACTTGGAAAGTTTGAACGTCGTTATTTGGAAATCACCGTTTAATTCGAAGTTTAGAGCTGGTTCCTTGAAATTCTTATGTTATCAATGTAAAAAAAGCATGGGTAATTCAAAGTTAAATTTGTATAATTCAAAGTTTTTTCTCACAATTTTTAAAGAAATGTCTTTGTAGACTATGTATTTTACCACCAAACAAAAATTAAAGTGTCATCTGAGAGTAAAATGCAATATCTAGCCTCTGGAACGGTCAAGTTGACGGGTTTTCAGTGGTTTGTAGGAGGCCAAGATGATGTAACTCCATCTGTTTTCAATGCAGTTAACACCATAGAGGAATCTACACAAAAAATTAAATTAAACTCAATCAAGCAGACGGACATTTCAAACTTTTTGCAAGAAAATAAATGTATATTAAATGTTTAGTATGCCGTAGTATGTTTTGCTAGAACAAGTTTGTTTCGGTGTCAGAAATAGTAAGCTACATGTGCCATAAGTTTTTTAAGTAAGTTTTCATTGACAGTGCATGAATTAGGCTTGATTCTATGGTATTACTTGTCTTAACAATGCAGTATTTTCATCATTCCTCTGCCCTTTAGTACACATTTAGAACTTGTTGTTAATTCTATGTATTTTATCGTAACTTTGGCTTAAACTCAAATTTTTTCGGGTATAAGTTTTTCAACTGCCCGAAACGTAGGGAGTAGTTTTCTTCCAGAAGTGGCCGGAAAAGTCTGTTTTTCTAATTAAATTGATCTCCGCCACTATTATGAATTTTAAATCTAGCACAACTTATGTAATTCGAAGTTTTGGACAACTAGAAGTTTTACAATCGTCTCTTGAGCTATGAATTATCCAAGTTCCACGAGGAGGAGGACTGGAGGTGTGTATTGAGGAGTTGTGTGGGTTTCAGTTGAAGCTGGGTGTGGTCAAGTTCTTGTCGAGTAATGTGTTGACTGACGGAGAAACGCTGTGTCCTCTCATTGTGGGAGCGGCTGACGCGAGATTCGCAGTCACCAACTCTGCAGACCTGCAGATACGCAAGATCATGGGGTACGCTGCGGACAACACTATTTTTATAAAATTTTCGTTGGAAAAAAGAGATATTCATGCCGTCAGCATAATGAGACCCAGGCCTAATGAAATGAGCACCAATCCTTATCTGCAGAACACGCTTTGAGCATTTTTCAACACTTTATATACATATGTATACAGGGTCAAAGGAATCGCTTTATAACTTTTAACCAGTTTTTCAGATGCAACCAAAATTGGTACATTTTATTAGAGAAAGCAAAAGTACCTTTAATGCATACTGACACTTTGCCCCAGTTTTCAAAATGTGAAGGTTCTACTTTGATTGTTCAAATGTTGATGAATGTTGAACTCTTAACGTCTTCTGTTTGGTCAGAATGGCGTCTATTTTAGTTACACAGATTTTTGACGTGAGTGTGGAAACTTATAACTTAGTAGACAGTTTTTCAGCAGCACCAAACTTGGTACATATTATTAATGTTATCAAAAGTATCTTTTAATGCATACTCACACTTTGCCCAGTTTTCAAACTTGGGTGATTGGGGAGGTAGACTTAAAACTCTGGGTAACTTTAAATTGACGCCATTTTTTCTGGTTAAGCTAGACTTGTAATTATCAACATTCATAAATATTTTCTAAGACCTTCAAAATTAGTGTCACTCAATGGGGCTTCCTCATGAAAATTGTGGGCTTCCAATCCCCATTTTGAAACTGGGGCAAAGTGTCAGTATGCATTAAAAAAGGTACTTTGGTTCCTCTATAAAATGTACAGAGTTCAAGGTTGCTGGAAAAACTGGCTAAGAAGTTATAAAGCATGCCACACTTTCACATAATACAAATCTGTGTAACTTAAATCGACACCATTTCTTTCTGTTAAGATAGAGATCTCTAATTTTCAGCATTCAACATTTTCTAAGACCTTAAAATGAGGTGTCACCGATGATGCTTCCTATGAAAATTATAAGCACCCCCAAATCCCCATTTAAACTGGGCATAGTGTCAGTATGCATTAAAAGGTACTTTAGGTCTCTCTAATCAAATGTACCAAGTTCAGTTTTGCTTAATAAACTGGTAAAAAGTTATAAAGGCGTTTCCACACTTTTGCTGACCCTGTATATGTATGTATGTGTATTATTGTATATATGTATATTTTCCATTTTTCTTGATTATTGGTTATGTAAATCGAAAGTGGCACTCTGATACAGATTAGTTGAAGAAGTTCATTGAGGGAATAGAATAAATCATCTTAACTGTGGGGTTTTGAAGAAGATCTTCTATGTATAAAAGTGTTAGTATTTGTATTTGAAAATCATTTAAATGAATGAATGAATGGAGGAACATGTATGAATAAGTTTTTTCCATACGATATTTGACCGTTGCTATCACAGATAAACATTTTGAATGGCCATGTTCTATAACTTATTGTGTTGACTGTGCTATCAAAAAGCAACAGAAAGGACCTGGATACTCAATACTCAAATAATTTTATTTTCATATTCATCAAGAACAGAATTGGCGCCATAATATTACATTTTGTTTGTTACAATTAGTTTTGTATAAATACAGTCCAAAACAGTTGTTGCTGGAAGTTTATTGTTTGGCTGCAGCAACGGTCTTGAATTCTTCAAGGCTGTAGATCGAACTCACCTATAAGCCACTTCAAATAGTCTTTAGAGTCTGAGGGGTGCTGGCGATGTCATCTGGAAGCATTGTTGTAAAGCTTGGCAACCGGCATAGATGGCTTTGGCAAAAAGGGCTGAGTGATGCTGGGAGACCAAAGTACTTCGCCTTCTTGTGTTATAGTTATGGAGATCCCCATTTTTATCAGATAGCATGTTAAGTGACTTCACAAATGTACAATGTCACAACTGTTGGTATACCCAATGTCTTGAAGGCGTTCCTACAACTTTCTGGATTGAAGGTCTGCCAAGATTCGCACTGCTTGTTTTGCATGACCAATAACTGCTGGAGATTGCCAACAGATGAACTCTCCCAGAGAACCAAGCCATAACATATGACTCTCAAATCCTTATAAAGTAGATAAGTTAGGATATGAAGTAGGATAAAGTAGAAACACAGACTATCACTAGCCCCACGGGGTCCTTGTCAAGACAAAACGAGAGCACTTGACAGAGTAGTAGGCTTAGCAATAAAACCAATTTGACGGTCTGTGTTCTCCTTTGTGTGTTTACTTTATCCAAGTGAACCTGCTCTCCTTTCTATTCCTTTTTGATAGTATATTCTGGCTTGGTGGCCTATTTTCTAAATCTAACCATGTTGTGTTGACAGAGGCATAGAGTGGGAGAATGCCAGCGTGTTGGCGCCCCTGTTCTCAGTGTACATGGGCAGCAAGGAGGGCGTTGCAGAGAAGCAGAGAGCGCCAGCCAGTGTGAGACTCAGGCTCAAGCTGCTGCCGTACATGTGTAAGGCGAGGAAACAAGCCATCCTGTGGCCGGCCAGCATTCGAGTGAGTCAACAAACAAGGGTGTTGTAGTGTACCTTTTGATTTCAGGAGGGGAAATTTGAAATATTTGGGATTTGGATGGAAAAGGCTGAATAAGCCCAAAATATAAGAAGTAACTTTTTGAATTGACTTTGGTGACAAAACCTAGTTCTGCTGGGCTTTGCAACTACCAAATAAGATAATTACACTAATAAAAGAAATTTACACAAACCACACTGTAAAATAACACACAATGGCAACCTGAGTGATCCTGTAGATGTAAAATTAGAAGTAGGGTTGTGTCTTGTCTATCCAAGCCTGCCTCCTTTCTGATTTTGTGTTGGATCAAGTGCTAGCGAACACTTGAGAGAGAGCAAGCAAGAGGTATCCTGGGGTTCACACAGGTTTGAAGAGGCCCACTTTTGCAGATGATATCTGCTTACTTACTCACAGGTTCAGAATAATGGAGACAAAACTTCAAGATCGGGAAGAAGAAGGACTTGCCAATGGTTTGAAAAATCAATGTCTAAAGACTAAATCTATGAGAATTAATGCAGTAAATAACGGCATGTTCAAATTAATGGAAAAGAAATAGAAGATGTGGAGTCATTTACATATCTGGGCAGTTTGTATTAACAAGAAGCGGGAGCAGATGAAGATGCGGTCTGCCCAGAGCAAGAAAGGCAACGTCACTGCATTAACCGTACCCAGTGTGGAGAGTTGGGAGATCTCAACAAAAACTAAACTACGAATATTCAACACAAACGCGCAAGGCAGTTTTTGTTTTACGGTTACAAAAACTTGGGAAGGTTACTCTAGCTATTACCAACAGACTCCAAGTTTCTTTTGTCTAATCGGGTGTTTGAAAGTGTTTAAATATATACTGGCCGAATTTAATTTAATAAAGACCTGTGGACTGCTGCAAAGGAAGAGCCCATAGACAACCAAATTAAAACACTGGAAATGGAAGTGGATAGGAGCATACCCTTCAAAAAGATGAAAACGCCGTGGAAAGACAGGTTTCAGCGTTGGAACCCCAAGGTCAGAGAAGAAGAGGAAGACCAAAAGAAGACCTTTGGAGAAGGGACAACAGGAAGAAGGCAAGAGAGATGGGAAGAGAGAGAAATAAAGCCTTGGTTGCCAACCGTAACTGGCAATACTGTTTCTCGTAGAGCTCCTATTCTCCGCAACAGGAGGCAAATATAGTCAAGTAAGTTAGTGACAAAACCAGTGTTTACAATGATAGATAAGTCAAAGGTCGACGCTGAATGGTATAGAGGACTTAGTTGCCCTAACTTTACCTTGTTAAAAGACAAACTTTACCTTTTAATGCTTTTATTATCAAAAGGAATAGAAAGGAGAGCAGAAGAAAACTGCTCCATACTTCATAATGCCTAAACATAGGGATAGCTTTCTCCTGAAGTGGGAGAAAGTCCCTGGCTTGGCCATAATGAAAACCACAGACTGTCAAATTTTCAGCCCTACTAGGGACCTTATGTCAAGACAACAAAAATGTCTGGGTTCTTCTATGTGTGTGTTTTTACTTTTATTCAGAGCCTGCTCTCACTTTCTATTGTTTTTGATAGTATTATCCAGGGCTAGTGCCCCATATCCTAAATCTAAAAAATTAAGAGTCACAGTAACTCTGATTTAAGATTTTGCATTGCAGGTGCTGTTTGACTCACTGTGTTGGGAAAACACTCGTACACTAAGTTGAAGGTTCAAGCTTGACATTTTGTTCCTCGGGCCATCAACAAAGGTAATAAGTTTTAATCATGTCCATTATAGTAGGACTCCGATAATCCAAACTAATTAATCTCAAGGGTTCAGATTTTCAAATTGTTCGATTTTAAACAAAAGGCAAAAAATCGTGTGTGCTTTAATTTGTTATTTTATAAGATTTAAATAGGTTAACTGCAACATGACCCATAGAACATCTTAAATTAATTTTGAACTCGCGGCCAAAGCAATATTCTTCATTCTCAAAATCACATGATTTAGTCACATTTGTCATCAAACAAACCAGAGCATGTCAAGCCGTAGGGTGAGAAAGATGACATAAGCTGGCAGCGCCATTCTGTGCTTTGGCAGCAGCAACTACGTTGATATTCTTGTCCCAGCCATCAAGGCCCATGCCATCTACCTACCATGTCAGATTCAAGTATCCCAGCACAGTGTATGTTTCAGAGTGAGTGCCGCACAGCTGAGTGTCGTAGCCAGTGTGATGTTGACGTCAGGTCTCATGAAACTCATCGCTGAGTCAGACAACGAGCCAGGCTTGAAGCAGCAAGCTTACCTCACGGCAGGACAGCTGGTCAACAAAGTCCCCTCTCTCGTCAAGAAGGACCTCTCCCTGCTGCAGACGCTCTTCTCTGTCCTCTGCCAGGTCATTTGACTTTTTTTAGATTTGTTTTTTTAGAAACTTTCTAAGGTTTTGCTGGAAACAGCTAGCCCCACGTTAACAGTTAACTATTGAAATCACGTAACTGTGTTAGCTGGATTTACAGACTCTTAAAATAATTCTATCGCAGCGTTATCTGTGCTTGAGCTGCTGAACTTAGTCCATTTTCTTGCCTCTGCCATGTGACATCTATGCGTAATCTGCCTACCATAACATAATCTTTGGTTTTACACTGTTACTGTTCATCTTTTTCTTCTAAGACCTCAGCTAGTTATTTTCATTAATTTTGTTTATTTAATTCTCTTTTGTCTCTCTGTCTACCACCCTGGTTTAATACAATAAGCTTTTTGTAAAGCACTTTGATGATCAGCTTGGTAGGTAAATTAGATTTCTCCTTATGCTTCCTTTGCTCCCAAAATTTATTTTTCTTTGTTCTTGATTTTGAGAAACTGTTCAGCAAGATTAACCCTTTGCGGTCTCATTTTATTTTAAATTTTCATAAAAAGCTCCCAGTAAGGGGCTCTCAGTCCCCTGTAGCAAAATTTCAGCAGTTCTTCTTCTTGACGGGTACCAGTCATTGAACCACACCTCTAAGCTTTGGATGTCCCCTGGCTCCAAAACCACCTCGCACTGGATTTATGAGCTATTTTCTCTGTGATCCTCAGCTGGTCATTGTGGCCCCCGCACCTGCATGACCAAACAACTAGCATTGCACCGCTCTAGAGCTTCATCTGGTGGGATTCTGGCAATTGTGACAGACAGGCCAGCTGTCCCTTCACTATAAAAGCCAAACCAATCGCTGTTGTCGTGAGCGGTGAAAACCATAATTTGAGTTCCCAGGGAGGGGGAGGAGTGGTAGTTTGCTTCTCTGCTAAATGGGGTCGTTAGTGTTTAGTGCCGCATATCAGAGAGACGGTTTCAACCTTCTCCTATACTGTACATAGAAGCTGCTTAGGCAGTACGAAGGAATGGCCTGCTTGACATGACAATCGGCAAGGGTTAAAAAGTTAATTTTAGTTATTACTTAATTAGAAAGAAAAAGTTTAAGAATCAATAGTGTTTTTGGTGCAGCATGGTTTTCATTTGATTTGATATTACTATTTATTATATTAATAAAGCATTTGTTACCATTAAAATGTCAAAAAATGCTTGAAATAAAACTAATTTACTCATTAAAAAGGTTGTAAACATTTTTATTTGGAAGTGTTTTGAGATCAGGGTATAGGGTTTCATATAGAAAGCTGATCAGGGATCAGAATAATATTATCAAAAAGACAAAAAGTGACAGACTGTTTTAAAACTCCTCTCTTAAAAAACACCATGCAAATAACCACATTTTCAACCATTCCAAAAATACCTCATGCCTTAACTTTGCCTTGTTTGTAAATGAAAACTTTGCAAATAAAGAGATTTTCTATTCTTCTTTCTATGCCCAAAGATATTCTCCCTAAAAAAATCCCTGTCTGATTTTTGAGATTTTAATTTTTATTGGGAATTTCCTGATTTGTTGGGTCTATCCAACCCTTAATAGCTTAAAACTAAAACGCAAAACTCTGTGTGTGCAGGAGGAGAACAACGAGGTGCGCATGGCGGTGCGTGAAGCACTACTCACGATGGCTAACGCGATTCTCAGTGGACGTGGAGGACCAGCAGCTACTGATGGCACTACTCACTACGCAAGTAGAGTCTCCGTCTCCTGCCGCACGACTGGTGGCTGTGCGCTATCTCGCCACTGTGTTCCCCCAGACCCACGCACTCTCCAGAGTATACCTGCTCATCGCTGCCGGCGACAGGTAACCAGGATGCACCTCTCTACTGTGCGCTTAGAGATATATTGTAGTAACACCCTGATGTTTAAGTTGAGGTCTGAGAAGTCCCGGAACGTTAGGTTTGGTTGCCTGAAAAATTTCTGGTCAGATCAGGTTTGACTGGGACTCGTGGCGTGGTCCTGTAATCCAGCTTCATGGAGGTCAGGTTTTGAGAGATATAGGTCTAAAGCGCTCAGATAGTCTCAGTGATCATCTGAAGATACCCCATCAACTCCCACCATCGCTAGACATATCAGACCATCTCCCCGTGGTTCGAAGTCACGCTAAGCCGTTGGTCCTTGTATTTCCATTGGTCATTGGGCTATTAATTAATGACCTATTCTAAGGAAGAGTTGGCCTTAGTTTGTACAAGACTAACCTCATAACTCATTACTACCACTCATCACGCCATCCTTCTTCACCACATATTTACCTTTAAAATACCCTTCATGAGTGGTCGGCATTTCAAATAGTGATTTAGTGATTTAGGTACCTTTTAGGGAAACATCGGATGAAACCAGTTTGCCAGTTGGTTGAAACCTTTATAGTCCATCACTACCAATCCCCTGTAACTTTTAAGCGCCTCTTTACACCTTCACTGGTCTACACCTGTGCAGTCTGCAATGACTGGTCACCTCATACTGACTACCGATACGGGTCATCACAGATACACAAAGAACATGTGAACAGAGTCACAACAACCCATAACATTGTTAGACACATCATTCATTACTTTTGCTAAACGGCCACGGTTCATCACAAAGATACACAAAGAACTTTATATTTGATGGTTTTAAAAAAGTTGAATTTTTTCAGCTTTGTAATGTTGTTTTAGATAGTTTCTTTTTATGTTTAGCCCTGAGTTCAAAAGGTCAAAAATATACCCAAAAATGCCAAAAACCAAAAATATGAACAACTCTTTTGGAGGTTGAGGAGTAATGAAGACTTTGTCACTTCGTTAAACAAGTCAAACTTTACTATTTCTTAAACGTTGAACCTAGCCTGACACAAACCTGCTCTTAGTCTTGCCTGTCAAAAAAACCTTTTAGTGGTAAGGGTCATTTTACTACAATATTGAATTACAAAAGGAAATTCTTGACAGACAACAGATTACCCCAGTGGAACCCTCCACATTGGTGTTTTCAAATTTCTCATAAGAAGAAGAAGAATATGTTTATAAAATTCCCGCGTTCCCAAAAGTTCTTCATCCCTTCACTTCACCCATGTAAAGTTAGCTTGCAGACACCTTGCTAGTTCTTGAACACCACTAATATGTAATGCTTGTAGCCTGGAGGAGATAGCCAGTGAGGCACTCAAGTCACTGTACGGCGCAGGCTACAAGCTAGCCGGTGAGGGCAAGAGTGACTCGTCAACTTCCCCGGTGCAGTTCCCTGGAGTTCATAGACATGGTGACGGTGGTGCTGGAGAAGGCACGCTCTCGCGAGGAGAACATCAACTGTAGACTCCTCATCAAGAACCAGAAGCTCGCTTTCAACTTGTCTGCTTACAATCAGGTATCGAGAACACGAGTGGGTTTCACTTATTTCTTCTGTCAAATAATCTTTCAATAAATCTAACTTTTAGACTTTTGCGGCCAGTGTCATAACTATAATCTAGTTCTTCCGGTTCACACTGCGTTAAACATCATATTTTGCTTAGTCTCGCTGAGTACCATCTTCAGTCACTGATTGGCTGAAACAGTGACTGAAGATGGTACTCCACAGCGAGACTGAAATATTTCAAGCAAATCACATCATAATCTTTTGATTCACTGTGAGTTGGACAAACTAGAAATTTGTCATGTCAGACAAATGGAAGTCCTAGATGGAAATTAAAGTAGCAAAAATGTTAATAAAATCATTCTAACATTTTAATTATAAGAAAAAACTTGGCATACGGCCTCGTATTTTAAAGCTATTTGCCAATCGTTTTGCCACTTTGATACAAAATACCGGCCAAGTACAAGGGCAGATTTTCAGACAACATCTTTTTTGGACCGCCAACTTGTCCAAACCTTTACAAAAGAATGTTTTCAGATTTTTCTTTTTCTGTGACCAAAATCACAAAAGAATTAATACATTATCATTGTATGATTTCCGCTTGGCTACAAAAACATGAAAACATGACTTGTGTTTGCAGTTTGTGGTGTACCTGAGTCTCTGCCTCATGGAGAAGTGGCGGAAGACTAAACGCCGCAGTAACACCCGCGGTGAGTCTACCGTGAACATCGGCCAAGTGTTGAGGAACCTCTACTCAAGTCACAAGCATTTGCTCGACACCTACGTCAACTTCATGTTCAAACTCGTGAAGGCGGACCTGGGTAAGTAATTCACATCTCAGATAGTATTTCTGCATTCTGGTTCCTTAGTCACTTTAGAAAACGGCACAGTAATTGAAGAATGAAGAAATGCTACTAGGTCTCTCGATTGTTATCCATCAACAACTCTATTTTACACACAAGTTAATTTCCAAGTCTGCCAGAATTTGAAAGGAGAGATCTCGGGAACTGTATGATTGGTATCTGGACTGATGTAGCACTGGAAGGGAAGGGGAGAGTGCTGTGTTTCTGATAGCATGGATAATGTTACGGTAAGTAGATTGTGCAATCTGCCACATGGTTGAGGCAGTAAAATCAAAAAAGTTCGGCAGCCCAAGCACAGAGAGAGTTGCCATATCTCACCGTTTTTCTCCCCTCTTGGCTCCACATGCTCGAGTTTGTCCTATGGCAATGACTGAAATGTGACCAAACGTAAGTAACTTTTGAAAACGAATGAACTTCTGTGCTTGGGCTGCTACTAGGTTGAATTTTACCTCAGCCATTGAGCATCCACGCTAAATATACTTACTATAACATTATCTTTGCTGACAGACAGCTTGCATGTGCCTAGTTTCAAACTCAAATGCAAAATTTTGGCCCCTCAGAAGGAAGCTTAAGATTGATTTTTCCTGATGTAATAATTTGTATGTAGAAAATGGTTTTGGCCCAACCTATGACAAAAACAGCATATCCGGAAAATTAAAGGGAATCATCCTATCTTCATTTCAATCACCTTTTTGGTATCAGTTAAAATAAAATACAACGAGAATAACCAAGCAATTTATATTTTCCAGCAGGGTATATTATACATTTTGAATATAAATCATAAAAAGTATTGGCGTTTGTCCTAACTTCTACTAAATGTTATATTACCTTGACTGAAATTGTCAAGAGTTACAAGACCTTGTAACCACATTGCTCATTGGGACCTTGTGACCACATTGCATTGGTATTTTACAAGTGATATTTGTTTCAGCCGTTGCCAGTATCAAGCTTTTGGAGTTTGTCGGCTGTATTCTCATGTACTAGTCTGACCTTCAAGGGTGAATTACAATGGTTTAAGGTACATATTTTACAACATTACTATTTTACTGGTGCTTAGAAATTAGGTTAACCCTTTAGGACCCTTAAGTGACTATTCTTCTCTTTAGCCCCTACCTGCTTTTGGACCTCAATTCAGGATTTTTGCAAAACGTTAAGCAAGTGGTTTTGTCAGGTTTCATCACATTAATTTTATTGATGTTTCAAGGGTATTCACTACTTGAATTGAAACATAAGCTCTCAAAGAATAGTAGACAGACCATTATTGAAACTGGTAGTGCTTTGTAATTCAAAGAACAAATAAGTTTGTGGTGTTTTTCAAACTTTATTTTCAGCTTGGGACTTGAAAACTGATCCTCTGTTTACATTTTAAATCAGTCTTTTAGTCATAGATAGCCTCAGATTACTTGTATATGATATAAATTATTATATTAACTCACCTTAGCAATCAAAGTGAATAATTATTAAAACCCTTTTGACATTTGTTCACAATTTCCTGTAATGATTACAAGTTTAATTATGTGGCAATATGGCTAATACAATCAATAATAATATCAAATCAAAGGACAATCATGTTGTACCATACATATTTCTTTCAAATCTACAAAAAGGAATGCAAGATTGGATTTGTAGGGTATATTTTATATTTACTTTCTTTTTTGTAAAAACCTTTTTCAATTTCTGACCTTTTCTATTTAACTTGCAATTATTGAAATAAGATTTAATCCCGCCCAAAAGTTTTCCAAATATAACAACAACAATATGTTGTTTTAAATTCTCACCAAGGGAAAAATCCAACTCTCCACCCCTAACAGAAAGTTCAAATCAGAAATCAACTCTTTATTGTCAAATACGCTCATATAAAAAGTGCCCAGAAAACAGGTGAAATTGTCAAAGTTTGGGGGTATAGATTAACATTTTAAACATGCAAAATATGTAAAATAGTTGATTAATAATGTAACAAATCTGAGCTAATACGAATTTTTATTTATTTGGCAATTTATTAAACACTTTTCTAACCATGGCTAGTTTGCCTTTTTGGCAACTATTCTTAATCTATGTCTGGGATACCAAAAATGGTTTTATATCTAGTATTACCCATGATCAAAATTTTCATCAGAAAGACTATCAAAAGTTTTCTTGACCATAAAAAAATTTTAAAATGTATAATTTGGAACAGTTAGTTTGGACCCATGATCAAAATTTTCATTAGAAAGACTATCAAAGTTTGACTGGACCATAAGCAAAAATTTTCAAAATGTATACCCTGGGAACAGTTAGTATTTTTGAAAACGAACTAACTTGGCGCTTTGGGTCAGACTTTTAAAAGAATTCCCTCACATCGCTATCTGTGCTTGGGCTGCTACTACTAGGTTGAATTTCTTGCCTCAGCCATTGAGCATCCACGCGCTAATATACTTACTATAACATTATCTTTGCTGACAGACAGCTTGCATGTGCCTAGTTTCGAGCTCAAATGCAAAATTTTGGCCCCTCAGAAGGAAGCGTAAGATTGATTTTTCCTGATGTAATAATTTGTATGTAGAAAATGGTTTTTGGCCCAACCTATGACAAAAACAGCATATCCGGAAAATTAAAGGAATCATCCTATCTTCATTTCAATCACTTTTTTGGTATCAGTTAAAATAAAAATACAACGAGAATAACCAAGCAATTTATATTTTCCAGCAGGGTATATTATACATTTTGAATATATAAATCATAAAAAAAGTATTGGCGCTTGTATCTAATTATAAACTTTAATAATAAATAATTGTTTAACTTCTACTAAATGTTATATTACCTTGACTGAAATTGTCAAGAGTTACAAGACCTTGTAACCACATTGCTCATTGGGACCTTGTGACCACATTGCGTATTGGTATTTTACGAGTGATATTTGTTTCAGCCGTGTTGCCAGTATCGTGTCTTTTGGAGTTTGTCGGCTGTATTCCGATGTACTAGTCTGACCTTCAAGGGTGAATTACAATGGTTTAAGGTGGGTTTGAAAGGAAGAGCCTTATGAAAGAATTAGGTGATTTATACAGGAGAAAGAGGATAGTATATTTTAATAGGGCAAAGGTTCAATGGTGACACAGAAAGACATTAAATTACTGATATTTCGCCTATTTGGCTTTCATCAAAGCATAGAGTTTAATCAAACAATGTCGTTTAGTGTTTTTTGTGTTTAGTGTTTTTGTGTTTAGTGTTAAGAACTCTGTAAGTTTGATAAAGCCCTTAGTCAGCAAATATCAGTGAATTTTGTGTGTAACCTTCAGTGTGCCTATTTTTGTTGGCCCCTAAACTTTTTTTAGGGTAAGCTAGCAACTATCCTCTTCTCCTTGTAAATTCACCCAATGGTTTAAGGTACATATTTTACAACATTACTACTTTACGGGTGCTTAGAAATTAGGTTAACCCTTTAAGGACCTCATGGACTATTTTGTAGCCCTCAATTCCGTTGACCTCAATTCAGGATTCCTGCAAAACCGGCTGCTAGTGGTTTGTCAGGTTTCATCGTCTTATTAATTTTATTGATGTTTCCAAGGGTATTCACTACTTGTATGAAACATAAGCTCTCAAAGAATAGTAGCAGAATCATTGAAACTTAGTAGTGTTTCTAGACCAAAGAACAAATAAGTTTGTGGCAGTGTTTTTCAAACTTCATTTTCAGCTTGGGAGTTGAAAACTGAGTCGTCTGTTTACATTTTACTGAATCAGTCTTTCAGTCATAGATAGCCTCAGATTGCTTGTATATGATATAAATTATTATATTAACTCACCTTAGCAATCAAAGTGAATAATTATTAAAACCCTTTTGACATTTGTTCACAATTTCCTGTAATGATTACAAAGTTTAATTATGTGGCAATATCCTAATACAATCAATAATAATATCAAATCAAAGGACAATCATGCTGTACCATACATATTTCTTTTCAAATTTACAAAAGGAACGCAAGATTGGGATTTGTAGGGTATAATATATTTTATATTTACTTTCTTTTTAGAAAAACCTTTTTCAATTTTCTGACCTTTTCTATTTAACTTGCAATTATTGAAATAAGCTTTAATCCCGCCCAAAAGTTTTCCAAATATAACAACAACAAAAATGTTGTTTGCCCAATTCCCGCCCAAAGGGAAAAAATCCAATCCTCTCCACCCCTAACAGAAAGTTCCGAATTCTGATTGTTGGCAGAAAGTGTTGAGTGACTCGCGAGAGGATGTGCGGGACATGGCCGCGAGCTGATAGGAGTAGTGGCCGGGCAGTGTGAGAGCCAGGAGCTCGCGCTGTTGACAGCTCAGCTCTCCTTGGACAGCAAGGACCTGGAGACTCAGCACGGACATTTGCTAGCGACAGGCTACTGTGTAGAGCGAGCGGTCGTCAGTCTCGGTGAAGCTGCCAACAGTGATCTCTACCACAACGCGGTGCTCGCGATAGGTGAGTAGTGTCTGCTTAAGAAATGTACTTTTACAGGGTGTCTAGCATACAGAAATTCCAGGAAAATTGGGAACTATACAAGAATTTTGATATAATGAGTATTGTTATAATATTATTTTTGGGGGCGAATGCTAAACAATGGAAAACGTCACTGTCTTATGCTTTGAGGCGTAACTCGGATTATTAAACTGGTACTACTGTAAGATTATCTCATACTATTTATTATTACAAATTTATCCTTTAAATCAACAAAAACCATCAAATCTTAGCACCTTAAACCTAAAATACAAAGAAACTAAACTTAACAAAACTTACCCTACCAACACCATCAAGCCTGCTCGCCAAAGGCCATGTAGCCGATGCCCCAAACACTAAACACACCCAACACCTGTCCAAACCCTCTCTCTGACCTGTCTCCAACCAATCTGTCCCCCTATGACCTTAATCTAACTATATACTGGTAAGCTAAGCCCTTGGCAACAAGGCTAGCATACAAGGAGTCCTACAGTACATACTCATCTACCAGCTAAATACAAATGTACATTGAATCCTATCTAAAAATTGTACTTTTAAATTAACAAAAAATCTAAAACGTAAACACAATTACTTATTCTACAGAAAAAGTTAGAAATTAGTGGGATTTTTGTCCTTAATTGAGAACATTTTGAGTAGGCAAGGCGCGAAAGTCATGATTTTGTCATGGATGATGAAGTGAGCGTAGAGATCGATCCGAACGGCAACTATAGTCGTGGTTTTGTTGCAGACGTCAACAGTAGTCAACAGAACTAGAATTATAAGACCCCTATGGAGAAAGAGCTTAATATAGCATTTCAACAATTTTTCTAAATTTAAATGTTAATTGAAGCCTAATAATACTGTATTTTAATACAGGGAGAGCGGCAAAATTTACCTGAAAAAATTTGTAAATCATACGGGAATTTTGTTTTTCTGGAAAACTGGATACTCTGTATAAGAAGCTACATGAGCTTTTGCAACCAAAAATTACCCTTATTGCCACTCAATAACGAAGGCACTCGTTTCAGTGCCATTCCTGGAGCATCCACACAGTATGCTGGTCGGGGCTGCCACCACGGCCATTGCTGAGATCGCTAGAGTCGTCCCTCTGCCTCTGCCTGACACCAAGACCAAGGACTTCAAGAAACCAGGGCTTCAGGACGTGGTGGACAAACTGCTGGACAACATCGTTAGCACAAAAATAACTTCAAAGGTAATAAGATATCATTTTTAGAGATAAAAATTGTGATTTGCTCCCAAAATTAAAAACAGTACTTAGGTGTTAAAAAGAAGGCTGTACTGATTTGTTTTATAACCCTCTTTCTTTGTCAGTTTACAATGACTACTTTGAGTTTTAAATACATGGATATATATGATTTAAATATGGTTAAGAAGTAAATGTACGACAAAAACATTCTTGGTTAAAATATTTTTCATACAAAATAAAATAAATAATAAATAAAATATTTTTATTTCAAGTGTTTCTTATTGAATAATGTTTTCAGAACAACTCACGTCAACAACAAATAAATCCCTTAATTTACAATTAAAACTAATAACAATATGCTATTTTCCAATAATAGGGACTTTAACTTACTAATTCTGTACACCTTTAAGGTTTCGGGAAGCTCACTGTACAATGTCGGTCCAAAGTAAGGAAAACTTCTTCTTCCAAACTCAAGATTGACTTTGGGAAAATGGAGCCTCCAACCATGGCTTGTGCTCCTAAAATCTCCCTAATTCCGAAAAGAAAGTCTCTGACAAAGATACTCAGGCTCTTGGAGAGTCCTGTGAATCACGCAGCATGTTATCAACCGCCACTGCTTCCTCGGGCTACGTTAAATATATTTTCTTGATTCTATAACATCCCTTTAATTTTTACGTTCTTCAATATCGTTTTATTCTGCCATAAAAAATATATTTTATTTTTCCAGGTTAAAGAGAGGTCTTGCAGAGCTGCAGGAATGCTGTGTTTGTCAGATTCGTTTGCTTTCCGAGAAAACACCATCGACTTCTTCCTCAGCAACATCAAAGAAGTAAGTAGGAAAGGGTTTTATAAAATATGCCAACTATTTAAAGATAGATAAATAACATATCAGATCTTTTCACAACATTTAATAGAGCTGGGTAAGATCCTGAATTTCAGGTACCGGAACAGGATCGAAATCAATTTCCCGATCCCCTTCCCCTAGTATTGAAATTTTATGGCAGGAAGAAAAACTGCTGATATTTTAAATGTCTCCTTCTAAAACAGTGAAAACATTAGTTTTTCCACTGAATTTCGTGTTTTGTACTTTGAAGTATTGTTGTCGCGAGTGTGTATTTCTGATGGAGGTAAGCCCGTTTTCGCTCCTGAATCCCAGATGTTTAACAAAATCCCTCCTGTTCCTGTCCTGGACCAAAAATTCTGCTCCTGCTCAGTTTTATTGTTTAACACTTTAAAGCCTAAAGGGGCCATTCTCACACCTAGTACCTAATAGTCTCAGTAAACTAGTCAAGCTGGCGTGGAACACTAGCGTTCTAGTAGCAGTCATGGAAAATACTTCAATAGACATCCTGAGCAGAACTCAGTCTTCGGCTTCATAGTGTTAATAGAGGTGAAACGCAACTTACAAACTCAACATTCTATTTGACTTGCAGGTGAAGGACGTAGAGATACAACTGAGTATCGGGGAGGCGCTGGTGTGTTGTGTGTTGGGGCCTAGCTCTCCGATGAGGAAGGACTTGTGGACCGGAGTGAAGCCGGAAGTGATGAGTGGTTATGACCCGGAGCCGGCGTGTAACTCACTGGTGCTCAAGCTGCTGCTCAGGGACATACTGCCCAGTCCACACCCACACTCTAGACAGGTGAGTGGTACCAAAGATAGTGTTATGGTAAGGAGATTGCGCATAGATGGCAAATGGCTGAGGCAGGGAAATCAGCATAGTTGCGGCAGCCCGGGGAATTCTTTGAAAAGTCTCAAGTAGAGCCACTGACGACATGTGCAAGTTGAAAATTGCACGATTAGGTCACATTTAAATCATTGACATCAGACAAACTCGAGCATGTGGAGCCCAGGGGAGAAAGAGATGGGCGAAAACGGTGCTATTCTGCTTGGGCTGCAAAGTCTGGTGTTTTTTTTGCCTCAGCCATGTAGCCATGTGGCATCCATGCTAATCTATTTTACCATAACATTATCTTTGGTGGTACCAATTCAGGGAGTCCACTGGACTGTAAAAACCATGAAACTGTCAAAAAGTCGTGGAAAATGTAAAAAACCAGGAGTGAGCCAAGAATTTCTACACAAAAAACTTGCTCGTAGAAGAAATTGTGAAAGTGAACCGGCAATCAGAAGCCATTGCGGAAGTAAAATTGCACTCGGAAGCCATCTCCACAGTGAAACGGGCCATCAAAACAGTTCCACGACTTTTGAAACAAGTGGTGGAAGTAAATCAACTCTACTGTTAAGCTTTTTAAATGGCTGAATTGTTAAGCAATTTCTGCTTTTACTATCCGTTGATGCAAACAACTTTGTAACCTTTAAACGTCAGAAGTGTCTAAGTAAGTTGTTTGCGTTTGTTTTCAGTCTTGCTGCATCTGGCTCCTAGCTTTGTTGAAGCACTGTGGCTTCTTGAAAGCTATGAAAGACAATCTGATTGACATTCAGAGAGGCTTCATGGAGCTTTTGTCAGAAAACAATGGTAAATATGCTTTACGCTCATTTTAAAAGCTAAAATTTAGGAAATTGGGCCAGGATATGCTATTGAAAAGGAATAGAAAGGAGAGCAGGCTCACCTGAATAAGGCCCGGATAAGGCCCTAAACATTTGACTGTCTGTGTTCTCCTATTTGTTTTATCCAGGTGAGCCTGCTCTCCTTTCTATTCCTTTTTGATAGCATAAAAGCTAAAATTGTTAGATTCAAATAATATTCAGTTTAAATTTTGTAGTGTGCAAAGGTAATCATAATTCAATGTTTAGCTGAAGTACTAAGATTTTAAATTGAGATACAAATATATTTTCACAGTCAATTGCATAAAAAATGTATAATACAATTTTTAATGAGGTTTAATATTTTCTAATTATAGAGCTTGATTAAGCTTAATTTTGGGAAGATATATTTCTTCTGAGTTCAAATGCCTTTATTTACTTTTAAATGTTAGCGTCAGTTTAACATTGCTAGAGGAGTCAGTGTACCGTTAGCGTACTTTGAAAAACTTTCTTCTTGTTGTTAACAAGACTACACATCATAACTCATTACTACCACTATCACACTCATCCTTCACCATATTTGTTTTAAAATACCCCAAGAGTGGTCGGCACTCAAATAGTGATTTAGTGATTTATGTGACACTACAATGTTCAGTAATGTTTCCGATGTTGACCAGACATCGTGCAAGACGTGGCGTCCAAGGGGTTAGCTCTGGTGTACGAGAGTGGGGACGAAGGGTCTAGAGCAGCGTTGGTGAATCTACTGGTAGATCAGCTGACAGTTGGCAAGCGCTCAGTCACACAAGTCACCAAGGACACTAAACTCTTCGAGGAGGGCTCTCTAGGCAAGGCTCCTACTGGGTAAGTCTCTCTATAGTGTCAAAGATAATGTTATAGCAGGTAGATTGGGCATAGATGCCACATGGCTAGGCCAGGAAGATCAACATAGTTGCGGCAGCCCAAGCACTGATAGTGCTGCAAGCCCTTTTATTTACACAAAAGCCTTAAGGCAATATTTACAATGTATTTAATTAGCATAATAATTTAATATCATGTAGCTTAACCAGGTTGAAATCTAGGTTTTGTTTAGTTTTTGACAACTGTTATTGCCCATTCTGCTGACTGACTCCCAATAACGGCTTCCGACAGGCTCCTGTAATGTCAGCATCTCCTTACCTTCCACTTAGAGGGTGTTTTAAAGTGAATATGGAATGATGGTGCGTGTGATGAGTGTTTTGATGGATGATTAGATGTAGTCTTGTTACAAACTAGGGCTGACTGTTCCCCAGATTGTGGCCATTAATTAATAGCCCAACGACCAATGGAATGGACCAACAGCTTAACATGATTTCAGAACCACGAGGAGTGGCCATTGTGAAAAGTTATCGCTGCACTGTTATTTCATTGTTGTTACATTACAAGCCGCTCAATACCAGATTTAACAAAATATCCATGCACTATTTAGAGTATCCTGAACTACTCGTACATATGATTGATTGAGAAAATTCAAAACGTAACAGAGCCTGATGAAGATTGCGTTTCACTAACAGTTACAGTATTTTTCAGCGGAAATCTGTCCACTTATCAAGAACTGTGCTCGCTGGCTTCAGACCTCAACCAGCCAGACTTGATTTACAAGTTCATGCATCTCGCAAACCACAACGCAATCTGGAACTCCAAGAAGGTTGGTAGACAATTTCCAAAACATAAAATATCAAGCCTAAACTAGTTGCAAACATTAGTTAGTGTAGATAGAAAATAAATTAAACCTTGGACTATAAAAATAAGTTTTTAATGACCTCCGTCAATACCCAAAAATTGTGTTAAGGGTTTTACATCCTTGATGAGAAAACATCATCCTCAGAGTCTCAGACATGCAGTCATTGCAGAAATCTGCCTGTTTATTTTACATTAAATAATGTGTAACAACCCTAAACACAATTTTTGGATATTAATAAATTTAATTACAGTTTTAAAACCTATTTTATAGTAAAATTTATATACAAGTGGCGAACAATGAATCTTTATTTGACCAAATTTGGACCTAAAAATATGTAAAATTAGTTTTTATGAAACAAATACATTAAATGAAAATCTTGTGTCATTAATTCGATTTTGGGTTTGATTTATTAAATGCTACGAATCTGATTGGTTTTTGACAACAGGGTGCTGCCTTTGGGTTTTCAACCATTGCCAAAGCGGCAGGGGAGCAGTTGACCAGTCATTTGCCGAAGATCTTGCCCCGACTTTACCGATACCAGTTCGACCCGACGCAGAAAATCCAGCAGTCCATGGCCTCCATCTGGCAAGCACTTGTTCCTGAGACTAATAAAACAGTAAGTTTTCATTATTTCACCTTACATCACCAGGGGTACATGCAGCTTTATTACTTATCTTGAAGCGATAACACATTTCAAATTTCATTGAAATAAGACAGACTACTCATTCCGCTGTTATAGCGAAAAATCACTTTTTAGGCCGCCATTTTGAAATGGCTCAATGGATTTTCATAATTTTTGGTATACATCAAAATATGTACTAGATTTAAATTTTATCAAAATCGGATGAATTTTAATGTTTTAAGCATTAAAATTTTTTTTTTAGAAAACTCATTCCCCAAAAGAGGACTTGTAACGATTTTTTTGGCTAACTAACTTGACCAAGATATGTACAAAAGAAACATTTCACGAAAAAATGTGACCTGTAGAGAGTACACACATAAATACATATGTGTATAAAGTGTTGAAGTGTTGTTCTGGGGATCGGTGATCATTTCATGGTCCCAGGCCTAGTTTTTATTATGCTGACAGCATGAATGTCTCATTTGTCTAAAGGAAATTTGATACAAATTAAATACCTAGTTTGAAGAACAAGTACAGAAGCAACATTCTATGTTAGTGTTGTTTTTTAAAATGTGCTTTACAGGTTGAACTGTATCACAAGGAAATCTTCGAGGATTTGATAACGAATTTGACATCCAATCAATGGAGAGTCAGAACATCCTGTTGCTTGGCGCTTTCAGATTTTATGAGGGGAGGAGGCAGCAAAGTTTTCCAGGTAACGTAACGAATAAGCTTTTAATTAATAAAGATCATGACGACAATCACAGCATGGGGATTGGATGTCTTTTTGATTACCAGGTCTTTTTAAATAGGAGGGATGAAAACGGTTAGGCAAAAAGGTTTTGTCCAGCTTAGTTTTGTGTAGTATAACGGGAAAGCATCGTTATACACATTTTTGGGGGCGCAATGCAAAACAACGGAAAAGCGTCATTGTCTTGTATTTTAAGGTGTAACTCGGATGATTAAACCTGTACTACTGTAAGATTATCTCAACTATTTATTATTACAAATTTATCTTTTAAATCAGACAAAAACAAACAAAACCTAGCAGCAACCTAAAATACAAAGAAACTAAGCGTAACAGTCTGCCCTTATGACCTTACTCAACTATATACTGGTAAGCTAAGCCCTTGGCAACAAGGCTAGCATACCAGACACTCAACTATTCACAATATCTACACAAGATTTCCTACAGTACATGCTATCTACCAGCTAAATACAAATGTACATTAAATCCTATCTAAAAATGTTACTTTTTAAGTGGCAACAAAATACTAAACAAAAACACAATTACTTATTCTACATTTGTAGATTATTGATTGAAATTTTATCTTGTTTTCTTAAGTTAAGGTTAGGCTAAGTATTATCTATAATGTAGCGTAAGTTTAGGTTAGGCCCTTGAGAACAGGTGGAGTTTTCCAACTGCCTGAAATGTAGGGAGTAGTTTTCTTCCTGAAGTGGCCGGAAAATTCCAGTTTTCTAATTAAATTGATCTCCGCCACTATTATGAATTTTAAATCTACCAACTATTCTGTAACTCGTAATGTTACTAATTTGTGTTGAAAAGTAAAGAATTAGTTAGTAATTAGTTTCACTCTCAACAAATGCGTCTACTCGAATTGAACTTTAATTCCTCTGAAAGTAAAAATTAAAATTTCTGGGAAAATTTCCATTTTGCAATTTGTAGTTATCACACGAATATACACAATATGTTTTATGAAATGGCGTTTCCCCATACTTGTGTTGTGTGTTGGCAGAACTGCACGGAGATGATGCCTAGGTTGTGGAGTCAGCTGTTTCGTGTGATGGACGACGTGCATGAAGGCACCAGGCAGGCAGCCAACAGCACCACCAGGATATTCTCTAAAGTAAGTTGCACACACACACACACAC
The DNA here is from genome assembly GCA_018831715.1 of Matsumurasca onukii. Lineage (NCBI taxonomy): Eukaryota > Metazoa > Arthropoda > Insecta > Hemiptera > Cicadellidae > Matsumurasca > Matsumurasca onukii. The sequence continues at coordinate 47,703,579 of CM032063.1, read as the reverse complement.
ACACACATACATGATGTTTGCAATTCAGGGGAGAGTCAAATGTGAGCCAGATTTTAAGTGTAGTTAATAACAAGGGTACTTTTAAAAGCAGTGCTTGTCAATGTTTTAAGTGCAGTTAATTAGATTTTCAATTTCTGAAGATTCTGGGTTGGGTCATTAATAATACAGGATGAAGACTTTATTGAAATGTTGGTAAACTGTTATTAAATTTCAGAATATTAAATTTTGTTTGACATTTATTCTATAAAGGAGCTTATTGTATTTTAAGTATTATTATTGATTTTTCATACCACCCATTGATGTGGTACGCTGTAGAGAAGGATGGCACATGTTTTTGTGGGTGTATGGGAATTTCGATCTGCCATTGCTAGCACACCATGCCATTAGTGGGGATTTTACTTTTTGAATTCTATTGTATGAACTTCAGAAGAAGCTTCTGAACGACTTGAACCTGTGGTGTAGTTAACTGCAATGATTGAGAAAAACATCATACAACCACAACCTTCCTCTTTTATCTAACCGTCTTTATGAAATTTTATTCTTTCATTAAATTTCAAACTAATGATGACTGGAATGGTCCAGACAAAAATTAATCTGGCTTTTTTCACTTGATTAATATAACCATAAATCTTAATTTGTATAAACGCTACAAAGCTAATTTATTACTAAAGAAATTTGAAGACAAAAATGTTTGGACAATTAAAAATATTTCACAAATTTCTTTAGTAATAAATTAGCTTTTGCGTTATACCTATTAAGATCTATAATAAGTCATTTGACATAGTATTTAAATTCTGTGGATGGTGTAGTGGTTTAGCATAACCGTTCGCAAGCTGGAGACCCGGGTTCAAGTCCCGGTTCGGTCCAAACATTTTTTCTTCAAATTTTTTAGTAGCAACCATAAATCTATACATAAAGTGCTATACATAAAGTAAAAACCTTTTCACAGGTATGAAAAATGTTTGCATTTCTTTATGTACAAAACAGTTACGATAATTACTCTTTAGTTTTAGATCCTAATGACGAAAGCAGATATGGTGCCACCTTGTTCCATTGTCTCGAGGTTTCATACGATTAATATCAATATACACTGTTTATTTACATAATGAGTGTAAAGTTACCCCATGTAAAGCAAATAAACAGTGTATATAATCAGTTTAGTGTTAGTTTAGTGTAGTGATCGTGGTTTCGAAGATGGTCTTATTAGACCTAAATGATCGCCAGCACCGTGATCTAGCTTCTAAGTTCATTCAGGATCTTCAGGCTACAAAGAAGGTAATTAACTTCAAATAGGTCCTGAAACCGGAAATCATAGTTTATAGTTACGTTGTAGTTTGATGTCATGATTGTAACTCCTGACTGTGTGTTCCCAGCTGTGTGTCCAGTGGTGTGACCCGGACAAGGGCAAGGCTGGGGAGGCCATGGTGAAGACCATCCTCCCGACCATCCTGGAGGCGGGCATCTGCCACCAAGTCTCCGAGATCAGAGGCATCAGGTAAATATTTCGTGAGGTTGATAAATCTTTTTGATAGTAAAGGCATTTTTGCTTGACTCTCACCTGGGGATATTCACTTTGCTTGCATTATTAGTTTTGTATACTCTTCCATATTACAGCAAAACCCGTTCAACCAACTCGGGTCAACCAAAACGGATGTGAAACATATTGCTAAATTGCCCAAGTAAAACCCAAACCATGCGCTGAGGGTGGCCATTACGAGAGCTTCTCAACCCATACTGCCCTCTCGCTGCCCGTGTGCAACGTTGACGTTCCTAGAAACTACCCCTCCTCGCACCCCTACACACTCGCACACTCCTATGTTCTTACTCATCAGTTGCTCACACCTGTACTTTTACTCATTTGCTACCTTGTCATTTCAGTTTGGTTTCTATTCAACAAGTAAGCATTGTAACACTAGCGAAAGTATCATCATCTCAGTTCTTTAGCTTTTAGTACGGTTATTTAATATTGCTATATTTTAACACACTTCTTAGGTTGTTTTTAATGTTGATTGTAAATCTTAATTTTTTTTATTTAGAGGTTCTTGTAACGTTACTTTAGAGCAGTTTTCAAAACAACGGCCGTAAAAGAAAACGTGAAGTCATCAACATAGCCGATAATCTGGAAGCCGTTAGACGTGTTGAAAACGGTGCTTTATTATGATGTGTGACCAAAAACCATCCCAAACTACATAACCATGGCTTAACCGGAAAAATTGATTATCCGATACAACTCTACCCCCATTAGTTCATTTAAACGGGGTTCTACTGTAGTTCTTTAAATTTAAAATGGCCAACATATATTGGACACTCTTAAGATTTGGCTTGGCTTAGGCCTCCATAACATATTGACTGAACACCACAGTTACACTGAATGTCCTCTGAGACAGCGTGCAGACAGTATCTCAGCTGGTGAAGAGTGCAGGACCCCTGCTGAAGCCTCATCTGCCTCTGCTGATCCCTGCACTCCTGGAAGCTGCTGGAGAACTGGAGCCCCTGGCGCTGAACCATCTGAGTGTGCGCCTGGCTGGGGACCAGCGCTCACAGGACATTGTAGACACCATGTGCGCCACCGTGGCCAAGTCACACTACACCACTGAGACTGTGTCCAAGGTGAGTCATCGGTCAAGTTAAAGTCAGCAAGAGCCAGAGGATCGGAAATTCTAGATCAAAATAAAAGTTCCGTAACTCTGAAAAATTTTAAAAACAAGTTTTTGGCAACTGAACTTTTTTCAGGGGAAGGGATTTTGGAAAATTTTGGCAAATAAGATAATTTGCAAAGACTTTTGCCAGAAAGGGAAATTTAAGGGAGTTTTCTGCAGATCTGGTATTTTGGGAGATTTCCAAACAATCTTCATTTTTATAATTTTATCCTGATAACTAATCAGTTTTCTAGGTGAATCCCTACTCAAAATTATCATCACAAAAGTTAGTTCTTAGCCTAAAATTAAGTGCGGCTTAGATTCAAGTATACTTGGTACAACCAATTTGTGAACATAAATGAGAGTTGCACGTACGCTTGTTCATGACCACATAATCACCAAAGGAATTGACTAGAATAACCAAAACTCTCACAAATAAACAAATTTTGTAATATAGATTTGTAAGTTTTCAACTCAAAATTGTTATACATACATTGCTTGTGGGTCCCCAGTGTGTGCAGTACATGGACGAGACAGGGTTTGCTGAGACGATGCCTCGCTTGCTGGAGTTGCTGAGACACTCTGTCGGACTCGGCACCCGTGTCGCAACTGCTCACTTCATTGTCCTCATCTCCCACCACCTCACCGTCGAGCAGTTCCAGCCCTCTGTCGGTGAGTTTCACTTGTAGCCTGTTCCACTCGGGGGGTTAAAAGGGACAGCGAGCTATCCAGGAGACTGTCACGTACTGTGGTGTTTTACGCGGGAAGCCTACTACAGTGCCACAGCTGCCACAGGCGGTGTTCTCCAGACGGAAACGTCTGTATGACTCTCTTGCCTCTCTTTGCTGGTCCACGCTCTAACGGCTAAGAAATTACCCATAAGTTATTTTCTTTCCTCATTTTACAGGCCCGTGTCTATAAACTGACATATTTCATTTCCAATAAACCAAAAAGTTAGTTTTACAAAACAACAGAAAAATAAGTAATTTTACAATTTTATTTAACACTTTAGCTGCCACCATAAAACCTTGACGAATAATTGTTACATTGCCAAGGTCCCACGGTGCAAAAAGTACCAAAATATGACGCGGATTTTCGCATTACGGGGTAGTAGACTATGAGAAATATAGTTCTGTGTTTAGTGGTATCTTCTTTACCGACAGTAGTTCCTTTCTTTATCGCCATGAGTTAGACACAGCTCCTGTAGCTGAAAACTGAACTATCCACGGTTAGGCCGAATCTAAACTGACCAGTTGAAGTCTATAAACCAATTGTTGTACGTCGCCCGATCTAATTTATTTAGCTGACCGGTTACAAGTTTGAATTTCTTTAAAAGTCCACACAAATTTAGGTCTTGTCCACTTTACTTGTTTCATTTCTGACTCAATTTTACATTGTTACTTCATGTAACTATGTAAAAATTGTTTTTAAAAAACTAAGGTGCCAGGCATAAAAATGCTGTTACAAAAAAAGATGTTGCTATTGAAACAAGATAACTTTAGCTGAGCCGCCAAACAAAAATCAGGATCCAAAAGACATTGTTTTTAGAACAGAGGAACCATTTTGCTGTTGTCAGTTGAAATTTATGTTTTAACAAATTACTGCTATAAGAGTTGGTGGTTGGAAAGCTCCTAAAATACGAAAAGAGCTACAAAAATTGACGGTTTCTTGAAACATGATCAATAAATCAGCACCAAACAAGATGTAGCAATGATGTATTCAAATCTACAACATTGGAGTATCTTTTAGAGTTTTGGGTTTCGTTCTCAACCACTAACTCTGGTGATCAGATGTGTAATGAATTTGAAAGCCAAGTATTTATTGTCTATGTCATACCCACAGTGAGAATCTGGCTGGTATTTTTACCTGTGTAGATAATCTGGCTGGTATTAGCACCAAGTGATAGTCTACAGCTGGGTAGGTTTGGCTACTCAGTACGACATTTCCTTTCTATGGGTCAAGAGAGGGACTAACTGGAGGTGCGCTAAGGAAGGTTCACTCTTGAGAGTCAATTGACTAAAGAGACTCTGAAGAGGGAGTGAACATTATTGATTACCTCCGGTTTGGATCTAGATGACCTCTGTGTAGCAGTTTTGAGACGACTGGTTTAGGTGGCTGAGGATAAAAGCCGACCCCCCCAGTTAAAGGCTAAATCAGTCACCCAAGCATGATGCTAGCAGACCCATTCCCTTTCTACCCTTGTTCCACACCCAAATGGCACTCCGTTGGCTAGCATAAAAAGCCTAAAGGCTCAAAGGGTTAAAGCTGAGTTTGCCCAGCTAAGAATTTCCTTAGCTGGCAAGCCATGTCGCCAAACCAATCATAAAAAAAATATATGAACAAATAAAAAATTGTTTACGTCATACGCAACATGTAATAACGTTCAGTGTCTGTGTTATTGATAATGCTAGACCTAGGGAGTAGAGTAATTGTCATGTCATTGCATCTACAAAACCACTGTTCAACTATTGTTGTATGTCAAGTTTAAGCGTGTTTCCTCACACAGGCATTGCGGTGGACCGTTCGTCATATCTGTGTACAATAACTCATATCAAGCCTGGACTCTAATTTACCTGATTATATACTTGTAGTTCAGTGATTCCCTACCAGTACTACGGGATTCAGTGGATAGGTTAATTTCCTAGAATTAATTTATGGTTATATTGATGTAAATAATTGTGGAAATAAATCATTATTTCATGTTTCAGGCAAACTACTATCAGCGTTATTTTCCGGTCTGACAGATCGCCTTCTATTGCATAGAACTTGTGCCAACAGTATCGGCCAGATCGTCCGTTCGTAAAACCCTCCAGCGTGACAACCTGCTGACAAAACTCAACACTAACTACATGGAGAAGGAAGGTTTGTGATGCTTGGTAGCTTTACATTATACGTTGTAACGGGTGTAGGGGTTTCTTTAAGATGAATTCAACTTAGTGGTTCAGTTTTTGTTAGGCATGGGCAGAACTAGGATTTTTCCTTGAGGCGTAAACAACTCTTCTTCCTTTCAAGTTGGATTAGAGACAATTTTTATAATTTAAAAGTAAAACAAATTTTAAAAAGTTGAAAATATATTTGTTTTGGGTAAACCAGATAAAAGTCCACACTATAATTTCTACACCTTTGTTCTATTTATGAGTTTTAATACAAAACATTTCTAAGGTACATTTAATGTAGTTGTCCTTTAATTTTGAATTTAAGTATATCAAGTTAACATAATATATTAAAAAATTTGCAATAGTTACAGGTATGCAATAACATTTACTCTTGTAAAGTATCTGAGGGTCATCAGAAAGTAAAGAACAATTAGCATCCGCGCGGCACACCCTCACCACTACAATCGTGCAGCTGCTAGCTACATTTTCATTTTTTTTTAGTTTGAGTGTAGGTTTGTTGTTGTGTGATTACGCGTCTGGCGTCTACAGTGATTAATAATGGCATTGACAATTGAAAAGCCAGCTAAATGTAAAGTGTAAAATTGAAACACTCGAAAAGTCATGGCAACTGTTTTTTGGGATCAAAAGTGCTTAATCCATGTCGAATTTATGCCAAGAAAAGAAACGACTACAGCCCTGGCTTGGTGCAGAGTAATTATCACTTATTCCCAAAGCTGAAGGAATTCTTGGGTAAAAAACAGTTTGCTAGCGATGGGAACTCAAAGCTAAGAAATCCTGGCTCATGTTTTGGCAAATATTAAACATGGGTATGGAAAAACTGGTCCCACGTTAAAACCAGTGTCTGGAAATCCATGGCGACTGCGTGAAAAGTAGAGGAGGTTCTATGCATTTGTAAATAAAGTTTTGTGTTGATATCTTTATTTTTATTTGACCATGCCAAAGCGTTCTTTACTTTCTGGATGACCCTCATTATATAAAAAATCATTTAAAAATAATTTATTTGGGTTTTTAAAGTGATTTGGGTATTTTAAGTTTGGAGTAGGAATTTCTCGTGAACATTTGGCTACTGAAGAATAATCATTGACTTATTCCTGATATCAAAATGATTCCATTTAAATGAATTTACCTACCAAATATTTTCCTCTAGACCGCCTTATCTACCAAAAGAATTTCTGAAATTACCCTACTGCCACCTACCACCAAAAATTCCAAGTAAAAAAAATTCCTCCCCAAATGTTAGGATTTTAATATTTGTCAGGAAACTCCTAACACCTCGAAAATTGCAGACTCCTAGTTTTTGTTCTCTGATACATCCAGAAATAAAATAATCAAATCAAAACTCTAAACCTTTTTTTGGCTCAAATTTCTTTAATTTTTAATGAAAATCCACTAAATATAAATCAGGTGGCACATCACACAAATACAATGTTTCAGATGAATCAATGCGCACAGCCGTCGGCCTGACTCTCCAAGCGATCGCACGACACAATCAGGACCTCATCAAGTCCAGGTCGGACATCGTCATACCACTAGTGTTCTTCGCCATGCACACCACCAAGAACAAGGAAGGTGAGTCACTCCCTAACTCTGACCGTAACTCAATCAGAACCTAAAAATATCAAGAAATCATCCTTAGGATCTGAAATTGTGCTGTAGCAACTACTAGGACAAGTTTTTGTCAATAATAATCCTGAGGATTCCTTCCTCAGAGAGCTGTGAGACATGAACATCCCGAAAAAGACCTCTCAGGCACTCAACTATAAACTTTACCTCTAGCACCAGTTACTGCGATATCACTTGATCAATATACTCTCCAGCGTTACTCAGCCTACAATAAAAATTTGTTGTTTTCCCTTGATATCAATTTGACAATGAAATAGGTTTTTAGTTACCTCCGTCAATATCCGAAAAATTGTGTGTTGAGGGTAGTTACATCCCCGGGACGTTTTGATGTAGAAACATCATCGTCAGATAAGGCAGTTTTGTTGGGAATCCGCCTGTTGGCTTCGTTGTTAAAGTTAAAAATGAAGACACACATGAAGTTACACATTACAGTCGTGGTCAGTGGTGTAATACTGATGAATGTCTGACATCGTTGTTGTTGTTGGTAGATGCGGCAAGTGTGAGCAACTGGGAGCTGTGGCAGGACGTGTGGCACGAAGTGAGTCCCGGCATGGAAGCTGCTCTCACCCGACATCTGGACCAAGTGTTGACTCTGCTGTCGTCCGTCATGCAGTCACCTTCCTGGCATGTCAAGGCTCAGGTCGGTACATCAGTGATCTATGAAGTTAAGGTCATTACTAAGGTTAAATAAATTAATGTTTATTTAGTTAATTTCTGAGGTTAAAACATTATTACGGAAGTTTTCCATAATTTTTGAGTGAACAATAGGTACATGACGTTTAGGGCATCTGACCCCGTCTTCAGGTGAAAAGTAACCTATAACCTAACACAAAACTTTATGAGCTCTGTGAACATCAATGGTCACCTCTGAAGCCCAGTTAACATCAATGATCAGCTTACTAGTCATAGTGTTTTTAATCTTCTTAAGCCCTGTTAGAATCAGTGATGCTCTCTAAAGTATAAATTCAATGTAGTCTCTTAAAACATGTTATTATAACTGAGGGTATCTCAAACCTTGTAATCATCAATCATGACCTCTTGAATCCTATTTTTTTCCTGTCGACGCCAATGGCATTTTTAATTTGTTCTTAACCTAGGGTTTTGTGGGCATCACAAAACGCTTTTAAGGGAAAGCGGTCCAAACCCTGCGCCGGGAATCAAACCCGCGAACTTGCACTTTGCAAGCCGTGACTCTACCCACTGAGCCACAGACAACTTATTATCATCATTACTTGATGGAGTAATTGATCAATCATTACTATACATCATTGTTGATCGAGCCTTGTTAGCAGCAGCAGTCTCTCAAATCTTGTTAGTGTCAATGATGTTTGTTAGAGCCCTGTTGGCAATGCCGAACTCAATGCTCAATGCTCTAAAGCATGAACCACCACCTCTTGAACCATGTTAGCAATAATGGTGATCTGTTAAATCAACTGTTAGCATAAACAACTTTAGCATCTCATCTTGAGCTCTGTTAGCAGCAGGGATAATCTCTCAAATCCTGTTAGCATCAATAGTGGTCCCTCGAGACCTGTTAGCATCAATGATGGTCCCTCAAGACCTGTTAGCAACAACGATGGTCCCTCAAGACCTGTCAGCATCAATAATAGTCCCTTGAGACATTTTAGCATCAATGATGGTTGCTAGAGCTCCATGATCATTTATCATCCCATGAGCCATGTCTCTCACCGTGTTGGTTGGCATCAATGATGTAAGCCTCATAAATAATGTAATGTATCCTTTGTCTATGAATTATTATGTTCCAGGCTGCTAGGTCGATAGAGACACTGGCCAGCAAGGTGGGAGGCTCCCTGGAACCGGACAAGCGGGACACTCTGGTGCACCTGCTGGTGACGGGACTGTCCGGTCGCACCTGGGACGGGAAGGACAGCTGTTGATCGCACTGGGCTCGCTGTGCAAGCACTCCGGCAGTCTGAAGGGCTCGGCAAGCGCGGGGACTATCGTGGACGCACTGCTCAGAGAGTGCAACAAGGAGAAGGTGGCGTACAAGAGCGTTGCTCTGTCTGCGCTGGGAGATGTGCTGGAGTCTCTGGAGGAAGACAGGTTCCAGCAAGTCTACAGTATTGTGCAGGAGATCCTTGTTAAGGTGAGGCTCCTTACTCTGTAGCCGAATTTATTGAAGGTGTTTAAATTTTATTTATAGGCTGTAAATGTATTTAAATATAGAGTATTTAAATATAAAACCTTCACTTCCTTATTAACAAGTAATAACCATAGCACATTACTCACAATCCAGTTATTCATTCATTCATTTCACCACTTTTTGTATAGTTTTCAGTTTTTCACCCTGTTGTTCCCATCTCTGGCCATCTCCCCTTGGCTGGACATGCTCGAGTTTGTTCGACGTCGTTGGTTTTAATGTGACCAAATCTTCAAGAACAAACAAACTTATGCGTGCGTCAGTGGCTCTACTTAAGACTCTTAAAAAATATTATCTCACAGCGCTATCTGTGCTTGGGCTGCCAATCTATGTTGATTTTCCTGCCTCAGCCATGTGGCCATGCGTAATTTACCCAATATAACATAACATAATCTTTGGTAATGTAATGTACGTACATCATATAATGTAATGTACATCATCTCAAGAGTCACCTTCTTAGACGTTGATGTGTTCCTGAAAAATAACTTTCTAAATTCAAAAATCCATATCAAAGATACCAACAAAATGCAGTATCTGCATTACTCAAGCTGCCACCCCATGCATATTAAACCACCATCCCAAAAAATCTTTCCTTAAGAGCTAAAGATCTGTAGCGATCAATCTGATTTTAATAAATACATTGGAAAGCTGTCAAATGCCCTTTGTAATAGAGGATATCCTGACAAACTTGTAAAAATCAAAATAGCAAATTTAAACAATTCAATAGCCAAAATTAATACAATCCTAAATTGTCACCAAACCTACCGGACTTCATAAAATTAACAAAATTCTCAAAATACCGCACCCATTTTAGAAACCAATATCAGGAAACCAAACATCTATTTACAAAACCTCCCAAAATTGTCTTCAGTAAACCACCAAATCTAAAAATATATTATCTCACCCAAATTCAACTACAAGGACCCCGCTCCATCTGAGTGCAAACCATGCAACACCCCCAGATGTGGAACGCAAAATTCTACAACCATCTAAATAATTCATCAGCAGTTCAACTAAATTAGAGTATCCTATTCAAGGTGAAATTAAGGTGCAATACAGCAAATGTGATCTATTAATTAACGTGTAAAAATTGTCCCAAAGACTATTTTGGAAAAACCATAACCCTCAGATTTCAATAACGAACCATCGCTCTGACGTATTTCATCAAAAAGCCGAGAGACCCCTGTCATCCCACGCAATGGAGCACAATGTCAAGTTGTTGGAAGAAGGATTCACGCTAAAAGGGCTGTATGTGGAAAACCCGAACCATGAAAAATTTAGGCGTCTCACTGACATGAAATTAAGACATGTTGAATTTCTTTAAGATCACGGCAACCAGATGGGCTTAACATTAGATAAAGCATGTGACATTATTTTGTAAACATAAGTACTGTATTTGAAAAGTCTTTATTTTTGTTTGTTATGGCTATGACTATGTTATGAAAATAACAAAATATAAGCCAATTAGTAGACTTGCTCTTTTTTAAGTGTAATTTTAAAGTATATAATCTTTGGTAATATATACTCACAGTCTGATGCTAACTGTCCCTGATTTGATATTTTATTGTGTAGAACAAAACTTGCTTTCAAGCTAAATTTGATAAAATGTTCAAATAAATTTAAGTATTGTTCAGTTTAATATTACTGCAGTTTTGTTTGTGACTATGTTGTTGGACTTTCAAAACGAGTGTTGGGAAAGTTTTATGATTAACTGCAATAGGAATGATGTTCTAACATCATAAATTAAGTGGACTTATTTATGAAATTAAATTATAACTTAAAAAAATCTTGATGTTAAAATCATAACCACGAAGGTTGGTTTAGTATTTTGAATGTTATCAGTCTTTCTAGTATTCTTTCAATGTACTTTTTCCACAATAATTGGGATCAGCGCTTTCTGGTTCCCCTCTACTTCTTATGAAATGTTTTTCCTCTCTGCATTTAGCAAGGAGCGTTGTTATTTATCAGACCAAATTCAACCTTATACTTAAATATAATAAAATTATGTCCAAAACTTTATCAGCAACAAACAAAATCACTTTTCAGACACATTTTATTTTAGAAGTAATTTTTATGTTTTTTGTTTACTAAATAGTAGACTGAAGCAGAGCAATAATTGTTAGATAAATCATCGATTGAAATTAATTTTTACATCACTAATGTAGACACTAATAATTCATTAATTTAACTGTGTTAGTAAAAATCTACGTTTTTAACCATAAATACTTCTCTTTATCTGATTTCTTTAGTCTATTCACATAAAAACTTTAATTAAAAATCAGAACCGAGATAACATCTCAAAAGTAAGATGAGAAATAATTTGTATTGTGCCATTAAAGGAATTAGACAGCGAGGAGAATGAAAAGCAGGAAGAAACGAGTAAAAGAAGAGAGGAGCTGTTAACGTTAAGAGAAGTGGCTTTCACGACGTTGGGCAAAGCTTGGCCTCGCAGTGAAAAAACTCAAGGTAAATAATTACTCAAGATTTGCTTCCCGTCCTGTTCAGTTAATTACGTAATGGATTGAACGCTGCCACCGTCAACGGCTCACTGCCTCTCATTCACTTGCATTTCGTAACTACGTAGATGATTTGATTACTTTGTTGTCAGCGGAGAGATGAAATATGTTGAATTTTCTTCAGGAGGTTTTTGTTGTGTGACTATTCAATGTTTTGTCTGGCAACACGCGTTCTTTGAATGAACTCAAAAGGAATCGTTGAGTTATTTCAGAATGATGGAAATATCGGTGTGGTTTTATAGTGGCTTTAAAAGTAGGCGTTAATGTGTTATTGAAATAAAATAAAAATCAGAATCTGTTGAAAAAACTATGTAATTTGTTTTGCTAGTGTTCAAGAACAGGCTATTGTGGATAAAATTAATAATTGTTAATACTTTTTAATTGCTCATTACTTGCCATTTCAAGGATGGGGTATTAGAAGCCGACATAACAAGATTTGAATCATCTGCATATAAAACTAATTGACTTTTTGAGCCATTAATGTTGTTCAAAATTGAGGGCATCCCCTGGATATAGCAGAGAAATAACAGTGGCCCAAGAATTGAACCCTGTGGAACACCATATCTAACCGTAGAAATATCAGATTTATGTTTAATTACATGTAATGAAATAATGAAGTTTATTTCCAATACTTACAAACAGAGTAAATAATAAAACATTTGTCTGGAAATACACTGATAGCTATTTCTAGTCGCTGCCATTAGTACACACATGACAAATCACACTCAAAAATATGCACACAAAAAATATGCTGATCGTAAAGAACAATGAACAGCCTACGGTATTTAGTAGACTTGTTGTTTTTAATATTTTGTAAATCAAGTATATGCAAATATGTGTGTACTCTCTATAGGTCGAATTTTTGTCAGATTTACATAAAATTTGTAAAAATGTAGTGTATCTTGCTCAAGTTAGTTAGTGAGAATAATTGGACAACCACAAGTCCTCTTTTTGGGGGGAAGTTTTTTAAATAAAGGGTTTTAATATTTTCAATTTTAAGCTTAAGTGGTTAGTCATAATAAAAATTGATTTTTGGGTTCAACCACTGAATAATGTTTTATTATATATTTTGTTATATTTTTAAATAATAAAACATTATTCAGTGGTTGAAGTAAAAATCAATTTTATAAAGGGTTTTAATGCTTTAAAAACACTAAATTGTGGCTGATTTTGATGACATTTAAAATATATATGTATTCCAACAGCATCCATCAATATACCAAGAATTATGAACACTCATTCAGTTGTTTCAAAATGACGGCCAAAAAAGTGATTTTTCACTAGTACAGTAAAATGAATAGTCCTATTTCAATGAAACTTGAAAATGTGTTATTACATCAAGATATGAAATATAATTTGCAGTAAAAGAATACACAAATGTGAGGCTGAAGGCCAAAGCAAGGCTGTGAACGGAGCGAATTAGTGTAATAAATTGCAAAGGAAACTCTATTCACTCATGCCAGTGCTGCTTTAGCGTTTAGCTGCGTGTCCGCCTGGTTTAAAAGTGCTATTAATTGTTGGGTTGGTAGTACCTACGTTTTAGCAGATCAATGAGATCATACATGCTTATAACATAAAGATTGCTCGCCATGACCTAATTATTAGGCATAACTTTTTATCCTGAAAATAAAAGAATCTTGAAGAATGAAGAGTTTATCTCTGAATTTTGATATGCTCACACCACCCAGTTAACCCTCCTACTGGCCTGTTACAGTTGAATTCCGAGAGCAGGTGGTGGCGCAGTGTGTCTCGTGTCTGGAGAACAACACTCGCTCAGTTCAAGTGAAGATCATGACAGCAGTGCTCAACTACTGCGACAAACTCTACTTCTGGGACCTGCCGGAGCTGGGCAACCAGGACACCTCGGCACTGCACAACATCCTGGACCAGCTCACTCCAGCGCTGCGCTACGCTCTCGGTAAACATGGCCTCAGAGGCACATGGGGGTGGAGCTCGGGGCAATACTGAATTTTTAGTGCCAAACGAAGATAATGAGAGGTATCATGGTCCATGGAGATTCCAAAACAAAACTAAATCAATTTCTTTAAGACCTCAACCGTAACCTCACCACCAATAAAGATGAGGACATTGTTGAAGAAGCTCAGGCTGTTAAATTTCTTGGGGTTTATCTTGATAAAGGATTAATCTGGGAAAATCAAATAAACAGTGTTTGCAGTCAAGTAGCTTCTGATATACTCGGCTTACGCAAACTATCGTGCTTATGCTCTCCCCACAAGCTTCTCATGACCTTTATATTCTCACTTAAACTATGGGAGCTTTTGGGGTGGTTAGGCTCGCAAACACTTTGAACATGTTTTCTGTTTGCATAGGGACCCAGTAACGGATTTGGGAAAGTTAAATTTCAGAGATCATTATTGTGAGATTGGAAAAATTGGACATTTTACCCTTGAGACTGTCCCTTTAAAAACCTACCTTTGCAAGGTAATAAAAGTTCCTTTCAGGTCTAAGTATAAGGGGTTGTATCGACGCCAGATTCTTTTTATTTGACTCAGCTAGCCAAAAACACCATAACACTGCTGTATTCTCCCTGCAAGCAATGACTGTTAGTTTTATTTTTTTTTAACATATGTTTCAGAACTTTTTACAGTATAACCATAAGTAGAGATGTCAAGTTTTGCAAAATCTGTGAAAACAAATGAAGAATTTAATCACAAGAAATTGATGTTCAAGAAACTGTAGAAATCCACAACCATGAGTCTATGGTTGAATTAGAGTTCAAAAGCAAAACTGAAGGTGGATCAAAAGAAAAAAACATTGAGAATCCATTGGTTACAGATCAAGTACAAAGGAGATCTGAACTTCTACCAAAGGAATGAAACCTCCCAGACTAATAGAAGAAGAGGGGAACACTTTGAGGAACCACTATAGTGAAGCAAGGACAAGTAAAGACAAAGATAAATGCTTTTGAAAAGAATAAAGTTAGGAAACAAACAAAACATCGAATAAAATCAAGACACACAAGTTCAGAGAATACATCAGACTCATTGTTTTTAACTCAACTTGTTGAACTAATGACCGCTAGTCAATTATGTTAACATGTTTTTCAACTTGAAATAAACACAAATGATCAAAAAATTTTATTTATTAGATCATTTGTGTTAATTTCAAGTTGAAAATTATTAATCCGATAAGGAGTTCTACTAGATGTATGTAACATATGTTTCAGAAAATTATTGTTTTGTTTACATTCAGGGTAGGAAAATTAAATATGGATGTAAAGTTCAATCAAATTAACTGTTGAGTTATCAAAAAGTGGAAAAACTCGCCTGGATAAAGTAGAAACACTAATGATAACACAGACTGTCAAATTTAGACAAAGGCCCGAGTAGGGCTTAAAGTTTGACAGTCTGTGTTCTGCTTTGTGTTTCTAATCTACCCAGATGAGCCTGCTCTCCTTTCTATCCTTTTTTGATAGCATATCCTGGCCCAGTGCCCTATTTCCTAAAACCAAATAAAATGTTGATTTGATAACCCAGATTTTATTCATGCGTACACCTATATTTAGTTTTCTAAATACCAATTAGAGCCTTGTTATAATCACACTCTGTTACCAACTACAACGACACCTCTCACGCCAATGTGTATATAATCACCTGTGATTGTACTTTATGACTGGCTTTATAATAAATCTTAATAATTGCATCATGTTTCAGAGGTATAATTCAAGCTCTCCAGTTGTTTGAAAGAAGAGTTGTGACGACTTAGTTGAAGTTCTTTTCAAAACCTGGCGGGGCTCCAACTGAAGAGAGCCCCGCTGACCCCGTTCTGTTGACTGAAGAACACAAAGGGTATAAACTAAAGATTGTAAGAGTATAAAACTGAAGTTGACTTGTAATAATTGTTTGACTTTGCTTTTAGGTTTGACCAAACATACACTACTACGAAAAGAATCTCTCAACGTTCTCTTCTCCTTGGCAAAAAATTGCAAGAGTAAGTAGTTGAATTCTAAGCGGCCGATGGTTGTGAGTACAAGAAAGTTTAGAAATAATCGTAAGTTAGCTAAGGTGTTTAGTAGTTGAGAGGATTTTGCAGTCCTAAGTTTGCCTACAGTTAAAACGTTCCTGGAATGTTTCTAGAGACACTTAGCGAGGTTGCCGATCAGAAATCCCGCTTGTAGCAGTTGGTACTACACCTAGGGAAGGAGGATGGCTGGTGGGAGTATCGCTCAGTTGCTCCAATTCATGTGTGGTGAGCGCTTGTTGCCTGTTAAGTGTTCAGTGTCGGATTTTCAAAATGCCGCATAGTGAACAACGCACAAACATTACATTTTGTGTTTTGCTTGGAAAATCTGCTAGTGAGACTCTTCCCCCTTCCCTAGGAGTAGTACAAATTGATGCAGATGGGATTTTCCCATCGGGGATCACGCTAGGTGTCTCTAGAAATAAATTTCTGGAACTTCTTGACTTTACCTTGTATTTATCTACTTTTAAGCAAGGTAGTTAATAAATAAATGTGTATAAGTTGGGTAAACTTAGGTAATGTTCAAGATTTGAAGTAGACAGGATTTTGCAGTCGGAAAATTAGACAAACTTTACCTTTTATCTAATTTTAAGCAAAGACAGTTTGAAAACAGTTATGTTTAAGTTAGGTAATTCTCAAGGTTTAGTGGTAGAAAGGATTTTGCAGTCCTAACTTTTCCTCGTTAAATTAGACAAACTTTACCTTTTACCTACTTTCAAGCCCGGACGGTTTAAAAATAATTTTGTATAAGTTAGGTATAGTTAAGTAAGTTCAGTGGTAGAAAGGACTTTGCAGTCCTAACTTTGCCTCGGTAGGTAAGACAAACTTTACTTTTCATCTAATTTTAAGCCAAAACAGTTTAAAAATAGTTGTGTATAAGCAAAGATTATAAATTATTATGGTAGGTAGAAGGTTGTGGCAGGAAAATCAATATAGTTGTCGCAGCCAAGCACAGTAGCGCTGCGAGGGAATTCTCTAAAGAGTCTCAAGTAGAGCCATTGACACACGTGCAAGTTTGTTCGTTCTCGACAATCGCACAATTTGGTCACATGTCATTGACATCGGACAAACTCGAGCATGTGGAGCTGAGGGTGGAGAAAGATGGCGAGCTGTGCTTGAGCTGCCGCAACTATGTTGTTTTCCTCAGCCTCAGCCATTCGGCATCTATGGGCAATCTACTTACCATAACATTAACTTTGGTATAAGTTAGGTAGAGTTAGGTAAGGTTCAAGGTTTAGTGATAGAAAGGATTTTGCAGTCCTAACTCTGCCTCGTTAAATAAGACACTTTCGTTTACTTTTCAACAAATATCCTAATCCACACAGTTTTATGTTTTTTTAAAAATAAAAATATGTCTTTTTCAGAATTAAATCAACTCTCGGAGTTGAAGAGGTTAGAATCAGTATTTCAAGAGCTGTACGAGGAACTGAACAAGGACAACTCGCCAGAAATCAAGTCCCGGGTTGTGGACATGAAGGATTTTTTCACTACTTTAAGCAAAGACTGATAAAGGAGCTAATTGAAAACGTATTGTAAATACTACTTTGTTACAAATAAAATACTAACTTATTTCAAACTAAACTTTGTGTTCTTACCTACTGTATTTAATAATTATAATTGACTGTCGTTTATTTAATGCAAACAATGTAGCATTGAATGAAATGTTGTTTTTGAAAGCATTTCGCCAGTAAATGAAGCAGACACATTTCATCACTAATTAGCGCCGGAAGAACTTTCGTCGAAAACTTTGCTTTTCATCTCGACAGGCTAACAAAGAACTTGTCAAGACTCCTCTGCAAATACCAACACGGAAGTTCCTTCCACCGTTGTTAAGATTTAATATTATTTCGAATAGTTTGGTGGATAATCTAGTATTGGTTTCAACTACAATTGTCTAAAGAAAGAAAGTTTATACTTCTTTGTAAAATACAATAATTTTGATATTCAAGCAATTGTTTTAAATTTGTAAAGTTATCAATTGTCATAATTTTTTACACAAAAAATCTTGGTTGACGACTTAAAATAGTAAACTTTGAAACAACCAGGTTATGAGTGAAAATACTTATTTTCAAATATTTTTTGTAAGTAGGTCAAGAGGGTTGCTCCTAAGACCGGACGCACACTGACAGAGCATTTCACCTGAAGCAAGTGTTGTGTGGCAAAATGTTTTGCTGGATACAAGCCCCATGCAAGTCAATGAGACCCGCGTACAGAGCCAGCAAACGTTGTGAGGGCACTGTACAGCACCATACAGCAATTGAGCACTTGCTGGACGCCTAAATCCTATACAGCAAAATGCTCAATGTTTCATGAAAGCAAAACATTCTGCGCATGCGCCAACCTCCTTCCACTACTCACCGCATTGTTTCAAAAATATATTCACACTACATTTAACATGATTATGACTAATTTTTTTATATAGTATTGTTAAATAAAACATCGTGGAATACCGCTATATTTTTATTTGAAATTATTTTAATAGTAAAAGAATAATTACAGTTACTTAACTAGCTTTTGTTCTTTATATCTTAGTACTCGTTTGTCGATCAAAACTAAGCTCACAGCACTAGACACCATTTAATTAGACCAACTTACCACATACTTCATACAAAGTCCCAATTGAAGCAGGCAGAAAACTATACAGTAAATTGCAAAATTACTTAAAAAACTGCAACGCCAATAAATTTAAAACAAATTTTTAAAGTAATTTCAATCAACAGTGGCAGTAGATTTTTTTCAAAAACAATATTTTTTTGAATATATTTCGACAGTAATTCTTTTTGATAAGTTTCATACAATAAGCCTTTAGACGTAATTGTGTAGATTTTACTTAAAATTATTAAGAGTCTGTCTTCAGCAATGATGCTGTTTCTCCAATTTGTGTCCTTTTTGGTATGTTTGTCAAAAAATTTCAAAAAACAGCTAACACTTAACGACGATCTGATTTGAGTTCAGAAAGAAAGCATTTAATGTCTTTCGTCTAGTTGATAGGGTGAACCGGGCCTTGCGTAAGCTAACTTTGTTGTTTCCTTTCATATTTTTATCAAGCATTCGTAAAAATTGCCATAAAGCAATAGCCGCACTAACCTCCTCGTCACACATGTTTACGCCACTACGGTAGAAGTACAATAAATCAAGTAAAGATATTGAGTTCTGTTGCATCATGCTTAAACCTCCGCACACCGGCAGAGCAATTGAGCAAAACGCTCAGAGCAAAACACTGTACAGCATTTTGCTTCAGGTGAAATGCTGCATCAGTGTGCGCCCAGCCTAACAGAGTACGATGGAGAGGCCTGGTTGCTGCCCTATGTTCCTTGGAGGAATCACAGGAAATTTCAAGTAAGTCAAGTATTGTAATTTCCAATTTCTTCATATCTTCCTTAATTTTGTAATCCACCTGATGTTGGTTTTACCAAAGGTTATGTTATGGTAGGTAGATAGCACATAGATGCCAAATGGCCGAGGCAGGAAAATCTACATAGTTGCAGCAGCCCAAGCACAGATAGCGCTGCCATCTCTCACCGTCTTTCTCCTCCCTCGGCTCGACATGCTTGAGTTTTTCTGATATCAATGACTTAAATGTGAATAAATCGTACAATTTTCGAGAACAAACTAACTTGCGCGTGCGTCGGTGGCTCTACTTCAGACTCATAAAAAAATTCCCTCGCAGTGCTATCTGTGCTTGGGCTGCCGCATCTATGTTGATTTTTCTGCCTCAGCCATTCAGCATCTATGCGCTATCTTACTTCCTACCATAACAGTTCCGTAACTTCTCTATTATTTTACTACTAACTCCACATTCATCAGTACATCATACTGTTCCATAATTCTTGAGAAAGTACAACCCTTATTTATTACTATAGAGGTTTCTACACTTAATTGTGTGAGAAGGTGTCTCAAATGCAAGTAGTCCTTGAAATGTATCTACTTCTGAAGAGCCCTACTGTAGAGTTGGACGTCAGTGGTTATTGTCGAACTGAGTTGCCTTGTAGTGTTCGGAGTTTGGTAATTATCTCGGAGCTCAACTGACCGTAGACGGAATGTGCGAGTCTGTCATTGAAGTCTGCAATTGTGCTACTTCGACCTGAAACGTCCACTTGTCTCACCCTGTGTTTAGTTACTGATCCTTTACAAGCTTTTCATTCACTGAGAGTTTCAATTTTTATAAAATGTTTTGGTAATGTGGATGTTTTAAATGTGCGAGTTTACTTATCTTTTTTGTTAGTGACGAATTTGGGATTATCAAAATTAGTAATTTCTCCTCTCTCTCTCTGAAAATTAGACAAGGATGAGATGCCACCAAATAATCATACAATGAATCCATCTTCACTAAGACCATTATATCGCGATAATTAGTAATATTATGCAACAGTTTGTTGATAATAACCTTGCTTGTTCACATAAAGTTTTGAATTCTGTGAATCATTTATTAAAATACAGTAAGTAAATGATTGCAATGTCAAATTTGAGATTTTGTTGTATCAGAGTCAATGGTTTAAGCCTTCTTAAAGAAATCTAAAAACCTAAAGCTTTTTAACTATTCATTTTATACCTGAAAGAGTCCTAACAAAGAAGTGTAAAGAGACTATACAGTAGGTAAAGGTCGAGATTAAGTGATGAAAGGACTTTGTAGTCCTAACTTCACCTTGTTAAACAAGACAAACTTTACCTTTAAAATAAAATCAGGCGTAGACTGCACTGAATTTGGCCCCAAAACAAGATAACAAATTTTATTTCCTTATTTTACCATTACTAAAACGCCAACTACAGTACATAAAATATAATTTTAATGATACATTTAAACACTCGAGTTATAAAAACTTCAGCTCTCGTTTTCAAAACTCATAGTATATAAAATGTCTATAATTTTCTAAGGAGTCTAGAGTTGGTGTTGACGTTATTACGGAATAACGAACCTTGCTCGACAGAAACACAGAAGTGTTGACGCAGCTTCGTTACGACCGGTGTTATAATCTCATTGTTGAGATTGTCATGTTATAATCTCATACCGAGATTGTCAATGTTCTCTGCCCGACTCTAACAACATCTGATTGTGTTATTGCTGTTGTAGCTCTCGGCAAATAACTTCATCCCCTCACATTGTTATTCTGTTGTATTGTTCTTGCTGTCATTTGTTAGTGATTTGTGTTCAAATAAGTGGACTTTGCCTAGGAAAAGATTTTTTAGGAAAGATTTTTTGTTGTGGAAAACTAGAATATGCAGGAAATTGGAGCGATGGCTAAACAAATTCTTTTCATCAGTTGGGTTTCTTAAATTTTTTAACGATAAGTATTCAAAACATTTAGAACTATATCTTTAAGAGAGAAGTTACTGTTTTTTTTTCAGTTTATTAGTGAGTTTCAACGGTATGATTAACCTGCTTTAGTTAATGTTTTTCTTAAACTTCAGTTTTCAAAACACAATTTCATACCATTAATGATACATAGTTCACTAAATTTGAAAAAAGGTATTCTTGTCAAATCTTGTAAACCTCTAAAAGTAATAAAATGGCTATCATTTGTAAACAAGAAATCTGACTATATGTCAAATATTTTCCTGTAAGAATCTTACAAAATACTAAATCATTCCTAGTTTTATAAAATCAAATAAGAGGCATTTAAGATGACAAATAATAAGAGAAAAAGAAAACACTACTCTTTGAATTAAAACACGCAAATACTTCTAAACCAACGCAACTGTTTTTTCTCATTAAACATAAGTTACAATGAGAAATATGTGCTGAATCCATTGAAACCGGTTATTATTAAATTATAACTTTAAGTAAAACACTTCCAAGTATAAATAAATCAGGTTGTCTCTTCACAAACTAGAACGTGAGTGACACATTCACAACGGGATGTGCTCTATAATGCATTCACAGCGTATGCCAGGGCTTATCAGGGAATTGTCGGATTTCCCGGGATTAGAGGAGTCAGGAAATCATCCACTCAAAACCAGGTTTCAATGCAGTGGAAGTCTGATGCTTGATTGTCAGGTTGAATCTGAACTTTAATGCATTGTGATGGAAACTCATAATCAACAATAATTCTCGAAGGTTGACTTTTTGGGTTTCTTAAATAAATTGTAGATGAAATCAGTAATTGTATGATAATAATTTATTTATTTTACATGATAGCTGCAGGGAAAACCTAAAACAGCCATCTTGAGATAAAGAATAAATTACAATTTTAGATGTTTTAGATTTAAAATTAACAGACAAAAATAAATATTTACAAGCAGTAACAATGCATACAAGTTTTCTCCATAATTTCTTCAATATTTGGCCGCAGTTTGGAGACATTTACACAGAAATCATCATGAATGTTAAGGCAATATCTATATTTATTCTTCATGTAGCAGTATTTTGAGAAAGCCTGCTCACATGTGTACATAAAAGGAAAAATACTTCGAAAAAACTAGTTAATATTGTTATGTTTAGTTTTGTTATGGTCCGGAGCAAAAATTTTTGTTGGTTGTGGGTCCATAGTGAATCAGTTTGACATGCAGTTGAGTACGAAGTACAGTAATCTCGTAATCAATGTTTAATGTGCTTTGACGTTGTTGGAACTCAACCAAGCAAAGTTCAGCGGAACGTGAAACCCTTTACATGTGTTGATTTTCTCAACGTGTGACAAGAAAATTGCTCTCGTCCATTCAAAGTTCGTGTCACAAAATAAAGTTAAGTCGTTCGAATCATGACAAAATTGGATGTTTTGAATGGTGGTTATTGCAATCATATCGTTACGTTAGTTTTTGTGTGATGAATATTTTTCTTCATAAGGTATTTTTACCTATGCGCATTGCATTTACTGAGAAAGGGAAGAACTTTCATAAAAAAAGTGGAACAAAACTACTTAAAGCTTTTGCCCCATTGATTTTGGGATCAACCAATCGCGTCAAAATAAAAGATTTCCTGTAAAATTAACCAATATGAGCACTCAAATGACAACCTAACACCTTTTAGGTTCAAGTACTTAAGACTCAAAGATGAGGTGACGTAAATTTTTTAATCAAAGATGTTGATTCTGTATTTTAATTTGTAAATTTATATTGAAAACTACTGCAAGTTAAAGTAATTGTATTAAGTCCTTTGTTTTTATTAGACCTGATAATAACTGAACATATTTTTCCATTGCCAAGAAAACTGATAAACAATGTGTTTATTATGCATGAAAATTCAACAGCAATATTGTTCAAAGTATGAAATGATAGTTTACTGTCTTTCAAAAATATCATTTAACCCAAGGCCATGAAACCCATTCCCATGGAACAAGATTGGCAAACACATTTCAAACTAACCATCATAGATTTTATATTTATTCCAAATTACCGTCTCAGGCAGGATTTAAAGAAAAATAAGCGTCCGACAAAACTACGAAATGTTAAAAGCTTTAGCATACTCAAGAATAAATAAAAAAGCTATTTATGTACTTTCGAATTCATTCTATAGCGCAGAAGAATTTATTGATGGGCCTCAAATTAATTAATAGTTATCTGTCACTACTAGTGTTGCTTACTACATTAATTTAAGTAAATTATTTTTAATAAAATTAATCTTTCCAATGGTAGGCAATTTTGAATAATTTGTATTGCCAAAACAATGTTTTTGTAAGGCGTAATAAACAGATTAAAGTTTCCAAGTTACCTTTCGCTAACTGGTTTAGACTAAATGGCCAAGGATCGAGTTAGCAGTTAGCCCTGAGTGTAAAGGTCCTGATGAAGGACTCAAGACACAAAGTTGTGTTTAACTGTGTTAGTGAAGCTAAGAACCCACAACTTGGGGCAATCAATTGCCGTCTACGTGCCGGCCACAGAGAGAGAGAGAGAGAGAGAGAGAGAGAGAGAGAGAGAGAGAGAGAGAGAGGGTTCTTAACTAGTCAAGGGGAGGCAAGATACAGGGTGAGTCTCTTAGCTGACCTTAAGGGTTGTCTTGTTATAAACGTGCTAGGTGGAATAGATAAACAAGATAGAAAGATAACATTTTTCTTTGTGAAAACCAGTTAATTTATTTTCATAACAAGACTTCTCATGTTCCAAAAAATGACATCAGCAGATGATGCCTTTTGGCAAAAACACAGTTTTAACAGTTTTGTTAAGAAATAAACTAAGTGGTTTTTACACAGTAAAGTGTTACAAAAGCCCCCTTAGCCAGTAAAAAGGGTCTGGGACCCTTCTCATCTGTAAAAATTGAGAATTTCACCTGTGACAAAAGCAGATCCAACACAATTGTTACCCATAAAACCACTCTTTTTGAGTAAAAAAAACCTACTGTATAGTCACACCGGGTTTGGATTTCTATTTGTTTCTACAGTTTCATAGACTTTTTGAGTCTTGTATAAAAAATTATGGTAGGCAAATTTAGGGACTGACCAAACTATCAGTTGTTGAGTATTGAGATGTAGTCAATTATTACCGTGTTCATATTTAAAAATGTAAATATTAACTGTAAAAAAACATCAGCCAGCTAAGCATACATGGGGAAAAGACAACAGTGTTGCAAAACTCCTTGAGGACGGTTTTTAAATCCTATTTAGCAGAGAGCACTAGTAAATGTCCACAACCTATCAAATGTAACCAAGTACTTTGCATTGAGACACCAACCATTCTTAGAGGGTATTTTAAGGTGAATATAAATAAATAAGTAAATAATATTTTATTGCGAGAACATTATAAAAAATTTATAGCAATCGTCACAAGTTATCTACAAAGCTTTTCCATTCATACACATCAAGAACCTTTCAGACTTACAGTTTATACATTCACTCTCTCCATTCATTCGAATTATCCCACTCTGCACCCAGTCATCAATTAATGTATGGTCTCCCAAGTGTGCCATAAACTCGTTTTGCTGTAGAATGCTCTCTGTGAAAAAATTTTTTTGAGGCGAGTTTTAAATGCCTTGGGCATTAGGGCACTTTTAATCAAATTCGGTAGTCTGTTGACAAGTTGAGCTCCAGCCTGGGATGGCAAACGTTCATGAACTACCGTTCTGTGTTGTGCAGTCCGGTAGTTCTCCCTGCCTTCGTTTCATATGAGTGAATATCACTCCCTCGCATTTTCCTTTGAAGAAAAGACAGGTTTGTAGGATGTAGAGGCAGAGTAGTGTCAACAGTTTCAGATTTTTGAATGCTGGTCTACACACGACTCTTCTTTGTAACTTTGCAATTGTTCGGACGGCTCTTTTGCAAAATGAAAACCTTTGAAATGTTTGTGTTTGAACAACTTCCCCATAGCACCAATCCGTAAGAAAGGTGCGGAAAGATGAGTCCATAATATACCATCATCAGTACCGTAATATGGGATGATGAGTGTTTTGATGGATGATTAGGTGTAGTAGTAATTAAATACTGTAAAAAACTCTATTGACAAAAATTGGAAAGGAAACATGATTGATAAAAAACAATAGCTGCGGCTAACCTAGTTTTATTTTCAATTTATTTTTGAATTTTGACAATTTCAGTACTGAGCATTAGTTACAAAAGTTGTGCTAAATCGGATCGAACGGTAGCTACAGTTGGTACAAAACCTTGCTCAACTAATGTCGGGTGACGTTTGACAAATGTTCTCCAATGTTGAGACACTTTGCCAAAGTTGCTGCTTTGATTGGACAGCTGACCTGGAATTATATAGCTAGTAAACACGCAGATAAATCTGTAACTGACAAACTCTATTTGCGTTGTGAACTGGAACCGAACTATTGAGTCGCGAATAATTTCTCAAATTAGTGTATTTAATAGCTAAATTATGCTGTTAAAGAGTTCAGTGAACAGTGAAAAGTTCTTTCGTTAACAAGCTAGACAAGTTTGAAAATGTTGAGCGGGATTTATTTTCTAAAGGTAACTTTGACAAAGGTCGTTAAAAGACAATCAGTAACTTTTCATTCTTGTTATAATTTGAGAAGTTTTAAAGAACTGACAAAGTAGATTTGTGTCGCGAACTAGAAATGATGTTTTGAATTGAAAGGAGGAGAAGTAGTCCATAACCGTAGTTTGTCTACAAACAAGCACTGTCAACTTACAAAATATGTTTCTGTAAAATGGCGAACACTTTTTAGCTAGACTAATTTTGAATTGTATTAAAGCTTGGTGCCTACAGGCATTGAACTTATGCCATCCCTGTGATTTGGCTGGAATTGCGCACTCTACTGACTCGCTATAGCTCCGTCAAAGTTCTTGATACTAAAAACTTGAGATCACCAGAGAAAAAATTACGTGGTAATAGCAATTGATAAATTAAGGAGCAATGTCAGCAATATTAATAACCTTGTTATGTTGAAATAATCTGCGTTTGTAAGTGATGTTACCAAACATGTGAACATTTGAACATTTTCTACAACAAAATATGTTTTATTGTTGCAAACCTAGAATCATAACCTGAAATCTAACATAAAGCTTAGACAATCATAACTAAAATTGTCCTGTCTACCCATCCGGAACAGTATAGGAGGTTTCTTTGAGTTACTACGTACATTAATAGTAACATAACGTATACCTAGCTCTTTTTTTAATCTAGGCTAGATAATTTTTCAAAGCTAACTACTAGGCCTACCATATCACAAGCACGGTTTGATAGTACTGTACAATAATAATCAGCACATGCGTTGTGGCAAATTAATAAATCCCAAATTAACACGGAGGGATATTCTTATAACAAATAAACAATTCCGTTAGCACCCGTGCACTGTCAGAGCTTTGCTGTCAAGTCCTGACGAGACAACTTTATTTCCTAGTAAAGATCCAACCACCAAATAAACTGTGGTTTAGCCATCGGCTTATAAATAGTAACAGTATTTTACTGATAATATCGTCCACTTTGGCTAACTGTAATATGGCTAGCCTTTGATAAAATAATAATATTGTGATTATTTAGCTCAATTTATAAGTTAAATTGGTATGAGATCAGCTTGGTTGAAGAAAAGGGGGAGGCAGTCTAATGGGGAGGGGTTCAAGGATTTGACATTACTGTTCTTAATGAAATAGGTAATAAAGATATTTCAACTTGGATTTTGTAACCCTGGACAAACTTCCACGAATTAAAAAGAGGTATAACAGTTAACTAACAATTATTTACTTATAAGGCTGAGTAAACTAAACATTATACTGAAAACAAACATTGTTATAGTTAGTTCTTAAAAAAAAAAAAAAATAAAATAGGGCCTCTGAAGGCAAAGGCCTGTTATCAGGTTCTATCTAATTAGTAGTAAATTAAACCAGCGTCTTAGAGCAATTTGAAGTAAATTAAATTCAATATAAAGTCCCACGTTTTAAGAAAACAAATTGTTGAGTTTTCTACTAGCTTTTATTTTTATAGTATAAAATAAAAGAACTACGTACTTAATATTAAAGACAAACAACAGTTTAGTATATTGTACATAAACCAGTAATATTCCTAAAACACAAAATAATACTTATAATACTACACTAGAGTCCCGCTAATCCAAAGGAGCAAATAGTGGAATTGTATATCCGTTCCTATTATTACTTTCAAACCTTATTCTTTTCGGTGAATAAATTAAATAATTAGTAAAAAGAAGTGAACAAATTAGTACCTTTTAACTCAGTACCGAAACCGTTTGAGACAAATTAAAATGTTAAAAGGGACACTATTCTGTTCACTTTTTTGCTAATATATATTTTAATTTCGCTTTATTGTAAAATATTATAAATAATTTTTCCAAAACTGGGTCGTTTCCCCTGCCGCCAGTATAAGCGCTCATGGGTACGTATGACTTTAGAAGTTGAGTCATATGTCAGACATGCTGAGGACGATGAGGACGCTCTCTGTGAGCGGCGCGCGCACACAGTCAAATCGATTATCGATCGCATACCTGAGTGCCCTGCCTGCTGGTCTGCTGAAAATCCATCACAGTGCCTACAGCGTTTATCTAGACAAGGTTAGACATTTTGTGCTCTTTAACAGGTCCGGCGATGACGCCGCCGAGGCATACGCCGGATGTGATGTTTTCACACGAGGTCGGTTTTGTCCACGGCGCGCAGAAGTTCTAACCATGTACTTGCTATAGAGACGGCGAAAATGAAGAAATAGAGCGGTTTGGGATTGACCCATATTTTAGAATCAACAGTCTTGTGGGTTCCTGAGTTTTTTATTCAATTAATTGTTCTTGTTTCGTCTTTACACTTTATACATGTGAGCAATAATAAATAAATTTGCATTGCAGCATTTTACAATACATAGCAATTGTCAGAGAATCATTGTTAAAATTTTTATTATTCTCACTACCTCTATACTTTGTTCCACTTATTTTTACTCATAAAAACGTCAACAATAAACACAACACTTGATTAATTGAACAAAAACAATACCATAGTCATGATAACTATAATATCTTTTTTAGTAGTATTAGTATCTCTATTAGGGAGTAGTTCAAAGATACAAAATGTAATGTTATTGAATAATGAAAATGGTTTATTCCATATAGTTTTGTGCTACAAATAATTACAATAAATTATGGAATGCTGCTTCAAAAAATAAATCGTTCTTGGGGAGAGGATCCCGTTTCTGAGTCCATGTCAACAGATTGCTTATAGTTTTCACTCACTAACAAGAGTAAATAACAATATATAATATAAATAAAGTTATTACACCAATTGTTACATAAAATAAATATTAATAAAAATACAATATTGTGCTTTTTATGGATGGAATAAACAGAATTTCATTTCATTACTCAAGTGGTATACAATAATTCGCTAATGGTAAATTCAAAACATTGACTAAAGGTTGGGTCGTGCGGCGCGCGCGGATCATTAATGAAAACAATAAGAAACAACCAGCCCTTGGCCAAGTAGTCCAGACGCTTATCCCACCGTAGGGGCGTCCAGCGGTAACTCACCGCGACAGGAGTCCTCCTTGCGGCGCCAGATGCTGTCTGCTCATATACTCCATAGCCCATCGCCGCATCTGGCGCCCGCCACTGCGCATCGCGCCAGACCGTGAAAATGAAAAAGAAGCATTTTAGGCCTGGGGTTAAGGCAATGGAGGTTCGTGTGGTCAGCGACGTGTGGGTTGTGGTAGTTATAATTTGAACAATGAACGGTTATTATAAGATTGCAGTGTACTAAATTAAAAGAAATTTTCACTTTTTTAGAGTATATAAAATCATGTTTTGTTGAAAACTTAACTATGCTCAGAATTATATCATTACCGGGTTTATTATGTTGAAAATAAAGTCTCCATGGCTTTCAAACTCACAAGTAATGCTAAAAACTACGTGTTTATTTAGCGAGAAGGAGCCCATAGCTAGGTAAATATGAATATAATCATTACACAAAGACTCACTTAGGGTTGCTAGAATTGTATTGTTTAGTATAACAAATAAGTAAACATAGCACTCTGGTTTGAAAAACATTATATTTTCCACGACCGGTTTCGACTTAAAGTCATCTTATTCTTATCTTCTCGGCGAGTACAATTAACAAAAATATTATGTCTTAGTATCTATGAGTATAATCGTATTAAATTATATATTTTCTTAAAATAGGATGTTTGTTTGAAAAATATAAAATAGTTTATAAAATGTGCATGAAATACTATCATACTTATGAAATATTATAATGACGCGTATGCAAGGGTCTGCAACAATCCAAAACACGCCGACACTATTATAGTATTAGATTTTTTATAAAGTTTAAATTTTTTCTAGAGCGGTATGTATTGTCCAATTTTATTGAAATTTAAAATACGTTTTCTTTTATGATATGTATTAGTAAAACCATTAGTAAAACCCGTAAATCTGAGTGGCTGTGGGCGTAGCGATCGAGTAACAAATTGCAAAGAAATTCAATTCACTCATTCTAGAGCAGCGCTTTGTGCGTGTTGGCTGATTGTATTAAAATCACTTTGAAAGGTATGCACGTCAGTAAAACCGCGAACAGCGGCTTAACAATTAGGCCGCGTCAGTTGAAGAAGGCCGTTGTTGCCAGTTGTTACGTGCGCGGTGTCGTGTGTTCCTTGTGCGGACGAATCTAGGTTTTCTCTGAGGTGACCACTACTAGGGGATAAAGATGTAAAGAGTGAGCCGGAGAAACGGGACGATGGAAATGGAGGCTCAGTCAAGGACACGCTAACAAGGACACTTAGTTTTATGACAGAATTGGTTGTTTTTACATATTACCGCTTTTATAGTATATTAATTGTCTAGAGTATTAGTGTTTACTTCACAACAGTTTTATATATAGGCCTAGATAGCTTTAGACAAACGGTAATGTTAGGAGAATCTATTACCGAAGAAACGGATTGTACTAAATTTCTTGGTATCTACATAGATCAACGACTGTCATGGGAGTCTCGTATAAATAAGTTGTGTTCCAGAATCACTTCAAATTTATTTCCTCTTAACAGACTCTCAAAATTATGCTCTGCCGAAGTCCGTCTCACCGCATATTACGGACTTATTGGATCACACCTAAACTACGGGATATGTTTATGGGGAGCTTGTTATAAATGGTTACATAACAGGGTTTGTATATTAAAAAAAACAATTAGGAAAATAGTAAATCTAAAGTCTAGAGACTCCTGCAGAGAGGCCTTTGTAGACCTGGGGATACCCACTCTTCCGGTGTCTATATACATACTTGAGACTGATATGTACTGTCTCAATAAGTGCAGACCGACTCAGGACATGGATCTCCACGGTTATGAGACGAGGAGGGGTACCTTCATTATGGCCCAACACCGAACTACCGCAGCTGAACGCTCCTTCCCACGCTGGAGTTAAACTCTTAAATAAAATCCAGATACGTTCAAAAACACAGCAGTAAATTTACCAATGTTTAAAGTCTGATTAAAGCGATACTTAACTACACGCTTTTTACTTGTTAGATGAGTTTATGGACCATCAGTTGGTCAACTAATTAAATAAATATGTTTCCGAGAAGTAGTGTGAATTTGATTAGATATGAATGTGTATTGTAAGTATGAATGTTAATTGTGTTGAGTGGAAATAAATGAGTTTAAACTGTTACAATAAGATCCTGACGTTTGTATGCAACTTGGTAATGTTGTCTCGCAGTAAAGAAATATTCTATTCTATAGAGAAAGTGTACTTGAACAGCGCCGTGCGTTCTCTGACTAGACTATGCTAGCAATACAGACGCGTGTGGCGGGTGTTGCCTACTCTAGTTGTACGGCTCTCTCCACCAGTCTCTGCTAGTAGCGTCTAACTTCATTCAGCCGTGATTTCTTCTTACCTGGGGGTTGCGGCATCGTGTGTGTTCAAAAATTGCCGTTTTAAGGGTGCGCCTCAGTGGTCACCGCAGAGAAAGGCTGAATTCGTCCGCCCAAGGAACACACGGCACCGCGCACGTAACAACTACTAATAAATAAACCATTTATTGCGGAAACCTGTACATGTCATGCAATCGTCAACTTTATTTTTAATATCTAAAACTTTCCATACATTCAGACATTAAAGTGCCATTCAGACATACATTTTGTTTATTCACTCGCTCTCATTCATTCGAATTGTCCTCTCTTGCTCTTTTGTCAATTGGTGTTTTCCATGTTCTCCCAGCTATGTGCCATAAATTCGCCTGTGTTATAAAACGCACCTGCGACCAAAACTGTGTTTAAACGACTTGGAAAGAAGTAGCTAAACAATGACATTCTAGCTAATAAGTAGTCTTCTTTCAACTGATGCGGCCTAACTGTCAAACCTTACGCCTGCAAGGGTTTCGTAGAAAGTAGATAGCGCTCTTATGTGAAGGATAACACCAGGATATGTTAATTGTTATGGAATAAAAGAGTTTATCTGTGTTTGCCTGTTTTCAAAATTTTCATTAGCCTATTTTTAGCTTTTTAACTAAGGTTCTTAAAAACACTATATTTTTTCTAACTTTAATCACTTATTGCATAAAACCTAAAAAAAAACAGGCAAACCTTAATAATATGTTTACTTTTCGTTTAAGAGTTGTTTCGACAAAACAGCTGTCGAAACGCCTGTCGGGACACACCCCTGGCGACATCGAGTCAACAACTTACTTCGTGGAAAAGTAGTTTACGGTCCTTAAAGAAGTTCTGTAAAATTTTAGCGTGTCCTTGCGCCGTTTAAAAGTTACCAAACCGTCTCCAGACTTAATTGACACCCTGTATAATGCAACTAGGTTGAAAAGAAAAGGTTTTGCGAACTGAAAGTGATTTAGTAATTTTGCTCAGACTCAAGACAGAGTTGAGTAAGTCTTGGATTAGCAGTGTTGTCAACTTGAGCACTTTGATCCTCACATCCTCTGCGAACTCCAGATAACTTTGCTGACACCTAAGTCAAGTAGAAGAAACAAAAGTTGCTTTGCTAATCGGTTAATTCTTATGTTTTTATCGAATTTCCTTTATCGAGATATTCATGCCGTCCACATGGTAAGACGAAGACCCGGGACCGTGAAAAGTGCACCGATCCTGACCCACTGAACACGTTTTGAGAATTTTTCAACACTTTATATACATATGTTTATATGTGTATCACCACTACAGGTCGCATTTTTTATTCGATTTTCAACTAAGGCCCTCACATTGATATAAACAAACCAGACTGGTGCAAAGTAGTATTTCGCTTATAGACCAAAACATACAAAACATAGTATTAATAGTTTACTTGGGTTGTTTGGGCACACTGTAGTACCGGGTGTCCACAAAGTCCTTGACGGATTATAAAATGTTATAAAATGAAAACTAATGATGTCAGATAGATCCACTTTTATTTACATAATAAAGTGATTAATAAACTTTGTTTGCATACAAAACATTATCAGGAGCCACCACGTGCACCTCGTTGGATGGTGCACGAAGAAGATAAAGGCGATATTCTATGTCTCTCCAAGTGTTCGATAACATGTCTCTTGTTTCTGTCAACATAGCTTCAGTGATTAATGTCCTTAAAGTGAGCATGGCTGGGATGAAGAAGCATACACAATATCTTTGATGTAGCTTCAAAAGAAAAGTCAAGGATTGTGATGTCAGGTGAGCGGGGAGGCCAGGATGTTGGTCCACCACGGCTAGTCCAGCGGCTGGGAAAGGTTGCGTCTAGATGCTCTCTGCTTGTGTCGACCAGTGCGGTGGCAGATGTTGAAAAACTACCAAAACTATTTTGATGGTATTAATGGCTGGTGGATATCTTCTAAATCATCTTCTTAAAAGTCTTTGAACTGTTGTTGGAGAGTTGGATTGATGAAACCAAAGAACACGTTGAACTTTTACTTGTTTTGTTGTCATTTTGAAGATATGACATTAAATCAGTAATTGTTGTTTAATTAACTAATGGATTGGAATACAAATGCTACCAATCCATGTAAGTAAAACTTTAAGAAATCAGCTGTTTAATGATGTATTAAACATCTACTATTACCAGCGGAAACCCGTAGTAATTTACGTTTTCTATCCGTCAAGGACTTTGTGGACACCGGTATTATTTGCAGTACAGTTGAACGAAGCTTCCACACAATAAATTCTACTGTATACACTCTACTACAAAATGTTAATTTTGGGGTCTCTATCAAGTGTCATGGTGAAGGCGGAGGTCATGACCGGACCCCCCACTCCTTTGGCTACGTACGCCTCTATCCAAGTCATAGTAATGTACAATTGTAACTATCATTGTAAAATCTACACAATTTCTCTGAGAATATTTACAGATATTGTTCCTGGGCTTAAAATTTTAAGTAATATTAATTTTGAATTACTGACAAGTTATTCAATTATTTAAAAGAACAATTGGCCCCAACTTAAGCATTAAAGAGTATATTTATGTTTGATTACACAAAGATCGACTCACACATTGAGGTCGGCGTTTGAGTCCTCTTGGAACTCAGTAGCACCTTTTCCTCCTTGATATTTTCAATAATAAATTACATTTGGAAGTGTCGTGTTTCGCTACTATTTAACTACAGTCATGTTTGTTTTCAGGTGTTTGTGAATGAAGATAGTGTCATGTGTCATGTGTTGGATGTGGATGGATCACGCTGTCTGGCTTTTGGATTACCTAAGGTAGGCCTGCGTTAAAAATTAACATTTTATACAATAATTTGCTACTTATCTACGTTTTTATCATAAGTTCTTATCTTAATTTCTCAAATAGTCAGCAATATAATGTTTTAATTTTCGGTTAATTTTATGTATAGCTATTGTTTGCTCTTAAACTGATAAATATTGTGACACGCGATTCGCGCAAAATAAAAACGTAACCTTCAGAATTAATAAATCAGATAAAAATAGTCGACGTGTAGCTAACGTGAATCTCGGCGAATTTCTATTCCAACTAACACTGGAGAGTGGGTGGGTGAAGGTGGTGTGGGGGGGGGGGCTACGGACTGATACGACCTGCATACTTGTTTGTTATTTATTTATAATACTTTTACACCTTTCCATATATTGCAAGCTGTAACTTTCAGAGCGAAGATTTCATGACAACTGCAATGTTCAGTGACTGCAAATTACGTTATGGTAGGTAGATTGCGCATAGATGCCACACAGTCGAGGCAGGAAAATCAAAGTTTTTATATGCAAATGTTATAGAGGCCAGATGCAAAGTTGTAGCGGCTCTAGTGTAAAAGCGCGATAGTTCTCCCTGTCTCTAGTTTCATAGAGTGGATTGTGCGTGTTGGTCTTAATTGAGTAGTCCTACATGTTTGAAAAATGTAGAGACAAGTAATGACAACAATTCTTGTCACTTCACCTCTAAACTGGTCTGGGAGTGTGTTCAGGCCCTCTGTGCCCTTTCTAGATTAAATAATGTTCATCTAGAATGGATCCCAGGACATCAGGGTTTCTTGGGTAACGAGAAGGCAGACCTCCTTGCAAGGAGTGGAGCACTGTCCGCCTTTAATGGACCGGAACCGGCAGTTGGCATAAGTCCGGCTCTGGTTTATAAGTCCTTGGGGGATAATACCTATGAGGCACATTGTCAAAAGTGGACAAGCCTCTCAGGAAGCTCAATCGCCAACCTGCTCCTGGGCCTAGCAGGGCTTCCAGTAGCATATTAAAAACTAAAACGCTCTGACATCAGATTTTTAATATCATATTTAACTGGACATGGGCACTTCAGGCAATATCTACAGAAATTGGGATTGCATAATGGTAATACTCTATGTAGACTCTGTGAGCAGGCAGTAGAAACTGCTAGGCACATCCTATTAGAATGTCCCTCTCTGGAGATTAGGAGAAGATGTCTACTAGAGGGGCGTAATTGGGATGAAGTTCACTTGTCTGAGCTTGGAGGAGTCACCTTGAGACTTTGTGGTCCCACGGGGTGATCTCCCAGGCTAAGATAACCGGGGAAGTACAATACACCTTTGGTTGACGTACAACTGGTTCACTACCAGCCCTACTTAATCTAATCTAATGACAACAATTTCAAGTGTGTGAACGCTGGCCTGCACGACTCTACTTTAAAGTTTTGTGATAATCCGAATATTTTTTTAGGAAAATAAAAATTCTCGAGATATTGGTTTTTTAAGAAAAGTTGTTTTTCAAGTTTTGGGTAGAGAACAGCCTGAAGTGTACGTTTTGACTAGATTCTGAAATACTTAACAGTTGGGTTTCACGTGTTCAGCAACTGAGTTATCTGCGAGTTAGGTTGGTTCGGGGGTTGAACGCTTCGTTAGCTAAGGCATGTTGAGAGTCATACTAAACAGCTGACTTGACTTCGTACTTGTCAAGTTTCACTTTAGAGTAATTAAGTTTATATGCATTTCAACTTAGTGTACTGGTGTCGTTAAACATGTGTTTGCTTAACGGGCAAAACTCACAAATCGAAAATTATACTAATTAATACTTCACAAAGTAACATCAAAGAAGAACTAAATATACCATCACATAAGAATTATCACTATAAAAGTACTTTGGTAAATCGGAAAAGGCGAAATGAAACACAAATATACCTTCTTAAACATCTTATAATGTGATAAAAGCTTAAACAACGATTTAAGGTAAACACATTTTACCTTCCTTATTTGCTCGACAAAATAAACACCAACATAACATTTAGTACTGGTTGAAGATCATATTAACTAATAGCGAGCCCTTGGTGGGTTGGATGCGTGCGCGACTTTAAAGCTTATCTCTCCGCTGGCGAGGGTTCGAGCCCCGCAGTATAAATAACATTGCGCTAGGTAAAGGTCGAGGTTGAGTGGTAGAAAAGACTTTTTAGTCCTAACTTCGCCTCGTTAAACAAGACAAACTTGACGTTTACCTTTAAATGTAAGTTTTAGATCGGATCCATCTAAGAATGTTAATTGAACTCTTAAAGAGCAATGGCATTTTACCGCTTTTTTAAACCTTGACATAAAAAGTAAAATTGTTACAAACCACTTAATTTTATTGGTATTACTGTATCTAGGACGTCAATAATCTTGCTATTACTGTATGTATAATGTTACAGTGTTTAGATGTAAAACGCATAAAATTAAGGCAAAATTAACCTTTTTCGGGTCTATCTGTAGATCTAAAATCAATTATTGCCAAAAAATAGTAAAACGTGAAGTGATCAGTGAAATTCCCACATTGAAACAATCTAGAATTGCTGTTAAAGATTTACACCGCTCTCCCCCGCCATAACTAAGAGTGATAGCGAGGGTTCTGGCTGTTAAAAGCATAATTGCTACAATTGCTACACCTTCAGTGCTACAGCTGTTGCCCTTATACGTGTTCCCCACAGTAGATCTTAGCAGCCCCTTTCCAGTGTGTCATTGTAGTGCTTGCTGGTTAGGGTAGCGTCGGCTTTTTCCGAGAATTTAAACTGAAATTGGCCTTAAAGGTTCTTTAGCGTGAAAAGTATTGTAACAGTAAAAGTATTTAGTACAGGGCCAAGATATACATTCTCACGATACACGCTCAAATTCTACTTTTAGACAAGATATCCATAGACTACTTATTTATGAGGATTGCCGATGCAGGCTGGCGTAAACTGTTAAACAAGCTCCAACGAGATCAAACGTTTACTGCCAGAACTGTCTTTATTCAAAAGAAATTAAAAGAAAATTTGTTGATTAAGGCTCCTTACTCTGTAGCAGAGTTTATTGCAGAACCTGATAACTTCCCATAATATGGAATATTTAACTTAGTAAAATATATAGTACTTTTCAAAATCAAGTTAGCCACTCAAACTACAATATCTAAATTAAAATAAGAAAGACAAAATTAGACGTATATGGACATTATTTCACCGTATTTTAACAGTGTCTTAAGCCAATTCTGGCATTTTAAATTGTAATTCACCTCTCATTTCACCAATATTGTATCATCTCCATTGCATCAAAGTCAACACAATTCACATTGTACACTGACTTAATAAATTATTATTGGTTTGAGAATGAGCTACATACATATTGAAACTGAAATAGTAAATTTTGTCGATACGTCTGACCAAATTAAGTCAGTATTATTTTAGAATTAGGCACTAGTTGGTTATATAATATGGAACCTTCAAATTGTGTTTTTCAATATTGTATGCACTCTAATTGTAAATATTAAAGGGGGTGGTCATAGCTCAGTGATATAGTGCGTGCTTCGCTTCAAATCGGCCTGTGTTCGATTTCCGGGCGCAGTGATAACTTTTCACGATGGCCTCTCCTTGTGGTTCGGAAGTCACGCTAAGCCGTTGGTCCATTGCATTGGTCGTTGGGCTATTAATAACCCAATCAGAGAAACAGGCGGCCCTAGTTTGTAACAAGACTACATCTCATCATCCACCAAAACACTCAACACACTAACCATTCATCATATATTCACCTTAAAATACCCTCTAGTAGTGGCTTCAAGTCCAAACCAAAGTATCCAAGTATCAAAGTATTAAAACAGGTCTTTTCGATAATTTATTTTAAATCAAAGACTTGGCTAAAAGAAGAATAAATTACCTGTAAACACGCTTGTGTCCTAAACAATGAAGTATGAGAGTTTTAATTTAAACTCAAGGAGAAACTAGTTATCATTATGAACAAAAAAACATTAAGAGCCAAAGTATTTCAAGAATTACTGTACAATTTATTCAAGAATTACTTTAGACCTGTCTTACAATCAACCTAATATTCCTACTCTATAAGACGGGTACAATTTACAAATATCTTTTGCAATACACAATAAAAATGTATAGAAAAAATAATAAAATACAAATTGTAATGCCACTCACACACATGCAAGTAGGCATGTTATTCATACTCATATTTACTCACTCCCTGGAAAAAGGTACATTATTGCTATTAGGATTGGATTGGTTCAAAAAGTTTAGTTTTGAACCAATCTTATCCTAATTTTGACGTCCAATCCAATCCTACATTTATCTTAGTGAACGCGTTTTGAAAGCTTGAACACATTCATAAAATCATAAGTTCTTTAAGAATCACCTAAGAATCCTCCTAGGAATAGCTAAAAGCAAAGATTATGTTATGGTATAGGTAGATTGGACATAGATGCCGAATGGCTGAGACAGAAAAATCAACACAGTTGCGGTAGCCCGAGCACAGATAGCGCTGCCATCTCTCGCCGTCTTCTTCGGCTCCACATGCTCGAGTTTGTCCGATGTCGATGACTTTTATGTGACCAAATCTTGCGATTTTCAAGGACGAATGAACTTGCGCGCATATGTGTGTCTACTTGAGACTCTTAAAATAATTCCTTCGCAGCGCTATCTGTGCTTGGGCTGCTGAACTATGTTAATTTTCGTATCTTAGACATGTGGCATCATCAATCAATCAATCAATGGTTTATTGCATAAACATTTCTACAATGCATAGCAATCGTCATTTAGGATGTGTAACTAAAATTTTCCTTTAACTCAAACATCGAGAACTCTTTCAAACATACATTGTGTGCACTCATTCATCTTCATTCATACGAATTGTTCCTCCTAGCTTTTGATCAGATTTCCCAATTGTGCCAAAACTCATCAACGCTGTAAAACGCTTCTGCGACCAAACGAGTTTTAAATGCCTTAGGCATATGAGCACTTTTATTGAATTTGGAAGCCTGTTGACGAAATTAACTCCTGCCTGGGAGGGCAAACGTTCATGGACTACCGTTCTGTGTCTCCCAGTCCGGTAGTCATCCCTGCCTCTAGTTACATAAGAGTGTATATTGCTACCCCTCTTATGCTGTCGCATTTTGAATCTACGCGCGTTTCTAGCTATCAAAACATAAACTTTGCTAAAAGTAATATAAAATTTGTCAAGCCGATACTTGAAAGTTAAACAGCACTATAATACAGACTGTATCGACTTAGCGTACAGTGTCCGTCCTTTGAAAGTTTAAAGTATCTCTTATCTGGAGTTCGCAGGAGATGTGAGGATCAAACTGCTTTAAGTTGGCAACACTGCTAATCCAAGACTTACTCAACTCTGTCTTGAGCCAAGGTACGACTGAGACTTGAACGTGAACAGATAATCTAACAATAAAACATAGCGTAGCTACAAGTGCTACCGTGAACTCTAGTGAATTTCCAATTACGGCGGGAGAAGGGGAGGATGATGTAGGACGATAGAGATAGGCTGCAGAATTCGTCCGGCCAAGGAACACCCGACACCGCGCACGTAACAACTGGCTAAACAACGGACTTTCTTTCAACTGATGCGGCCTAACTGTCAAACCAACCGCTTGCAAGGGTTTACGGCGACCCGTTTTCACCTTTCCAAATAATGTTTAAATTAATAAACATGACATATTTGGACACTAGAAGAGTGTTCCGCCACGTGTATGGAGGCCGATTTTTCATAAGTTGTTGAATAGTTTTACAAATAAACTATGAAAATGTCCAAGTTTTAGTGGTTTTCAACTCCATTTTGTACACTTTTAACGCAAAATTGAAAAACCACCCTATACGCGTGTCGGAAAACTTCTCTAGTTACCAAATAGATGAAGTTTATTAGTGTAAAAAATATTTTGAAAGGTGCAGAATGGGCCGCCGTGAACTTTTTGCTTTAAAGCGTCGCCGCACAGCTGAGGTGCATCCTTAATAATTGGATTTGAATTTGGATTGAATTTTACAATTATATTTATGATTAAATGATTTAAATGATTAAATGATTTATTTTGTCTTTAAGTTTACACAATCGACAACGTCAACATCTCCTTTTACAATAAAATATAGTACATTATACAAAACAGATACAGTAACATCAATTTTCATACAACTAGTGAGATAAAAAAATACAAGTCATTGAGCTTAAACTAAAGAAAAAAAAATCAATTACTCTGTCTCAAAAAAAAACTTTGTAAAGATTAAAAAGGGAGCATAATGAGCCACACCTGAAACAGAAAAAGATTGTGCTGTTTTATTCAGTCTACATCTGGTGACAAAAGGTCACCATTGTTTTTGTGGAGTAACTGTGAACGTTATTGTTGGTTGCAAATTCCTCTTCTTAGCCTTGATTGTTAGGAGGCACTGAAATATGTATATATTGATGACGGTCATGACCGCAAGGCTAGCAAACAAAGGTCTACAGTGTTCTAGATGATGTGCCCCACTAAGTAGCCTGACAGCTTTTTTGGAGAAGAAGGATCCTGTCGACCCACTGGAATGGCTCCCCAGAGTCTTGTACCATAACTCACATGAGACATGGAAGGCTTGTTTGACAAAATGTTCAGGCATATCTGCGGCTAGACGCCTTAGAAGATAAAGCACTCTACTCAACTTAACACAGAGAGCATCGATATGATTATCCCAGTTCACTTTACTGTCAAGGACAAAACCCAGAACTTTAACTGAGTCAAACTCTTTAAAATTCTTACTCAAACTGAACGTACAATCTCTTGCGTTTTAGCCTCATTGAGAGCTAGTTTGTTAACCGAAAACCAGTTTGAGGCCACGTCAAATAAGCCCCTTACGGATAATTTAGCCAAAACATGGTCACTGTTACTAGCATACAATGTGGTATCGTCCGCATACAACAAAATATTTCCATTAGTAGAGTGAAAAATGTCATTAATAGCGACCAGGAACAGAAAAGGGCCGAGAACGGAGCCCTGAGGGACTTCATACTTCACACTCAAAGGTAGAGATTTACCTCCATTCCAGCTAACAATCTGCTTGCGGTCTTCAAATATGCCTTACAGGCTTAAGGGCATGTTCGCCCAGGCCATACCCTGCTTGTTGAGCAGTACCGTAAGAAACGCAGTCGAAGGCACGGGACAAATCGCATAGCATTACAGAATACAGAGATTGACTTTTCTTTCAAAAGACTGCAAGATCTTCTGCAGTAAGAAGTCGACAGCAGATACAGTTGACCTGCCTCCTGAAACCGAACTGTGCAGGACCAGAAGATGATGATGCTCGAAGTAGTCATAGAGTTGTTCCAACCATAATAGTAGTTTTGTACACTCTATGAAACTCAGACAACCATCGAACTGGGAGACACAGAAGTAGTTATGAACGTTTGCTTGCAAGTCTTACTGTCAACAGATCAACAAATTGTTCAAAAATTCTGAGCTAAGGTTAAAGTCGTCTTTAAAACAATTCTGATTTATCACATATGTACAGACGAGATTGGTTCTTTGCTGATTCACTGACTGAATAGGGACCAGTGGCTATATCTGAATGCATGAGAATGTATAAACTGTATGTTTGAATGGGATTTATGTAAGATGCAAGAAAAATGTTGTCTCAAACAGACGATTGATACATTTATTGAAATGCCTCAATAAAACATTATTTCATTTGTTAAAAACCTATAAAACAGACACCATAGAGATAGGTCTGTACAAACTGTAAATACGTTGTCCTTTCTTATATTGGGATCGGTTCTTGTGACTTTCAGTGGCTCTAGGAAACCTTCGGTTAAACATTTATTTACCAGTGTTGTCAAAACAGAAGCAATAGTGCCAATTATTTGTTTTAAAAAGGTGACAGACATATAATAAGCATTTACTATCTGAGGACTAAAATCGTTGACTAATTTTTAATTTGTGCGACATTGACCTGCTTCCAGGTGAATGTGAAAGGAACTTGAGGTACTTTATCAACACTGTCGCTGATGTTACAAGCAAGAGTGTTGTTCACTAGATGGTCTACCGAGTCAATGAAATACTGATTAAAGTTGTCACTATTTGCGAAGTCAAGGTTCGGAGCTGGAGGTTAAGACTTACATTCCTTGATATAGCCCCATGCCGCTTTACAGGGGTTGCTGGAATGATTAATAACATCAGCTATAGCATTTTGCTTCGCTTCCTTTACCTTTTAGGACTATCTTCTCAAGTGACGAAATCTAGGAAGAAGGTCAGGAAAAGATCTAGACATATCTCTTAAACCAGGATGAAACCTCTAAAATTTTCCAATTCATGTGTGAACCACTTGATATTTTAAGTTTAGATGTTACAGGCTTAGTTTTACTGAGATTTCATGTTTTCATTCTAACTGGAAAGAAAACGTCAAAATTGCAAAAACATCAAAAAATGAAGAGAACGCATTTTCTATAGATTGACAGTTCATGTCGTTCAACCAGGAGTCGCACTGCAAACCTAGTGTATCCGTGAAGAGCTGAAAATTAGAAGGAAACTTAATATATAAATTTATGTAAAATGAAAAACTGTTTTCTGCTGCTATCGTGGTCTAGCTGAACGGATTTCGTTGTAACGTGTTGTACTGTTTTATTCTGTACAATTTGCACTTGGCTTTGTGACACCGACCACTGTTAGAGGGTATTTTAGGGTGAATATGGGATGAAGGGTGAATGCGATGGAAGATGAGGTGTAGTCTTGTGTTACAAACTGAGGTGTGTTACAAACTAGGGCCCAATTTTTCCCCAGATTGGGTAATTAATTAATAGCCCAACGACAAATGAAATGGACCAACGACTTAATGTGACTTCTAAACCACCGGGAGTGGCCATCGTGAAATGTTTACACAAAATTTCATTGAAATCGGATCTTAAGGTCAGTTTTAAAACATTAAAATCAAATTTTTGGGTTAAACGCTACCCTTTCCCTACCCTTGAAAGGACACTTTCGGTAATCTGATTTTGCTGATAAAGAAACTGAACCTAAACTTTATAATAGAAACATTGTTCAAACCCCGAGAAACTCGGACACTAATTGTGACTTTTAGCGTCATTACATTTAAAGTTAGGAATAGCCTACATTCGATTCAGTATGTGTTAAAAATCTGAGAACTGATTTCCGTTGTGTTTTCCGACGTTTCGAAATCACTGATGAAGTAGGAAACGTATAAGAGAAACAGATTGTCCAAAATTCCTTTGACATCTTATCAAACCTTATTTAAAGTTACTCTTTGTTTTCTTATAACCAATACGATTTACGTTTGTGCTGACAGTTTCTTGCCGAGTGTATAAAAGAGAAACCGTTCAGAGGAAAGCAAACACGGAATCGATGTTAAATGGACCTCGATATCAACAAAGTGCCCTGGAATGATGTTCAATGAAGGATAAACCACTTGAACGTGTTGATATGTGAAACATTGTTGACAGCAAAATTGCTCAAGTCTTTCAACCAACAGTGCAAACACTAGTAGAAACCGTGTCGTCTAAAGAAATGCTCAACTGGCTTGTAACAGGCGTGTGGACTTTAGTAATAGGTATTCAAGCCTACTTGATTGAAGATAAGAACGCAGTGCTTCCAAATTATGTGCTTTTAAAGGTCCGTCTCAGTGGTCACTTCAGAAACAGGCTGAATTCGTCCGAACAAGGAAAACACGACAACGCGCACGTAACAACTGGCTAAACAATGAGCCTTCTTTCAACTGTTGCGGCCTAACTGTCAAACCAAGCGCCTGCATGGGTTTACGGCGGCCCGTTTTCACCTTTCAAAATAATGTTTACATTAATAAACATAATACATTTGGAAACTAGAGGAGTTATCCAATACGGGTGTAGAGCTAGATTACTCATAAGTTGTTCAATAGAATCACAAATAAACTTTGAAGCTATCCAAGTTTTATTGCTTTTCAACTCCTTTTTGTACAATTATAACGCAACATTTCGAAAATAAACGCTCCATCGCGTGTTGGAAAACTCCTCTAATTTCTAAATAAATCATGTTTTTAATGTAAAATTTATCTGATAAAAAACTGCATTACCCAATAATTTTGAGAACAAGAATAATAATCATACGCAGTGAGGCTAACTAAACTAAAAGATGTTTTATGAACAAAAACGTTAAATTTTCCATACAAACACAAAACCACTTTTACAGTTACCTGTTTAAACCGGTTCTCTTTATGAAGTTTGACAATAACTAATGTTCTTAATCCTCAAAGTCTGTTCATTCCATTAACTGAGGATTTAGACTGCAATAAGCGAATGAAAGGGGACAAAACTTCAAAACAGTTGAAACAAGTTTAAACTAAACGTACAAAGGGTGGCAATATTCACATAATCCCTCTGCTATCATCCCTTACTTAACTCAGGGAGTTTTCTGTTAATACTATTGGTTGGTTTTTGCTAATACACTCTTTAAGCTGTTTCGTTTATTATATAGAATGGGTTGCACTTTTTGTTTTCTCTAAAGGTTAAATTATCATCTATAATATTGGTTAAACGTAGATTAGGAAAGAAAAATTCAATTTGGAAGGTTAAAATATTATTACGGACTTTTTCATAGTTTTTAAGTCAAGAAAAAGTACACGACGTTTCGTTGTCTGGAATCTGACCCCGTCTTCAGGTGCAAAGTAATTTAAAACATAGCACTAAACATTAGTAAAAGAGATAGTCTAAAAGTAATCAGCACGAGATGACCAGTCATTCACCAAAAAAACCCATATTTTCTTTTAACGTAAATAAATAAAAATTTCATAACAGAAAGCAAGAAAACACAATGCTGGTATTTGACCAATCACAGCCGCGAATCGACTTCAACTGTAAATGAGAACAGAAAATACCTATTTTGCATAGAATGGAAGCATACAGTTGAAAGGCATTTTAATGTGGAATAATAATCGAATTAGTTGGAAACAGTTTTTAAAGCTCTTTA
This sequence comes from Matsumurasca onukii, assembly GCA_018831715.1. Classification (NCBI taxonomy): domain Eukaryota; kingdom Metazoa; phylum Arthropoda; class Insecta; order Hemiptera; family Cicadellidae; genus Matsumurasca; species Matsumurasca onukii. The sequence continues at coordinate 47,658,845 of CM032063.1, read as the reverse complement.
GGAAAAATATTAAAAACCCCAAAGTCTCTGTGTTAATAGTAAAGTTTTAACGCTCAGCATGTTGAAATATACTTTGAGTATTCTCATGATTATTGACATTTTCACAAAAATGAGATTCACAGCCAGTACAAAAATCTAGGCCCGAGAACATAAAACGAGCACCGATCCTGACCCCAGACTGCATTTTAGTATAATTTTGTTATGTCCCTAGTGTATTTTAAATGAGTATTTTTATCTGGTATATCACTAATCTACCCCCATTGTCTCTCCATTTCCTTGAATACCTAAACTCTGTATTGAACTATTTATTATAATTATGTGCTATGACAAATAATAAATATATGTTATAATAATGACACCATCGTTTAGGCATATCAGACCATCACCTGCGTGGTTCGGAAGTCACGTTAAGCCGTTGGTCCTTGTATTTCCATTGGCCATTGGGCTATTAATTAATTACCCATTCTAAGAAAGAGTCGGCCTTAGTTTGTAACAAGACTACACCTCATAACTCATTACTACCACTCATCACACTCATCCTTCACCACATAGGCCTTAATATACCCTCATGAGAGTGGTCGGCATCTCAAATAGTGATTTAGTGGTATAGTGTTTAGCAAACCTTATAAACGAGGTTGTAAAGTTCAATGAACATTGGAAAAGTTCTTGTTTCAACAAGAAGGGAAACTTTTATAAACATTGACGTTTACAAGTTTCTTATAGAGTTCAGAGTAAGGTTTATTAAAGGACAAAGACTAATTTAGATGGACTTTAAAACTAATAAAACTAGTACTCATAAAAGTACCATGTATTATTCGTGTTAACCACTATTTTTATCTGAGGTAAAATTAGTTGTTTTCGTAATTTTGTTTATTTTTAATGTATTAACTCTAAACAAATGTTACTAAAAGAAACAAATTATGAATTTTTCACAATTAGTCTAATATTTACGAGTATTTTACATTTCTTGAGAAAGATATAATTCTACATTATTACACTTCATGGATTCTACATTCTCTTCTTTTATGCATTATTTGTACATTATTAGTTTGTGTAAGAGAAGGAGTTTATATTACATTAAATCAACAGGTCATGCTAAGTCAGTTAGCTGTAATGGTATCTTAAAGTTTTTTCCGAGGAAAACCTTTTGCGACTCTTGTTTTCATCTAAAAAAAACACAATTTCTAATTATTAAATATTAGAGGCAATATTTTATTCCGTATTTCCCACCACGCTTTGAACACAAAGACAGCCCTTCTACAAAGAAGCACATTAACTAAATACAGGGTGTGTAACAAGGGTAGCATCAATAACAAGAAGACGCTTCCATCCCCCTTTTATCCCTTACCTCTCCACTTTTCCCCTTCTCCCTCTCAACATGTCCCTAGTGGCTCTAGTTATATTTATTTAGTATTAAAGCATTAATTTTTAACATTTTGACGAGCTACTTGCATCCCCATCAAAGACAATACAACACATGTTGCTTTGCTCCATACCAATCGACACTTGGATGGCAAATCCTCTGTGATTAATCGGTCGTAAGGATTTACGGTCAAATTGGGGTTACTATTGTGAGAGGTACACAGTGGTTCAATAAAACGAATTCTAACGTATAATAAAATGATATTTATACATCTATTTGAAAGTATTGACAAAATTAAACAGTGTTAACCGATCAGCCCAGCATAAATCGGTGGTAAATTGAAAGGTATTTGGTAAATTTAAGTAAATAGTGATTCAACAGTAAATGTTATTAGCAATATAAGTAATTTTATAATAGTTACAAATCATTAAATTGGAAATTTGATTATTTTGTATGATGTATTATAATTAGTGCTATCAAATAATAATAAAGTGGTAATAATCATTTTGTTTACTAAACTGACTCAGACGCACTTCGAACTAATCCTCAACCATTGTGCACTCCAATTAATTCCCCTCCTACCGCCATTCCAAAACTACACCTCATTATTGTCACACCGGTCATGAACTCCCCTCCACAAAATTCCGGCTGAGCGGTCATTAGTTAGAGTGGATTGTAGCTGAATGTGATTAGCATTCATATAAAGGATTCGTGGTAAAGCTTTAAAATATTAGAAGGTGTTACAAATTAACTATCACTCAAAGCAAGCTTACTTAGAGAATCGAATTTCCTTTGTAATTTGTTATAATAATTAGCTATTATTAACACAACTCTATTATTACCATGTATTATTCGTGTTAACCACTATTTATTTTGTCTGAGGTAAAATTAGGTGTTTTCGTAATTTTGTTTATTTTTAATGTATTAACTCTGTTAAACAAATGTTACTAAAAAAAAAACAAATTTATGCATTTTTCACAATTAATCTAATATTTACGAGTATTTTGGCATTTCTTGAGAAAGATATAATTCTACATTATTACACTTTCACTCACTGAAGGCATGAATACAATTATATAATGTACAAAGAAAGGAACATAATCATGGATTCTATATTCCCTTTCTTTATGCATTATTTGTACATTATTAGTTTTTGTGTAAGAAAGAAGGAGTTTATATTACATTAAATCAAGAGGTAAGTCAGTTAGCCTGTAAATGGTATCTTAAAGTTTTTTCCGAGGAAAACCTTTTGCGACTCTTGTTTTCATCTAAAAATAAACACAATTTCTAATTATAAATATTAGAGGCAATATTTTATTCCGAATTTCCCACCACGCTTTGAACACAAAGACAGCCCTTCTACAAAGAAGCACAATTAACTAAATACAGGGTGTGTAACAAGGGGTAGCAATCAATTAACAAGAAGACGCTTTCCCCATCCCTTCCCCCTTTATCCCTTACCTCTCCACTTTTCCCCTTCATCCCCCTCTCAAGCTTGTCCCTAGTGGCTCTAGTTATATTTATATGCCTAACGTATAGCGTGAATTTTAACATTTTAACGAGCCTACTCGCAGAACCCCATACCAGGCCGACACGCAGCTAAGATAAAGCACCGCTGGCGTGAGGGAATCGAATTTCCTTTGCAATTTGTTATAGTAATTCGCTTCAACCTCGCTTATGCCTCAGATTTACGGGGTTCATTGGAAGTTATATTACATATCATGAAAGGAAATTACATTTTTAATTTCAATAAAATCGAACTACTCATTCCGCTGTTATAGCAAAAAATTTTTGCCGCTATTTTGAAACAGTCTATTCAACGACTATGTGTATGACAACCAAATACACATTTGTTTTGAACTTCATCAAAATTGGATGAAATTTACGGTTTTAAGATAGTTAAAAGCCCTGGGAAAAGTCCCTTCAAAAAGGGGTTCTAGTAGTTCAATTTTGCTGGTTAACAAAGTCGACCGAGATATTTAAAAGGAACATTTTTACCAAATTTGGTAGAAATCAGACAAAAATGCAACCTGTAGAGATGCTACACATATATACAAATGTATACAAAACTTTGGAAAAAATGTTCAAAACGTGTTCTACGGGTCAGGATCGGTGCAGATTTCATGGTTCCGGGCCTGGGTCCTACCATGCCGACGGCATGAATATTCATTTTTCCAAAGGAAATTTAATTAAACGTGTTTAGAAGTTGATATTAATTATTATTAGGGGTTTCTTTGAAACAGACAATGCATGCGTATGAAATCAACCAATTAACAAAAAAGTATGCGTTATGACGAAACTTACGTTTTAGTTTCTGCATGACTTAGAGTTTTCAGTTTCCAGTTTACATTGTTTAGTCCTAAAACACTCTAAAAGATAATGACGGTCACCTTAAAACCTATTAATATAGCATGACATTACCATTGAACATAAATGACATAAATTGTCTGTGACGAATTTTACTTAAACAAATTCAAAGTTACTTTAAATAATATTAAAATTATCAACTTCGACGTGAAAATAGCAAACAGTACACACAATAATATTAACCTTTTATTGGCACACACGGTTTTCAATTAAAAGATAAAACATTGGCCAAATATCCTGACAAAAGTTGCGTGTGTATGCAATCAGAGATAAAATTGAAACCATTTCAACTGTAATATCAACTCTATATTAATGCCATTGGCGTTCATGTTGGTGATTTAATTGCTTTATTGCATTAGCCTTCGTAATTCGATTTACTAGCTCCGTAAAAACCTTTTATAATAATAATTATAATAAAGCTTTGGATGTGTTATAATTTAGTACTGGCAACATCTTCAACCACTGAAACTAATGCTCCGACTAAGAGTGTGTAACTTGTATTTAAATTTTATGCTTGTATTTTAATGTTTCTTTTTGATTTTTCGTAGTTAAATCTTTATAGCAACAACGCGCGTGCATTTTAAATAAATTAGGGTATACTTAGTGTTAAGATTTTCCATAGATTTAACCGAGACATTTCTAGAAAAAAGTAAAGTTTGTCATGTTTAACGAGGTGGAGTTAGGACCACAAAGCCCTCTCTACCACTCAACCTCGACCTTTACCTAGCGTTACCGCGTAGTCACTTAACTAATTGTTAGTGGTGACTGCGGGGATCGAACCCGAGCCACTAAAATGATGAGCGTAGCTGCGTGCGATACCAATCCGCCACGGGTCCGCTTAAGACAATCGTGTTTTATAAGTATTATTTCCGGGTATAACATCTCCTTAGAGACTGCTTGCTTGTTTCCAAGCGCTATTGGATGTAAACACTTTGCCAATAGTTGAGCGTATCTCGGTAACATTACCATTATGTAATCTGCTGTATACAGGGTGTTACACAACTCCAGTGTGAATATAATTAAAAAAATGAAAGGAAAATACGGAAAATATAAAGTCTCAGAAAGTCCATTGAGGGTGTTTGATTGCAAAATGAGCGACGCGTTTGGCGGTCTGTACCGGAAGCCTTAGATGATAGTCGCGTGACTCCGGTCGCTTAAGCTAAAGATTATGTCATGGTAAGTAGATTGCGCATATATGCCACATGGAATTGAGGCAGCAAAATCAACATAGTTCGGCAGCCCAAGCACTGATAGCGCTGTCGTCTCACACCGTCTTTCTCCCCTCTCGGCTCCACATGATCGAGTTTGTCCGATGTCGATGAATTAAATGTGACCAAATCAAACAATTTTCAAGAACGACCGAACTTGTGCGTGCGTCAGAGGTTCTACTTGAGACTCTTAACAGAATTCCTTGGCAGCGCTATCTGTGCTTAGGCTGCCGCAACAGCTATAATGTCCTTCCTGCTTCTGCCATGTAGCATCTATGCGAAATCTACATATTACAGTATAACATAATCTTTGCTCAAGCTTCGTTCTAATCCAGATAATATAATGTTTGAGAGCATACTTTCAGAGGATACTCGAAAACATAATTTCGAAAACAGACTTCTAAAAATAACATTTTGCATAATAATAATTATTTATGCTTTTGTTTTCAAAAGTCTGAATCATCAATCAAGTGTGTAAACATACAACTTGTGTACATTTTCCTTAGAGTTGATTTACTTGCAGATGATGAACCAAGACACAAGTAGAACTCAGGAGGTGAATCACGTTTCTCATTTGCATCTGACCTTTGCAGTTCTTTGAGAATATGAGACATTGTCACCGGGTTTACCTCACCCTGTATACAACGCAGATATACATTTGTATATCTAACCTTTGAGTTGTAGAAGATAAATGATGAATAGATCACGTGAGAGCAAACAATTTAGATAACATACAGTTATGTAACTTTCTGCCATTTAACCTTTTAAATCTTTACCTAGCGTTACTGCAGAGTCAATTAGATCATTGTTTGTGGTGACTGTGGGGATCGAACCCACGCCGGTGGAGTGATCAACTCCGGAGTTGCGCGCGATACCAAACCACCAGGGTCGTCCAAAGATGCCTGTGTTGTCGATTTTAAATCACATCCACAGATTTAACCTTACTACAGATAATTATGAATATATTCTTATAAAGAGTCATATTCTTTACAGAGAGTGACTGAATCCAAACTCGTATAAATGGAAAAAATAATTTCTCAAATGTTTGGAAACTTAGTTGAATTTGACAATAACTATTGCACAATGTATGGTGAAGTAGTCCAACTTATTACCTCCAAAATATAATTACTCACGACTGTTAGTAAACTAACACCCCAATTTTCCAATCAAACACTTATACCTAGTTATTACCTTCCAGCATAAACGTCCGATTATGCTGCCTTAAATCGGTTTTAACTGCTTTACGTCAACTAAAATAATATAAACTAACTAAGAAAATCATACGTATAAATTATGCTTAAACTACGTTAGTTTTCACTTCTATTCGTTGAGAGCATATTAATCTAAGAGAAAAGGTCGATAAGTTAAAATAAAAGCTCAACTAATCTTGATGTTTATTACATCGTCAGCAAATCTTTAATCTATATTAATCTGACAGTGGCTGCTCCGCGTTCGCCCAGCGATTTCATCATGCTTCTGAAAGAGGTGAGCATCGTAGAGGATAGCTTGCTGGTGAGGGGAAACCAACGTTTAAGTTGGAAGCCCTTGTAGGGGGGATCAACGGACAATACAGCCTGGAAAATTGCAATGCAAACTTAAATTCAACACACAATTACTTTGTTGAGACATGTTTGAATTTTCGGCCTAAAAGCGCTGAATTTACTTAAAGAAGAACAACTCAAACAGGAACTCTTGGAGATTTAGTAATTAGAGAACATAGTTTATTGCAATGTCAAAAGTGAACAAGTGACACACCAACAAACATGAATCCCTAAGTGAAAACTGACATTTAACTGCGATCAAGTATTAGCATTCTCTTGGGCCAAAGATAATGTTATGGTAAGTAGATGCCACATGGTTGAGGCAGCAACATGGACATAGTTCGGCAGCCCGAGCACAAGTAGCGCTGCCGTCTCCCCCCACCCTCGGTTCCACATGTTAGAGTTTGTTCGATGTCGATGACCTAAAATGTAGCCAAATCGTGCGATTTTTCGAGAACGAACAAACTTGCGCGTGCGTCAGTGGCTGTACTTAAAGGAATACCCTCGCAGCGCTATCTGTGCTTGGGCTGCCGAACTAAGTTGATTATCCTGTCTAAGCCATTCGGAATTTATGCGCAATATATTTACCATAACATTATCTCTGCTTGGGCTTCCATAGTTCAATTCAATGTTACAAGTCAATTATGTTAATCTATATATATCTTAAAAACATCCAAACATGTAACATAACTAAATGAAAATAATGTAAGGTTCAAATTAAAAGACATTATTTTAAAATAAAGTACGTCTTAATAAGTTTAAATACGTACCGACGAATAAATCAGTAGTAATAGGGCAATAGCGAAAAATGTGTTGAAACGTCCCATTTCGCCTAAACAGTTCAAAATATGAATAACATGTAATGTATTATTAAAATTATCCTATAGAAATAACAGCGAAAACTGTGAGTTAAGTAAAGAAAAGCAACTTGGTTCTGAGTATTCAACAGGGAAGTAATGTTTCTCAGTTGTTTGCAAATATGCAATCATTTTCCAACGAACCGTGAAAAAATACATTATCTAAAGACGATAAACCGGTTCATATAGTCTCAATCTGTTACAAAAAGTTATTGTTTTCCATTATGGAAAATAATGAGTTTTGTAAAATGTATTTAAAAAATGATGAATTTAAAAATTTGTATACACACGACATTATTAAAGTGAATGGGAAAAATAATGACTTTAATGCCGAGGTAAATACTAGAAAAGATGTCTTCTTCTTTAACCAACTGCAATTATTTGTTTTATGGTTGGATATCTTAGATAAAATAATTTAACCGTATCTCTCTTATTATCTAAGACTTTGGGTACAGACCGCACCAATAAACTATTTACACTATTTATAGTGCCGCTCAAATGTTTCGCTCATTTTGCAATCGAGCATCCTCAATGGACTTGCTGAGACTGGTTCAGGTTACCTGTAGCTCTTATATACGAGTACTTTCTGTCCCAGTCAGACGTATCAATTGTAGTTGTGATATCGGCGGTACAGCAAACACGATTGTGCGAAGCTGCTGCTATCTGTGCCTGGGTTACCCAAACTATGATGATTTTCCTGCCTCAGCCATTTGGCAACCATGCGCAATCTACTTACCATAACATTATCTTTGCTTCAAACTAGCTTGATCTGGACGTTAAAAACCTTACTTAGAGAAGGACGAGAAGTCAAACAGACTTGTTTATGAACAAAGTCTAGGGAACTTTCATTCTGAATCCCAAATTTATCCAGAACTACAGACTCAACTTTCTGTTCAAGAATGGATATGTTAGATTGAAGAGATCGAGTGGTTAGGGACTGGTTACCCTTATGCACGTCTGCCTCATCTGTTGGGCATATTGCGCTACCACCGGAATGAAAGGAGGTCTGGGTTCAGGAGAGGAATGGGACTGGGTTCGGCTGACCAGACAATCATGAGAGGGCGCGACAAGCAAGCCCGCTGACAACCTCTTAGGGAATCTAACCCCCAAGACATGGAGATCCTTGCCAACACTCGGGGGACCTTTCCCCCCAAGATTATGGCAAGCCTCTCCTGAAGTCGCGGTCTACCCTGCTGCCGCGTCCCACTAAAATTATATCTGATCCAACCTCCCTGGTGGGGAACGGAGCAACATCCGGACAACTACAAAGCTGCCCAGTAATTTTGTGAACAACTCTTTTTTTGATGTACCCCGGTATACAGTACTCTGAGCAGGTACTAACCAGACAGATACTGACTGGGGGGTCTTCAAGAATGTAAGAAACGTCCCTTGTCCACGTAAAGATATATAAACTCCAGCCGTCTCCAAGGAAACAATAATTCCATCAAACTGACATTCTACTTCCGGAAGCGTGTCCTTGTTCTCTTGATTTAAGGTCTGAGTTGTCAATAAATAAAAAATACCTCATTCTCATTACTTAAGTTCTATTATCAGGAAAGTTATATTGTGTCTTTAACGTCGAATTTATTTAATAAACGATTATGTTGATGTACACCGAAGTGCTTTGAAAATATTACGATTTACCATAACATCCACTTTAGAATGACTACGTAACAGTGGAAACAATGTTTCTATATCGTCAGTTTGGGCTCAATAGCATTACTTTCTCTAAAATAAACTTATAAACAGAAAACTATACCATAGACGTTCCATAACTCAAAATCGGCTGAAGCTATGGCGATGAAACTTTGTTTAAGGGTTTAGCTCCATTACACAGTGTGTTTTATCCATGTTTTGTATCAATACACTAAATCTTTGAGATACAACATCCACAAAATAAATGGTGAGGGACCAAAGTATGCTCTGAAGACGTTTTTATGCGTTTTGGACCAAAAATAAAATAAGACTTTTGTCTGTACATTGCAATAAATGTATTGGATTTTGTTTATTTGGTGTTTATATACTTTGCAAAAACCGAAACTGGCGTCAAAAAATTCCTGTCTGTCTGTCTGTAACGTTTTTAAGGCATTTTGAACCGCTTACAACTCAAAATTGGGTGAAACTAAGGCGGTGAAACTTCGTTTAAGGTTAAGCTAATCACGCAATGTGTCTTTAGCTACATTTGAAGTCCATATAACATCCTCAAAACAAATTGCGAAAACCCAAAGCGGGCTCTAAAAACGGCCGGGACGGGGAAGTAACTATGACTCTCACAAGGTAGCCAACACTTATACGAAGAAGAAGGTGAACAAACAGGCAAACTGAATGGTTTTCTAAGGATACATAGGAAACTATTTTTTTGTTTACTTCAAATTTGCAATTGTCTTAAAAATGTGCACACAGCTATGTTAACAAAGCCCCCTGAAGCGCGGGTATTCTCAGCTAGTGGCTAATAAACCAAAAGAGAGTCAACGTTAAAATTTACTTCTGTAAAGGTTACGGTTATTAAAATTATATAAATGAAAAATGAAAGCATATTGTATTTATAAACTACACGTTTCACCTCAGCATCATCAGTATAAATCATCTTTAATGATAACGATGTTTTGAGTTCTGCACTCTGTTTTGCGAGATAACGCCTACATTATAGAAGCGGCAAAACTTGCAGCATAAATGTGTACAAACTCACCGCGTAATTTTTGCAGGCGCTCTACTTGTATACAAAACTCCGCCCTCGCTGTGAGTTCACTTTTTAAACTCGTGGATTTTGAATTGATTTATTATTTTAATAGGGTGATATTTTAAAGTAGATTTTTAATTTGAAAATTCTGTCATTGTACGTAGAGGTTGATATTTTAATAAGCAAAATACAGTTTAAAATTTCACCGTACCGGTACTGACACATGTTTAAAATAGACTACTCGGTATTTTCACAAATAATTTTAGAAAGGACAAGTTCACTATAAAAAATTACTTGATACAAATTTAGCTAATTTATCAAGATTCAACATTAAATTTGCACATTAATTACTTAATTTTACAATCGACGCTAAACGATAACATAACTTTGAGCTGTAACCCATTTACTTTGTCTCTATCGTGTACTGAGCTGAGAAAATTAATAACTCTACAGTATTTCCTAGATATTTCTATTATTATTAAAAATATTTCCCAACGTATTTCGAGCTTAATGTTTATTTAAAAGTAAGGAAATAATAAGCACCACGTTTTTAAAACAAAAATTCGGAATAAAATTACGACTTGATGGTTTTATCGTGGTGTGGCCAGCTGCACCTTTATTTTACTTTGATATTTTACTTTGCTTTGAGACACTGACCATCCCTAGAGGGTAGTACAAGGTGAATATGGAATGATGGTGACTGTGATGAGTGTTTTGATGGATGATGACTTGTTACAAACCAGAGCCGACTGTTCCCCAGACTTGCTTTGGACGGGTTGTGTCCGTTCAATAATATTGTTTGACTGAAATTAAACGAGAACTATAATGAAAGAAACCCAAAAAAGAACGGAAATCCAGTTTTACGCTTGAAGACTTACTAATAATGCATTTTCCCTCCATTGTATGAAGTTGTACAAAACCATGATTTAGGGAGACCGCACAACTGTTATATCTTCTGAATCCTGCATTGTTCAGTTCCTTGAGACACATTCACATTCTGCTCACCTACGAGACCTTCAGTCCTTTACACAACTCAAGTTGTTGAACCGGAGTTGTGCTTCGTCAAATACAACCATTTTTCAGAGAGATAACATACAAGTTTTAGATCAATTTAGTTCATATTATAGGAGAAAGGGAAGAATAAATGTTTCAGATACTTGAAATTTTAATTGCAGATTTTCGGCTGTATAAGGATGTGAACGAAACTTATCAATCAAATTTTACTAGGATAGTTTTTACAAATCTACATTTTTACTATGACTATGTTATCTATGGCTATGATTATGTTATCAGAGAATAACATGTGTAACTTTAAGTTAATATTTAGATGCCGACCACTCTCTTGAGTATTTTTCAAATATGTGGTGAAGGATAGTGTGATGAGTGGTAGTAATGAGTTATGAGGTGTAGTCTTGTTACAAACTACTCTTCCATCATTAATTTTGACCAATGAAAATACAAGGACCAACGGCAACGTGTAATGGTCTGATATGTCTAAACGATGGTGGGAGTTGATGCGGGTATCATCAGATGATACTGAGACTATCTGAGGGACCTATATCATCCTCAAAACCTAACCGAACTCCCCCGATTAGCATCTATCTCTTCCTGAAGAAAATCTACATTTTTGTTATACTTAGACTAAACGTGTTCCTAGTAAACATTTTCAGCATACTAACAAATCTATTTAATGATTCATTTGTATTTAAAAAGAACTTCAGACCATATGAACATTTCAAAATGCATAGTTTTGAAAATTTTAATACCCCGATGCCCTTCGGGTTCTCTAGTGGACTTGTGGCGGGTTGGAATCGTGTGCGACTCCGAAGCTGATCACTCTGCTGGCGTGGGTTCAATCCTCGCTGTACCACTTATAATTGATGAAATGAATTTGCGGTAACGTTACGTAAAGATCGAGGTTGCCTCTATATTTAAAAAAGTCAAAATGCTTTCTCGTAAGAGGAAGTGACATTCACTCTTATGAAACTAGAAGCAGGGAAAACTACCGAACTGGAAGACACAGAACGGCAGTTCATGAACGTTTACCCTCTCAAGTAGGAGTTCAACTCGACAACAAGTTGTCAAATTCGATCAAAAGTGCCCAGAGCTCAAGGCTTTAAAATCGTCTGAAAAAAGCTTTGTCCACAGACGCATTTTATAATACAGATGAGTTTATGGCACATGACTGGGAAAACGCGGAACACACTGAGGGTTAGAGTGGTACAATTCGAATGAACGAGAGAGAGTGAATTCCAAAAATGTATGTATGAACGGGATTTCAATGTTCGAATGTATGGACAATTTCAGCTAAAAAAACTGACGATTGCATATAACATGTCACATGTTTTTCGCAATAAACCATTTAATTATTTGATAGGTAGAGAGGAATTTGCAGTCCTAACTTCGCCTCGTTTAACACGACAAAATTTACCTTTTCAACCCAATAAGTACCCAAGTACCTTTTTGGCATTTAAATCCAGTGATAAGTGAATCCACGTGTTGATTTCTCATAGTTTATTCAGTAGTTATGCAATACGTTCATAGGGAATTAAACACTTCAAAACTGTCTAATATCCTATTTAAAAACCAAACTATAATTTGTAACGTATGCATGCTATTTTGTAACGCAAATTACTATTTTCCATAACTCTCGTCATCGCAAAACTTAAAAGTGAACCATTGATGACGTATCATTTTAATGTTGGTTTAAGAACTTGGAACTTACTTGGAATAGGTATGAGTAGGCCTATTGTACAATATTTAATACCACGTTTTTCTACTGGGAATAGCCTCTTTTAAAAGTGCATATTTTATTAGAACCACATTTTAAATAGATTTAGATAGTTCAGTACTTGAAAAAAGAAGCTAACAATAAAAACACAGTGAAAGAGTTAAGGAAACTTTGGACAACACGTTGCTTGGCGGAAATAAAAATTCAAGAACACACAAACGATACACTAAACTAAATATTGGAAACAAGTTTCTTGAGACGAATACAATTGAGATGAAGAACAAGCGAATGTATAATAGATTGTGTGACTGGTGTGTCTTATACCCTCGTGGTCTGTAGTTTTAAACATGAGCTAGCAATATGTTCAATTGTTTGTTCTTGTTTCTGTACAAAACATTGGTTGACCTCAGGAGGATCTTTTGCAAGTAAATACCACATAAGTGCATTCGAGTCAGTAAATAATAAACAGGCAGTTATGATGGTAAGATTTGCGCGTTATTTGAATGTAAAATATTTGTTTGGAGAACTACGTTGACGGTTTAAACTATTCCCATAATTATACTGCTGCTATGAATTCATCATGAAATAACCTAATCTTTTAGACTCAAACACGTCAATAGTGTACATTATGCAACAACATAGTTGCGACAGCCCGCGCACAGATAGTGCTGCGAACGCTGCTGTCTCTCGCCGTCTTCACTTGTCTTGGTTACCAATACGATTCAATGGCGCCATTGTCAACGGCCGCAGTCGTTGGCGCCATAGAAACATATAATATGCAACGCTGACATTTCACTATACTAGTTTGTCTGATGTCAATGACTTAAATGTGACCAAATCGTGCGATTTTTGAGAATGAATAAACTTTAGCTTGCGTCAGTGGCTCTACTTGAGATCCCCACTGGAAAAGAACCCCCTCTTAGCGCTGTCTGTGCTCGGGCTGCCGCTACTATGTTGATTTCCCTACCTTAACCATTAGCATCTATGTGCCATCTACTCTATTATAACATAATCTTTGCTACTACTCAAGAAAACCACAAACACTCAACACAAAGTTGTAACCATTACCCGTTAGGAATAACCTGGATAATAATACTGTCTTAAACATATGAAATCTTATAAAACGTAGTGTGATGGAGGGGGAGAGGGGAGGTGAGCAGGTTTGGAGGAAATGAGGGAATTATGCAGCAGAGTCAAACATTTCCTCTAACTGCAGTTTTATGCTCAAGTCAGTTATACACAGAGTGAGTTTATGTCAAACCTTTACTCAGATTTAATTCGTGAACTGATTTTGTTAAACTTTCTTGTTAAAGAGATAATTTGAAATTTAATAAAGCCTATTCAGCTTCAAAAAAGATATCTTCAAACAAACTTTTATCCAATTTTCTTGTGACCAATATGGTTCAAGATACCGTGGTGTGTTAAATAATTCTAAAGAGTATGAAAGGTTATGTTATGGTAGGTAAATGGCGCATTAATGCCGAATGGCTGAGGCAAGAGATCAACATAGTTGCGGCGGTACGAACACAGATAGCGCTGCTGTCTCCTCCGTCTTACTCCCCTCGGTTCAACATGCTCGAGTTTGTCCGATGTCGATGACTTAAATGTGACCGAATTGTGCCATTTGCACAGTGGCTCTATTTGACTCTTAAAAATGCCCTCACAGTGATATCTTTGCTCGGGCTGGCGCAATTTTGTTTATTTTCCTGCCTCAGCCATTACCGATCTTATGCGCCAACTACCTATTATAACATAATCTTTGGTAATACCAATACTTACATTGGTACGAAGTCATAATTATTATTTTCATAAAGCATATAATGAAATTATGAACACTTTTTTAACAATAAAACAAGTAGCTCTGAACTAATTAAGTATTGGCATTACGACAGAGAATATAGCACATACAGATATCCAATGAGAGGGGTGTTGTTAAAGTTAAGTCGTCCTATTTATCACCAAGCGCTGTTGCCATATCGTGCAGAGTCAGTGTGCACTCTGCAGTGATGGACCGCGCTCTATCGGTGATGGATTGATCTCTACAAACGTCTGCATAATTCCTATTGTCTGCGATAATACCTTCAACACGGAAGTCTTATATCACGGTGTTCAAACTAACAAAGGCGGACAAAGACACACGGCTCTGGGTTTGAAAGAAGACAAATGGCCTCTTCGTCTCGAGATGAAATCAGCAAACTTGTGCTGCTCAGTTACTCATAGACGGCGGCTAAGTGTACTCTGTACGAATAGGCTATTGGTTTTCCCAAGAAAGAACATATTGAACATGCATAGTGTATGCTCAAGGCATGGCTGGCATATAGAAAGTGGGCTCCTCAAAGTCATCAAAATAGTTAACTCTCTTTAAAAACATAGCCCAGCAACGCTTCCGTGAATTCTAGAGAGTTTTCTGTAAGAGAGTTGGGATAGTTTACAACTAAATTGCAAATTTTGGGGAGGTTTTACCCAAATAGTTGGGTTTTATGCTAAATAATCTTAGTCCGATTTCGACCAAACTTAGTATAAAGATTTATTTCACCGTGTTTAATATGTATACCCAAATTAAAGAAATTTAATTAGTCAGACCATAATGGAGTTGAAAGACTGTTTCTCCGTCGCCATCTTGGTCTTGCTCAACGAATTTTGTTTATTTGTTATGGTTACATAAAAGGTTGTACCATCTTGAATTGTTTTCAAAATCTATCTAGTGTGTTTTTTAATTATACCTAATTTCTTCTCCGCTTGCTCTAAATACTTATAAGCGAACGCACAATGGAACAACTAATTACTGACGAGACCTGCACCACTTGACCCGTGGCGGGTTGGTATCGCGCGCGACTCAGGAGCTCATCACTCCGCTGGCGCGGGTTCGATCCCCGCAGTCACCACTATCAATTTGTTAAGTGACTCTACGGTAAAGGTCGAGGTTGAGTGGTAGAATCCTATGTAGTCCTAACTTTACCTGGTTAAACCAAACAAACTTTACCTGTTTTTGTGCGACGCGCTCGCACAGTAACAGAATGGAACTGGCCTAGAACTGCTAACTTCCTGAGATTGAAATTACATACTTACACTACAGTCGCTATAAATTTGCATCTGGGATTTGTTCGACATGCCAACATCGCATTTGACCCATCTTGGCTTCAATATTTAAATAAATACCTTCATTGACAAGATAATTTTCTGCAAGGTTTAACCCTTATTTCTGCATCTATTGGTTAGCCCACCAAGCTTATTTTTAGATGGAAAAACAGGAAAAGTTCACTCAACTAGTCAAATATTTTAAACAATTTTATGTTCACGCTTGCAAAATATTTACTGTTTGTGAAAACGTCCCAGTACAAGGTCCTTCAAAGAATGCTCAGGGTCGAGCTCGACGCGATCAGGATCGTTTACGTCTAGGCATGAGTCACCTACTGGGGCAGTTTCTGCAGTCAACCCATTTTTCCTTACCTGGGCTGTTAAAACTTTAAAATATTTTTAAATTTCTTCTGAGTATACCTATCAAAACATACTTTTACCGGCCTTCTAATAGCTTGGTAAATTGATGTTGAAGGTGAAAAAATTTGAACAAATGTTTTGATATTACTCCAGAGGTAGAAGATTGTTGACATTCTCATTTATAGCTTGAGAAAGCCAGATGCAAAGTTATAACGGCTCTAGTAATACATGTTCAAATTGTGTTCAATAAGTACTTGAAGGAACTCCAATACACTAAAGTGGAAACCTACATTGCGTGTTCACTTCTACATCTTCATTCTCTGATAAGCTCCTGGTCATTGATAAAGTGAGGTTCACTCCCACAATGCATCACGAAATGTGAGTCAATGTTTTAGTTTATCTTTTCATCAGAGTTGTATCTTTCAAATCTCGTGTAGTTGAACGTTTTCAAATATTTTACAGGTTCAAAGCTTTTGTTAGTTAGTGTGAATTGGGGTTTAGCTTTATAGTGGTTTATTTTAGTTATTTTCATTTCTCACGTTTTCTCCGGTAGATTACAAGTAGTTGAACATTCCCCTATATATAACTAAAAAAGAGTGAAAATCAAGTCACTCTTTAATGAGGGTGACTAGGTTTCAACACCAAAAGAGCGAAATTTTACTCCTTCTGAGTGGCTTATTTAGAGTATTGATTTCGTAGAGAAATAAACTAATTTAGAACGTCAGAAAACCCAATATTTAATAACTTTTGGACGAGGCTTTTCTATATCGAAGATATTATCTTTAGGCCCTCAACATATAGAAAACAAAAAGTAATCATACAAACTTACAAAAAATTATGATTTAACAAATTTAAAAATAAAATTATTTGGTTAGAACTTTAAATTATAAGAAAAAATACTATATTTTTGATTTGATTTGAGTTTTGAACTGGATCGTTTTCATTATTCATGAGGTTATCTTCTTTTTCTAAATTTATGAATAACGAGTATGTTATCCGGTTAGCGGATCCGTGGCGGATTAGTATCGCACGCGACTCCTTCACTCCGGTGGCGCGGGTTCGATCCCCGCAGTCACCACTTACAATTTGTAATGTGACTATACGGTGACGCTAGGTAAAGGTCGAGGTTGAGTGGTAGATAGGATTTATAGTCCTAACTTCGCCTCGTTAAACGAGACATTGCTTCTGGCTACGGGTTGGCAACATTTTCAATAGTTTTTCTTATAAAATGAAGCAACTGTAGCCTGGGAATAGAATAGGTTGGTTTTATCCAAAGAAATAAAACACAACTGCAGAGTACAGACCCAGACTATTGCAGCTTTGCAAACTGTGCTTTGTACTTTTGTATAAGTTCCGGGGGAGGTCTTATTCTGCAACATTTCTATTCTTCAACATAACTGGTGTGTTTAAAGAAGAAACTCTGCCACAACTGTATACAGGGTGGCTGAATAGTAAACTTACACCATCCCTTTACACCTGTAGTGCGTTGAAATATTTAATAGTAAAAGAATACAACATCATGTGTTGTTAATACATGAACAACCATGTGTTAAAGGGTATACTTGATAAACCTGGGACTGCCCTGTCTTGAGACAACTTTCAAAATACGCTGCCTCAGGTACTGATGACGGCGTATTATGGGTTCTGGATCCCTGGGACGGTTTGGCCTTGTGGGGGCTGCAAATGTGACTAGTCCGAACAATCGCAAAACTTCAATGGAGAGAGTCGTGAAACCAGCTTTCTGTTTGTTGAAAATGTCTTTCGTTTACACGAGAGGCAGGGATGATTACCGAACTGGGAGACACAGGAAAATGCCTTCCGGCTTTCAAGAGTGGCTTGACAGACAATTGGGAATACATATACTTCGATGTGAATGTGGAAAATTTTAGTACATTGCGATACATTAAGATTTATTATTTATTATTTATGTTGTACATGAACAATCATGTGTTGTACATGAACAACCATGTGTTGTACATCCCGCGTGGCTGCAGTTGTTATAACTAAATTATTTATTATCACACATCAATAGGTCCATGATCAGTCTAATTTTATACTACCTATGTGGGTTGGGGTTACAACGTTTAGTGTTTTAATTTGGGTTTCCAAATTGTATACAGGGTGGTTAGGGAGTACTCTCTAAATATAAAAGAGTGAAAACCACTCCAAAAGAATGAGTGGCTGGGTTTCAACACCCAAAAGAGCGAAATTTCACTCTTTCTGAGTGGTTTTCACTCTTTCATATTTAGAGTGTAACTTTACTGTGCACAGGGAAACTCTGCATTAACAACTTTTCATGATGTTGTGGTTCAGAAGTCACGATAAGCGGTTGGTCCATTCGATTGATGGTTAGGCTATTAATTAAAGACGCAACTAAGGAACAGTCAGCCCTAGTTTGTAACAAGACTTCATCTCATCATCTATCAAAACACTCATCTAACTCTCTCTTTCTGAGGTTCAAGTATTATTACAGACGTTTTCCATAGTTTTGGAGTGAAAAAAACTAACTGTTCACCCCATATTCACATTAAAACCCCTCTAGAAGCGGTCGGTGTCTCAAATGAAAAGTATTATTATAAGAAACCACTGTTAATTCTTCACCAACTGATAGACATGGTTAATTATTTAATTTCACTCTCTAATGAAAGGAGATCCAACCTTAGAAACGCAAGGGTTTGAAGGCGATAGTACTCACTAACTTTAGTTAATCTGCCGTCTTTAGGATGAAACTGAATCTATAGTGAGGTGAAGACAAGTTGTAAACTCACCCTTCCACCCTTCCACTGACAGACGGATAATGTGTAGACGCTGTTTGTGTCGTCACTGAGATCCTGGATAATTAGTGAATGAGGGAGAGGGGAAACTTTAGTTTGAGAGATGAAATGTGGATGTGTTGAGCCGTTGGAGGATCCGTCTTGCTGTCTTAGCGATGAGCACAATTTTGAACTTAATTTTAGTGCTTAGGAAAATACGGCCATACGTAAAAATCTACTGTGGACACGAGTATACAGGGTGAGTTTTAAAGTTAAGCAAGGAAGGACATTTAAAACTCACTCTGTATATAACGTAAAATACACTCCCTGAAAACAACTATGCAGTCGAAACTTTAGTAACGGCTACAATGCTTGAATTCATCTTTATAAAAAGATAATCCATACAATCAGATCAAACTTAATTCTTAACACTGGCTTTCAATTAAAACTATAATGTAGTTCTTCAGGTCCACACCGCGTCAAAACATAATTTTAATTTGCTTGAAATATTTCGGTCTCACTGTAGAGTACCTTTTTCAGTTATTGATTGGCTGAATTGAGATACTTATTGTCTGCTATCCTATTGATGGCAGGGCTGCCAACCGTCCATTGTAGCAGAGATAACAACTAAAGATTTTTCTCATTGATTGTGCCCCATCGAAAAGACGTCTTCAGGACTGGTTGCCAGGTTCTGAAAGTCTTGTTTGATGAATTTATTATAATTTTTAATTATTTCAATGGTTTCACGGATGACTCTTGGGTAATAGTGTGACATATTAGCAAAGCTTTAAGCACTGGTGAATAACGATTATTCTCTGGCAGAATTTTATTCTATTGGATACACAAGGTGATTATGGCAGGGCTGTTTGTTAAGCTAACAAAACGTTGTTTCTCCTTGAAGGTTCTTCATGTTCAAGAGTCGAGTTTAGTGAAGTTCTGATATTCACACTAACCAGCTCTGTCCTTTATCCAGCATTAGTGGCTTCAGTAGAGAGTCTTGAATGATTTCCATGACGAAGGTTAGCCAGCTGGTCAAGTTCATGTTATACTCTAGACATCAAAGGCGAGGTTGTTATGAGCTCTGTCCTTTATCCATGTCAGAGTTGGAGTTTAGTGAAGCGTTCTACACAACCAACCCTTGGCTTCAGTATGAGAGTCTTGAATGACCCCTTTTCCATGACGAGGTTAGCCAGCTGGTCAAGTTCATGTTATACTCTAGACATCAAAGGCGAGGTTGTTATGAGCTCTGTCCTTTATCCATGTCAGAGTTGGAGTTTAGTGAAGCGTTCTACACAACCAACCCTTGGCTTCAGTAGAGAGTCTTGAATGATTTCCATGACGAGGTTAGCCAGCTGGTCAAGTTCATGTTATACTCTAGACATCAAAGGCGAGGTTGTTATGAGCTCTGTCCTTTATCCATGTCAGAGTTGGAGTTTAGTGAAGCGTTCTACACAACCAACCCTTGGCTTCAGTAGAGAGTCTTTGAATGATTTCCATGTACAAAGAGGTAATCAGATCAAACTTAATTCAGCTGGTCAAGTTCTATAATGTGTTATACTCTAGTTCACACCGCGTCAAACGAGGTTGTTATTGAGCTCTGTCTCTTAGAGTATCTTTTCCTATGTCAGAGATACTTGGTTTTCATAAGCTTTAGTGATGGTGGCAGGGGCGTCCATTGTACACAACCAACCCTTGGCTTCAGTAGAGAGTCAGATAATTTCCATGACAGAGCTGGTCCATGTCATTGCCCCATCGAAAAGACGTCTTGGCTGATCAGTAATTATGAGAGTCTTGTTTGATGAATGATTTTTTTATGTACGGTTAGCCAGCTTTGGTCATAGTGACATCATGTATCTCACTAATTCCATAACCATTAGACATCAAAGGCGAGGTTGTTTATAAGTGACAAGGTTAGCCAGCTGGTCAAGGCGAGGTTGTTATGAGCTCTGTCCTTTATCCATGTCAGAGTTGGAGTTTAGTGAAGCGTTCTACACAACCAACCCTTGGCTTCAGTAGAGTCTTGAATGATTTCCATGACAAGGTTAGCTTTCAGCTGGTCAAGTTCATGTTATACTCTAGACATCAAAAGGGTATATGAGCTATGTCTCTTTATCCATGTCAGAGTTGGAGTTTAGTGAAGCGTTCTACACAACCAACCCTTGGGCTTCAGTAGAGAGTCTTGAATGATTTCAAGTTCAGGTTGTTGAGTGTCCTTTATCCAGTCAGAGTTGTTTAGTCAAGTTCTAGTCTCTAGACAAGGTTCAGCTGGTCAAGGTTATACTCGAGGTTGTTATGAGCTCTGTCCTTTATCCATGTCAGCGACCCTTGGCTTCGAGAGTCTTGAATGATTTCCATGACGAGGTTAGCTGGTCAAGTTCATGTAGTCCTTTATCCATGTCCTTAAGTTCATCCATGTCAGAGTTGGAGTTTAGTGAAGCGTTCTACACAACCAACCCTTGGCTTCAGTAGAGAGTCTTGAATGATTTCCATGACGAGGTTAGCCAGCTGGTCAAGTTCATGTTATACTCTAGACATCAAAGGCGAGGTTGTTATGAGCTCTGTCCTTTATCCATGTCAGAGTTGGAGTTTAGTGAAGGTTCTACACAACCAACCCTTGGCTTCAGTAGAGAGTCTTGAATGATTTCCATGACAAGGTTAGCCAGCTGGTCAAGTTCATGTTATACTCTAGACATCAAAGGCGAGGTTGTTATGAGCTCTGTCCTTTATCCATGTCAGAGTTGGAGTTTAGTGAAGCGTTCTACACAACCAACCCTTGGCTTCAGTGAGAGTCTTGAATGATTTCCATGACGAGGTTAGCCAGCTGGTCAAGTTCATGTTATACTCTAGACATCAAAGGCGAGGTTGTTATGAGCTCTGTCCTTTATCCATGTCAGAGTTGGAGTTTAGTGAAGCGTTCTACACAACCAACCCTTGGCTTCAGTAGAGAGTCTTGAATGATTTCCATGACAAGGTTAGCCAGCTGGTCAAGTTCATGTTATACTCTAGACATCAAAGGCGAGGTTGTTATGAGCTCTGTCCTTTATCCATGTCAGAGTTGGAGTTTAGTGAAGCGTTCTACACAACCAACCCTTGGCTTCAGTAGAGAGTCTTGAATGATTTCCATGACAAGGTTAGCCAGCTGGTCAAGTTCATGTTATACTCTAGACATCAAAGGCGAGGTTGTTATGAGCTCTGTCCTTTATCCATGTCAGAGTTGGAGTTTAGTGAAGCGTTCTACACAACCAACCCTTGGCTTCAGTAGAGAGTCTTGAATGATTTCCATGACAAGGTTAGCCAGCTGGTCAAGTTCATGTTATACTCTAGACATCAAAGGCGAGGTTGTTATGAGCTCTGTCCTTTATCCATGTCAGAGTTGGAGTTTAGTGAAGCGTTCTACACAACCAACCCTTGGCTTCAGTAGAGAGTCTTGAATGATTTCCATGACGAGGTTAGCCAGCTGGTCAAGTTCATGTTATACTCTAGACATCAAAGGCGAGGTTGTTATGAGCTCTGTCCTTTATCCATGTCAGAGTTGGAGTTTAGTGAAGCGTTCTACACAACCAACCCTTGGCTTCAGTAGAGAGTCTTGAATGATTTCCATGACGAGGTTAGCCAGCTGGTCAAGTTCATGTTATACTCTAGACATCAAAGGCGAGGTTGTTATGAGCTCTGTCCTTTATCCATGTCAGAGTTGGAGTTTAGTGAAGCGTTCACAACCAACCCTTGGCTTCAACCCAGAAGCTTTATTCAATATATGTTTTACAATCTATAAGGTTGGAAGTAGAATATACTATCGATAGTCCTCTATACTCTTCAGTAAACTTACAATAGTTAGAAATTGTAACTTTCCGGAGTACGCATAATACTTGTTTGCAAAAACGAGTAACGTAGCGGTTGTTTCTATTTTAGTGTAGGATATTTTCAACGAAATTGTTACAGTCCGTTGAGTTGAAATCTTAAAATGGTTTCTTACAAGTCTACTATTTTGAAGTGCATTGATGAAGTAGCGGTATCAGTGGTTTGGTTCAGTGTTTTGATCAATATAAAGGCTTTTTATAGGTTGGGCTATGTTCGTGCTATGATGATATCAGTAATGGAAAAGCGTGGAAGAGAAAACGTGACCGATTCTTACCAATTGTTGCTACAATATTTGGCTAATGACTACGTGTAAAGTGTGAGTTAGTTAATGTAAGGATAGTTCACGTTAACCCGTTGGTCCATTACATTGGTCGTTGGGCTAATTATTAATGACGCAATTTGGGGAACAGTCGGCTCTAGTTTGTGACAAGACTACATCTCATCATCCATCAAAACACTAATCACACTCATCCTTCATTTTATATTTACTCTTAAAATACCCTCTAAGAGTAGTCGGTGTCTCAAACCAAAGTTTCAAAGGAAATTAACTATTGTATGTCAATGGAAGAGGAAGTAGCTACGTACGGTATGAACTTCTTATTAAAGACGCAATTTCCAACTAAAACACATGCTAAAAGATGCATTACTCCTAGCTTATAAACAGAACTAAGATACTCTCTAAGGTTTGTATAATGATACTTTATGAGTTTGAGCTCATTGGATAACAAGAGTGGAAGTGGATGTATGTCCTCCATTACTGGAATGAACTCTGGAAACAGCTGAGAGCAGTTTTATGTAAAGCCTCTCCCACCAACTCACTAAATCTCTCTCTTTCTATACATCCTGTCTAAATACAGTATATTGTCTTGATATTACCATTACCCTACACAGTCCTGTTAGAAACTGTGCTTTCAATTCCAAGAAAATGATAGTAGTCTTATCCAAAATGCTATAATTGAACCCGAAAGTCGGTAAATTTGTTATTATAATTTGCTAATTGTAACTTTAATTATTTGTAACTCGCTTCGACCTTTGGCCTCAGACTTACGTGGATTTCAAATGTCATAAAAATCGGACGACTCATTCCACTATTAAAGCGAAGAATAACTGTTTATAATTTATTTATAATTATATTATGATTTGCTGAAATGTACGTGCTTAAAGGCACGGGCTTTTAGCGGATCCGTGGCGGATTGGTATCGCGCGCGACTCCGGAGCTCATCACTTCGCCGCAGTCTCCACTTACAATTTGTAATGTGACTAATACGGTAACGCTAGGTAAAGGTCGAGGTTGAGTGGTAGAGAGGACTTTGTAGTCCTAACTTCGCCTCGTTAAACAAGACAAACTTTACCTTTTAAATAATTAGAAACTACTTCTTTGGTTAAAACTTCCCTTTGCCCCAAGGGACCTTCCTTATAGTCCAGTTATTTTAGCTAACAAAGTTGACACAGATATTTACAAAAGGAACATTTGAACTAAACGTTATGAAAATCGGACAAAATAGGCGACCTGTAGAGATAAATATACACATGGAGACGGATACTATGTATACAGGGTGTCCCATAAGTAAAGTGCCAGACTCTGGGAAAAGGTTATATGTGTCAAAATAAAGAGAAAATTAGGAATAAAACTTTTCCAAAAAACTTAGTTAACCATATATTCTCCATTGTATATTTTTTATTAATTATTTATTATCTCTGACACCATTCATCGGTTCGACTCAAACTTAACATAAATTTGTATCTAAGTAAGACCATTTATGGAAAAATTACCAGGATGATCTAACTTATCATTTTAAAACGGTGGCTATTTAATGGTAATTTTAGGGCATTTTTGGCGTTACACCTTAAATAGCGAATACACGGTGAGTTTAACGATAAAATGTAAAGAATAACGTCTTGTAGAGAATTTTATTACCTATCCAAGGTCATAAAAATCTATTGGGAAACAACGAAGCTTTAGGGGATACTCTGGCTGGAAACAGACAACTTTCCACCTTATTATCTTGATGTTTGCCACGGTTTCCACTGTAACTTTGCTAATTCTTTATCGATTTGTTTGACCTTGGTGTCAATAGATAGGTAACAAATTGCGCTACCAAACGGTATTTTATAAATTTTATCGTAAAACTCACCGTTTATTCGCTATTTAAGGTGTAACGTCGAAAATTCCCTAAAAATACCATAAAATAGCCACCGTTTTTAATTGACAAGTTAGATAATCCTGGTAATTTTTTCCATAAATGGTCTTACTAAGATACAAATTTGTGCTAAGTTTGAGTCAAATCCAATAAGTAGTGTGGGACATAATAAATAATTAATGAAAAATATAAATGGCAAATATCTGGTTAACTAAGCGTTTGTGGAAAATTTTTATTCTTGATTTTCTCTTCATTTTGACCCATATAACCTTTTCTCAGAGTTTGGTACTTTACTTATGGGACACTCCGTATAAAGTGTTGATGAAAATGCTCAAAACGTGTTCTGGGCATGAATATCTCACTTTTACAAAGCAAATTCGCTAATAAATTATAACAGCTGTAGAGTGAAAAGTTGGCAGTTACGAAGGTAGCGAAGGTATTAAAACTACGCCACAAAGCAGCTCTTGTATTGAATTCTCTCTCATCTCATTGTGAATAAGCAAATGAAGAACTCAAGTGTTGGATTATAGCACAACTCGTTCTCTCCACTGAAATATTCATTGCAAGCAGCTGTTTGTATAATTAACGATGATAACTGTGGAGTAGTTTTGGAATTTTAGTTTCGTTTCGAATCCGTAAAGAGTTTTAAAAATTGTCTGAGTCTATTGTTTAAATTACAAATCAGCCTTAAAAATTATTAAAGCCTTTTAAGTTTTTTTTCGAATATTAACAGTAGTAAGGTCAGATTTGAAACTCAACAATGATACGTAAATTCACGCTTCATCTAAGTTATTAAGAGATCTAAGGATAGAGCGGCCGCAGGTCCAACTCTGAATACTGTTTATAACATATAATAAAAGCTGCAAACGACGTTTTAAGTTAGTTAATTTTATTAGCTGTAGAAATGTAATGTTTCCCTGAAAGTTTGGATCTATTGATGCTGCTGCATATAAACACTAAACATTTATTTTAATCGCCAATTGAATTTTGTATTTTGGAATTTAAAACAACTCGTTCCATTAGATTCCAATACACGAAATTCTGTAATGAAAATTATATATTTATATTCAAACTCAATATATGGAGCAGCACTAATGACTCTATGCTTCCAGAGAAAAACCTTCCACGTTTTAGTTCATTAACCTTCCTAAAACATAGTTTGCAAAATTTCCCATGTTAAATGCCGCTTAAGCTCTGAATGGCCGTTTCTTAAGTTTTCTTTGACGAACAATTAATAGTTATAAATTCATATTCGAACATTAAAACGATACGCTTGAGTTAACAGGCCCTTATGTCTTTTTCTTTAAGTTTCTAGTAAGAAAATAAAGTAAACATTTGCTTAGCTTAGCTGTGAGACACCGACCACTCTTAGAGGGTATTTTAAGGGGAATATGGAATGATGGTGAGTGTGATGAGTGTTTTGATGGATGATGAGATGTAGTCTTGTTACAAACTAGGGCTGACTGTTCCCCAGATTGGGTCATTAATCATTAGACCTACGATTAATGGAATGGACCAACAGCTTAACGTGACTTCTAAACCATTGAGTGATTTAAAAATTCATCAAGGCATTTGAACAAAATGATCACTAGAACAGCTGTTCTGAGGTGGTTTTCATCAAAGTCAGTAGTGTCAAAGTGAAAGTTCCACAACAATAACAACAAAACATTACGTCATCAACCCCCTCCTTCACCACCCCCTCACCACCCCTCGGTCCTTGATTGCTCAACTTGTACTTTGTCCAACTCAACCTCTAAGGACCTGTCAAACGGAACTTGCTCCAGCGCGCTGGTTACCAGCGGTAATGATGCGGCGTGGTTCCAGCTCTCTGTACACATTTTATAGTTCAGGTCAAATATCTTTTAAACGTTATCATCAAGATAAGTAGGCCTACAGTGTCACAAGGATAAATGTCCTAACTGCAAGAAAAGAAAATTACATGATCATGTCCAGTTATAGAATTTATTTAGGAAGTTGAAGTACTTAACTTGATTTTGGAGGATCTTGAGTAATTGGCACACGTCTTAAATGTTTTAGCAAAGATTACGTTATGGTAGGTAGATTGCGCATAGATGTTACATGGCTGAGGCAGGAAAATCAAAATAGTTCGGCAGCCCAAGCACAGGTAGCGCAGGGACATTCTTTTAAGAGTCTCAAGTAGAGCCACTGACGCACGCGCAAGTTTGTTCGTTCTAGAAAATCGCATCTTTGATCACATTTAAGTCATTGACATCGGAAAAACTCGAGCATGTAGAGCCGAGGGGGAGAAAGGCGGCGAGAGATGGCAGCGCTATCTGTGCTTGGGCAGCCGCAACTATGTTGATTTCCCTGCTTCAGCCATGTCGCATCTATGCCCAATCTACCTACCATAACATTAGTTTTGGTTCAGCTTCTTTCTTGGTAGGCTGTCAATCGATCTAAATAGTTGGGTGAGAAACTTTGTGTGGTGTAGCTTAAATGTGCATTTATCGATGTAAGCAGACTAAATGAAAAGATAAAGTACGAAGTAGGTAGGAATTTTCATTCAATTCCTTGCAATAGTTGCCACAAAGCTGCAATACTCTTGAATATATATACCAAAGATGACCAATTCTTCTCACTTCTTCATATTATAATAAATGTAGAAAAAATCTCTATAGACGTCTAATTCTTCGTTGTGGATTAAAGGCTAGTTCAATCACCAAATCCAT
Source organism: Matsumurasca onukii (assembly GCA_018831715.1). Lineage (NCBI taxonomy): Eukaryota > Metazoa > Arthropoda > Insecta > Hemiptera > Cicadellidae > Matsumurasca > Matsumurasca onukii. Next base: position 47,631,218 of record CM032063.1, on the reverse strand, counting down.
CACCGTGCAAGGATGTCACATCACTACGACTGTACCTCACCAGTCACCAACCATCAAAACACAATCCCATGTTCACCTGAAAATACCCTCTAAAAGTGGTCGGTGTCTCAGGTTAACTATACTGATAGACCATGATCCAAAAGGACATATTTTTACAGTTTAAATCGATATCCGATAATAATATTATAACCCATAGATATGTACTCGTTTACTAGTTTAACAAATAAAATCAACAAATATTCAACTTTACCTGTTTTTACTACTCTGTGCTTTACTATCCTCGTGTATCCAGGTCAATGATACTGCTAAAACTGCAAATCATCATTGAACACTACGAACACAAATCATTATTGAAATGAAATGTATTATTTGGTCTGTTGAGAAAGTATGATCTGCCTCGGGAAATGTGACTTTACATAAAACTCCGCTCCTTCTCTGATGATCTCATCCATCCCCGCACACTTTTCCATTTCCCTACATTTATCTCTGAATTCCTTATTGACTCATTTTCCACAAATATGGAAGTTTTCTAAATCAGTTTCTTTTTAATCATCACTGGAGAGTAAACTTATGACATAGTTTGCTTAGTTTTAAGAAGGGTCGACGACATTGGGTATATGAGCTTCATTACCAAAATGAACACGTGATTATAGGTATTTATAATGAACCACGCCCTCCTCCATGCAACGATAGTTTGATGAAAAGAGAAAAGCGTGTGTTGTAGGGAATGTGGTTTATATTTGCACATATTATTTGTAACCAAAATACAATATTTTTAGGCTAAACTAACACAAAAACGTATAGTTTTCTTTTATTTTTTATTTAGGTGATTTATTAATGGTTTTCAATATTCTAATATAAACTTATCGCCGCGGGTAGTTCTGTTGGTATATTGTGATACGGATAGAACGACGTTTTAACATGACACCACGAAAGAAATATAAAACGTTCTGTATCTTATACAAAAATAGTTCAATAAACATAAAACAAATGATGTAGTGAGATCTCAAAACGTTTATTTCACATTGACTTTTAAATACTAATCATTAGTCTCCGATTTACGGAAAAGGTAAAGGAGACTATTAATTATGTAGACACATAACACAAATACAATTGTAAACTTGACATGTGCTGCTCCTGCGTTTAAAATATCTATACAGAATATGAAATAATCGTACAATTCAGAAGTATAAACTATGAACATGTTTGGCTGTGTAATAGTATATCCATTATTTATTGCAGGTTCTCCTCCTTTAGCTGTATGCAACGAGTTTCTTTTATTCTTTGAGTTTATATCCAAATCTGCTGACAGTGATTCCTGAAAATAAAATTAGTCGTTTAGTTAAACATTATCTTTTGTTAGCCTTTTTAAAATTTAACGCATTTAGCATCTTTTTACAATTAACAACATTTCAAAAGGGTTTAAAACTGTTTTTGGACGTAGCGTTTTAGTGTAAACAGTATTATACAATATTTGAAAGAAACCTACTACAGTTTATTAGTTAAAGATTTTTCTCAGCTATTTCTGGCGTAACTGATGGACTTGACTTTATTTTTCCGAAGCCAATGTCCTCAGGTAATCAATTGTTCATGCCTTTATTAATGTATGTACAGTAATAAGTTATGTTAGAACTGAACACACAATGTATACAATAATTATTATACAGTGTGGAAAGAAAGTCTGGAAACGCTTCGATATTTTCCGAACAGGAAGACGTAGACCAATGAAACCTTGGACCTCGTTCAAAATAAAATCTTCTGACAGTTATTTTATGACATTTTCAACGGTTTTCAGCGCTTGGGAGACGTCCCTTCCAGGGGTTGGTATGAAATATTAAATGTAAGCCGATGTCGAGTTTGGTATCAAGTGGACACTTTGAAGTAATTTTTGTAGCATTCAATTCCGCTTAATAGATTTATTTTGATACGCTTTTTTGATACCAAACTCGACATCGGCTTACATTTAATATTTCATACCAACCCCTGGAGGGGACGTCCCCCAAGCGCTGAAAACATTAAACATGTCATAAAATAACTGTCAGAAGATTTTATTTTGAACGAGGTCCAAGGTTTCATTGGTCTACGTATTTCTCTTCAGAAAATATCGAATATTTTCCACACTGTATATGATTGTAAGTCAATTTAAAGCACATACAGTATAATTAAAATTATATGAACAGCAAAATTTTAAAGTTTTATTTCACAAGTTACATTTAGAAATCAACTAAAAAAAGGTTTATGGCTTCATAAATTTTAAAATCATGAATACGTACCGAGAAATTTAAAATTATAATCATTGATAACACGAACACCATACTGGCTAGCCTCATCATTCCTGAAACATGAGAAACATATGTATTTCTTTTGTAGAATAAAAACAGTGTTTTAATCTTAACTTTATGTATAGTAAAGAGTTTGATATATGTTCAGTAAATAGTGGTAACAGTTCAATAGCATGGCCGGTGGCCTTGAGATTTCCTGCTGGCCTCTTATAGCCCATCTCACCGGCCATGCTAAACCTGACGAACTGTAAATGAGTTCAATACTTATTGATTATGTAATTACACTACAACTTAAATATCCAAAAATAATAAAGTGACATAGATACATAAGTAACATAGCGAAATAGTTAGCTAAACTAAAACGTTTAAATATATTTGACATTTCTTACCGAGTTCAGTGTTACCGTGGCATATATTCAATAAAATATAAGATTCTCTACATCAAATTCAAAGTTACATTGCAACTCGATCTCACATAGAAGTGCTTGAATTGAGTTCCATATCAGTGTCAACGCTTTAAAACGGTTGTTGTAGTTTATTAGATTTGAGCAATTGATTTCGAAACAATGATATCTTTTTACGTTATGACTTTAAATGTGTTTATCTCCTGTGTGTAAAGTGTTATATAAATGGTTTGTTTTCTCATTATCGTTTCAATCACATGGCTTATAAAGGTGGACTCAGCTGCGCGGCGGCGCTTCAATGCAAATGTTGACGGCGGCCCGTTTTTCCTCTTTCAAAATAATTTTGTCTTAATAAACATAATATATTTGGAAACTAGAGGAGTTTTCCGACACGCGTATAAAGTGCAATACGCTTTTGGAAATTGTGCAAATGCACTAAAACCTGGACAATTTGAAAGTTTATTTGTGAAACAGTTTAAAAGGTAACGGTAAAGTTTGTCTTGTTTAACATGGCGAAGTTAGGACTACAAAGTCCATTCTACCACTCAACCTCGACCTTTACCTAGCGTCCCCGTATAATCACATTAAAGATTGTAAGTGGTGATTGCGGGGATTTGCCACCGGAGTAATGAGCTCCGGAGTCGCGCGCGATACCAATCCGCCACGGATCCGCTAGCTTATGAGAAATCGGGCTCTATACACGTGTCGGAAAACTCCTCTAGTTTCCAAATATATCTTGAGAATTAAACTAAAAATTATTTTGAGAGGGTAAAACGGCCCGTAGTAAACCCTTGCAAGCGCTTGATTTTACACTTGTTAGTTGTTACGTGAATAAATAATAAATAAATAAATATATTTATTGGCCAAAAACAGATAGTACATTCAACAAGGCTTCGTCAAAACTAATTACAGTTTGTTATATACAATATATACATAAGCACGTTAAATATGAAAGCACAAAATACAAATTAAATAAAAATGAATGGGCGGTGTCGTGTGTTTCTTAAGCGGACGAATTAAGCCTTTCTCTCAGGTGACCACTGAGGCTGACCCTTAATCATCTGTACAGTAGTTTCAAGTTTACTTTGTTAAAAGTAATTGATCATTTGAAAGCCCTGGATGCAAGCCAACCTTGAAACAAATATACATTTGAACATTTTAAAATTTTCGGTGATATTTAGGTAATTGTTCCAGTTGGTGTAAATGTCAGTTTTCTAGATCTCTACGTCGAGAACTATTTTACCCGGAGGGTAGAGTGAATTTCCCTGACTACATAAATGTTAAGCTTGTACTAAAGCAACTCAGTTAAGTAAACTAGGTCACTCTTGTATTGTTGATGTATTGCAGATGTACTTCCGGCAAACTTCATTCTTCCATTGTTGTGGTTTTCTTAAAGAGAAATAATAAAAACAGCTCTATTGCCCCCAACACAATGATGTGATTCTTAACTTTATTGTGGATAAATGAGATATTTATGCCGTCAGCATGGTAAGACCTAGACGCGGGTCGTTTCAAAGTGGCGACCAAAAAGTGATGTTTTGCTATAAGAGCGTTATGAATAGTCCGATTTCAATAACATTTGAAATACGCTTTCCCTTAGAAGTAAAATAACACGTAAATCTGAGGTCGAAGTCCGAAGCGAGGTTGTAAGCGGAGCGAACAGCCTCGTAACGCCCGTGGTAATAGAACGGCGGACTACAAAAGCGAGGATTTGAACGGAGAGAATAATAGAAAAAAATTGCAAAGGAAATTCGATTAACTCATGCAAGCGGCTGCGTGTCGGCCTGGTTATAAGTTGTGTTGGTGTTTCTATACTAACACACAGCTAATGTGAGTTATAATGTAACTGATCTGACTAAGTTAGTTATCTGAGTTAAGGCGAGTGGAGTTACTTAATGGTTGACTTTAACTTTGAGATCGAATGCTTCGTTTAACACAAACCTGTGAGTTAAGGGAAGGATGGTAGATCACAATAAGCTGAGATGCCTTTTAGTGTTTAGCTGCAGGATTCTAAAGGATTTGGGATTTGTTTAGTAAAATAATTGGTTTCTAATTTGGATTATATGAAGTTATAATCATTAGCTTGTAAGCTTAATTTAAAAGTACGAGTAGAAACAAAAATGTATGTAATTAGTTAGTTTTCAATATTGGTTTTCATTTCATTGATGCACTTACTAATACACGACGAATAACTTTAGGCACCAAGTCAAAACTGTAATAAAAACAAAACAATTAAATACAATAAGGTAAAGGGGTGATTGCATACATTGGGTACTATGTATTTAATTGTTTTTAAATTTATATTCTAGCCTAGTTTTCAGTTAAATTCAAAGTTAACTCAAAACTGTTACGTTCGTCGTTGATAACTTATGCGACGTTAAACATTATACAGTATACATTCTTGAGTTAAGGGAAATAATGAAATCATTTTTCAGTTACTGTAAGAACTAATTGAAATGCACACATTAAATGACACATAATGTCTAACTAAACTATTTAATTGTAAACGTTTAGTGATTGGTAGACTGTAGTTATAACTTATGGTTACATTACACATAAAACTGTGTTATTATTCCCATATATTTGTCTGTAGTGTCAAGTTTGTACAACACTAGGGTAGTTATAAACAAACGGGAGAACTTTTGTATTGTAGGGATTTTGTCGCTAGAGTGTGAGGAAACTCCGATTATTTTGCCGTTGTAGTTTCTTTGATCGGGTGTAAAATAATAAATTACCTCATTATAGTTTAATCGAATTTCCTTTGGAAAAATGAGATATTCATGCCGTCAGCATGGTGGGACCGAGGCCCGGGACCATGAAATAGGCACCGATCCTGACCTCCAGAATACAATTTGAGCATTTTCCCCCCACTTTGCACGTAGGTGTACCATTTCTATAAGTAGTATTTATTGTCTGATTTTCTCCAAATTTGGTACAAATGTTTCTTTTTTAAATCTCGGTCGATTTTGTTAACCAAAAAATCGGACTACCGAAAATCAATCTCCTTTTGGGAGGGTCTTTTCAACAAAAGAGGGGGTTTCACCAAAGACAATATTGTCTTTGGTTTCACGGTCTAAAAACAGTAAGTTTCATCCGATTTTGATGAAGTTTGAAATAAATAGTTCGTTCATTGTATCAAATTGCAAATGAAATTCGATTCACTCAAGTCAGCGACACTTTAGCGCTTAGCTGCGTGTCGGCCTGGTTTTGTTAGTAGTACATTTCATTCAATAAAAGATGAATTTGATTTGACGTTTTTGTGAGAAATACAATTAACAAAATAATAAGTTTTTACACATTTTGCTGTCTAGGTTGTTAACTTACGTACTAAAATCAATATGTAAAAGGCTAAATTCTATTCAGTGTAATGAAAAACTAAACACTATTTCATACATATTGGACGTAACACTAAACAAAGAAGTTTGAAGTGAAGTGTGGAAAATTAAACGTAACATTTCACAGATTAAACAATGTTCAGCGCATATTAAAAAAGTTTTCCAATTAACAAGCTGAGAAGTTGTAAACAGTGAGTTTGAGTTCACAGAGCAGTTGTAGTCAATCAGCTTTGATGTCTTCTTCACGGCCCGAGTGAGAATAAAGTACAGGGCGAGTCAAAAGTAGGGTACTACACCGTTACATTGTAAACGGACAGAGGAAGACAAATAAAACTCAAAACACCTTTTGGGAAATAAAATGAAGTTTTTAGCCACCGTTTTCCTAAATGTGATTTTTGGGGTTCAGCTCAAAATGTTTCAGTGACTTAATTTCAATGAGCTGCCATTTTGTACTGAGTTGAGATAGAAAACTCTAGTTTGCACTGTTCTTCTTCTTCTTTAACCAAGACCATTAAAATGACGTGTCATTTAATGGGTATTACGGTTTAAGAAATTTGAACTGCCCTCCAAAAACCTCCCAAATTGGCCAAGTTAGGGTGATGACTAAAAAGTTCACTTCTATCTTCTAGAAGAATGCCCTGCGTTTCATTTTTTATCTTTATCCATTTAAAATTTAATTGGGGGTATCATTACCTTTATCTCACATGTCTTTATTAAGTCTTACTTAATTTCAATGAGCTGCCATTTTGTACTGGGTCGAGATAGAAAAGATCATTTTCTCCATGAACTCACTTAGTGTAACAGCTGTTTCTTCAAAACAATATAAATCAGACTGCTGAGTTCAAAACATTGTTTACTTTCAGTATATTTATAACATTGAAAACTCAAGGCGACGCCTCGGACGTTAACTTGAGCTATAATCAAAAAGTGTCACTTCAGGACAAAGTGATGAAATATACTATAATGGTTATTTGTTTTATCAGTAACTAGCAATAGACGAAAGTTACCGTAGTACATTTGTACAGTTGTCTCTTTAGACAGCAAATATCGTGTTAGAACCAACTACGCCAGTACCAAGTTTGTCGAATGCCACCCCCAAGTCTTACAAGTTGGAACCATTCATGTAATTAGTTAGGGAGAGGGTAGACATGTTGACAAATAGTACAAACTGGCAACGCTTGACCAATCAAAGTGACAAAAGTCAATCAACTACGAACTTGCATGATCATCTATGTTCTCTATAAACTTAAAATATAACTCAGGCCGACACGCAGCTAAGCACTAAAGCGCCGCTGTCATGATTGGTTAGAATTTTCTTTACATTTTGTTACTCTAATTATCTCTAGCCGTTCTATTGCTATAATTCGCTATGCTCACAGCCATTATCGCGGGCGCTACGAGGCTGTTCTCTACGCTCACAGCGTAAAAAAAGGTAAAGTTTGTCTTGTTTAACGAGGCGAAGTTAGGACTACAAAGTCCTCTCTACCACTCAACCTCGACCTTTACCTAGCGTCACCGTATAGTCACATTACAAATTGTAAGTGGTGACTGCGGGGATCGAACCCGCGCCACCAGAGTGATGAGCTCCGGAGTCGCGCGCGATACCAAGCCGCCTCGGATCCAGCGTATATATACATACATTTGTATATACCAAAAACTATACCGAAGACAACTGTACTATAATATTCGAATCTTTCTAATCTAATTTGTTTAGGCCGCAAATGAATCATGCTAAATAAACGTTTCTAAACCCAAAAGCGATAAAGTTAGAAACAAGAACGGTTGTTTCTCTGAAGCACGAACTGAATTGAGTGGTTGTCCCAGTCATAAAACAAGCAAATGGTATCGAGCAAAACATTAAAACACAGAGACATTGTAAAAGCTTTAAACAGTTGAACAGGTCGTTAACCATTGTAAACTAGCTTTAAACAGTTGAACGTAGGTCGTTACAGCACTAGTTGTTGATTTCCCACACAAAAATACGACATGCAAGTTCAACTCCGTGCAAATGGATGTCACTGTGAGATTCAACTTTTATTGTTGTGTTTACCATGTTTATGAACAATAAATAAGAACAAAACATTGTGATGTTTTGATCATCAGGTTTGAATAATATAAACCAGGCCGACACGCAGCTAAGCGCTAAAGCGTCGCTGGACGAGTAGATCGATTTTCTTTAGCGATGTGTTACTGTAATCCGCTACACTCACAGACTCGCGGATTACTATTTAAAAGTTTTGAGCTGTCCTCAAAAAATACCATTTTGGGAAAATGGGCAGTGTTGTAATAGTGACTTAAAAGGTTCTTATTTCCTATAAAGGTGACCTGAGTTTCATTTTTTATCTTTATTGATTAATAGTTTGATTGGTTGTATCCATACTTTATCTCACCCTGTATGTATATCTATATAAAGTGTTGTAAAAATGCTCAAAACGTGTTCTGGGGATCAGGATCGGTGCTCATTTCATGGTCCCGGTCCTGGATTTTACCATGCTGACGGCATGAATATCTCATTGTTTCAAAGGAAATTCGACAACAATTATGAACATGGACAACTTCAGAATATGTGTGTAAATTATTGTAGTCCTAGTAAAAAGAATGTTTCATTCATTCTTGTGAATTCTCCTCGATTCATCCATTCATGCGTAAAGACCTATCATGCTACCTACTAGAGCAGTGGTAATAATGGGGCAAGGTACAGGCTGGTCAACACCTCGGCATCTCTTAGACAAAATGATAATTATTCTTCCAGAATTGATGATAGCTTTGTTGAAGTTCATCTTTGTAGACAAGCACATATTACACTTTCCAACTGAAGAAATCAGCAGTTATTTCTTTTAGATAAATGCCGCCTTGTTGATTTATCTATAGTACGATATCGTTGAGCTATTTTACTGTTAGTATATCTGGCATAGGCCAATCAACAAGAACGACAATTATTACTAGTGTAAATAAACCATACGTTTAGCCATAACGTTTCAAACCAATACTAATTTTAGACTATAGAAAAATGTAATTATTATTTTACAAAAACATGTGATGTATGTAAGTGAACAGCTTGGATATAAACTGAAGTAGTTACTTGGATTCTATTAGTTGGGAATGTTATATTAAAGCGGATCCGTGGTGGTTTGGTATCGCGTGCAACTCCGGAGCTCATCACTCCGGTGGCGCGGGTTCGATCCCAGCTTACAATTTTTAAAGTGGCTACACGGTAACGATAGGTAAAGGTTGAGGTTGAGTGGTAGAGAGGACTTCGTAGTCCTAACTTCGCCTCTTTAAACAAGACAAACTTTACTTTAACCTTTAAAGACCATGGGGTTTTCCGTAAAATAATCTTTCATAGGATAGTAATTTTTATAGCAGAATGAAATGATAATTATTTTACTTTATTCGTAGACATATAAACTGTTAACAAACTCTGCGTTACTTGGAGAAACCAAATCACAGACTTTAATCTCAGAAATGAGTATTTAGTTAACTCTTTGAATGATAAAATAATCCATTAGGATTTCAAAGGCTCACGAAACAAGTAATATATTTGATTGAATAATATTTATTATCTTGTGGATGGAATTTGCAAAGATTGATTTGCGAGTAAATACATTTAGTTGCGAATAATTACTTAACAAATGTATTGCTTTTGGAAATATTAGACTTATTGAATTTTATATTTACCTAAATTATAGCTAAATCCAATTCATTTGCCGTCTCTTTTGTGACTAACACAGAACTCTCTGGTTATTCGAGCTCTTAATCTTCTGGATGAATGTAATTCACTGAGGTGATTTGGTTCGCTAACGTGATCGCTACGATTTTGGTCTCAATGATTTGATAATAGTAACTGCAAACGTTGATTTCACAATATACCTCGCATTCAAGAATTTAAATAGCTGTTGAATATTGCAATGAAATGGTAATTAGTACCTATTTTTCAAACCGGATTATGTCACAACTTTTCAGTAAAATATCCAATTTTAAACTTGTTTTGATATTCGTTGCACATTGAAAACTAAGAGTCCGCCTCAGTGGTCACCTCAGAGAAAGCCTGAATTCGTCCGCCCATAGCTTAGGTGGGAGTGGTCATAGCTCAGTGGTATAGTGCGTGCTTCGCACCAAATCAGCCCGGGTTCGATTCCCGGACGCAGTGATAAATGATAACTTTTCACGATGGCCACTCCCCGTGGTTCGGAAGTCACGATAAGCCGTTGGTCCATTCCATTGGTCGTTGGGCTATTAATTAATTATCCAATCTGGTGAACAGTCGGCCCTAGTTTGTAACAAGACTACACTTCTTCATCCATCAAAACACTCAACACGCTCACCCTTCATCCCATATTCACCTTAAACTACCCTCTAGGAGTGGTCGGTGTCTCAAATCAAAGTATTAAAAAGCACACGACACCGCGCACGTAACAACTGGCTAAACAACGGGCCTTCTTTCAACTGATGCGGCCTAACTGTCAAACCAAGCGCTTGCATGAATTACGCCGGCTTGTTTTTCACCTTTCAAAATAATAATTTTATTAATAAATGATATATTTAGAAACTAGAGGAAGGAAACCAATTTTTCATAAGGGGTCGGTTTTGCTGTGGAGTACTATCTTCAGTCACTGGTTGGCTGAAACCGAGATACTTGCTGTCTGCTATCCTATTGGTTCTGGCAGCCCAGTGGGATAGTAGACAGCAAGTATCTCAGTTTCAGCCAATCAGTGACTGAAAACGATACTCCCAGCAAAATATTTCAAGCTATTTATTATGATGTTTTGACGCAGTGTGATCTGGAAGAACTAGATTATAATTAGCACGGTTGTTTGACTGAGATAAATTACAAATGTTCAATTTAAATTCAGCATATTTTCAAGGTGATCCTTTGGGGCACTAAGCGCGTACCATAATTATTTCATAACTCAACTGAATACCAAAATGCCTGTGAACCTTTTTACAATACCTTGATATCAGCTAGAAGTATATTTCTAAGCAGCAAAACTCAAAATGTAGACAGTTTCATCGTTTCTGAAAACAAAACATAAATACAATAAGTTAAATTTGTTAAGAACGTTTTAAGTTGTTAACTAATTCTGTCAATTTGCACAAACTTGACAAAATGTTATGTAAACAGGTTTTAATTCGCATAGCATAAATCCACTTGTGCAAAAATAATATAGAAAACAGTTTTTAAATAAAATCTAACATAAACTGACTGAAAACTGTTTACTTGTTTCAGAAGACACTCTGGACTGCGGCTAGAAGCAAGTCTCACTTTACGAGTAAGTACAGATGTTAAACTGTTACAATTAGAAATCAAATGTTGTGTTTATAGTGATTAAGACATGCAATGTTGGATTGTAGTTCTTGTATTATGTTATGTCGTAACGGACCATTTACCGGCGTAATAAACCATGGCGTAATGTTTCTCGTTATTGGCTTTTACAACAAAGAATATAGTTTGATCTCAATACAATGTTGCGTCTAACAACGTTTTTCGTTAAGTGTTCCTCTCACGGATCACATCTGCGAAGGTTAGGTTTCGGTCCAAATCCTGGGTTGGAATAAAATAATACGAAAATTATTTTGTTCATTAGCTGGGCGAGTTGGCCACCTAGAATATTAAGACAGTATTTATTCCTGACAACATAAAATGTCGTAGACACGCCAAAATTTGGAGTTACATCTTCGGTGCTAAAAAAGGTAAAGGTAAAGTTTGTCTTGTTTAACGAGGCGAAGTTAGGACTACAAAGTCCTCTCTACCACTCAACCTCGACCTTTACCTAGCGTCACCGTATAGTCACATTACAAATTGTAAGTAATGTGTAAGTTGTGTCCGGAGTGATGAGCTCCGGAGTCGCGCGCGATACCAATCCGCCACGGATCCGCTACTAGGTTCCTTGATAATCACCTTAGTCTCAGGACTGTCAGACCGGGGTTTCTGCACCGACACGAAAGAGGTTCCTCAATGGTTGTTCAGTGAGGGAGCCCATAGGGTATCTGTCTAAGGGGTGCCCCTAGGAAGAGGGTGCCGGAGGTCTGCCTCGGGAAAAAATGAAAAAAATATAGGTTATATAACCCTTGAAACATGTTTTTGAGTGTTCTGAAAAAACATTTACCATACTTTCATTCCACCATTTCTCATGTAACCCAACTCTTGTCAAGAATAATATTGATAAAATCAATAATACTGATACATTTCAGTTCCAATTGTGTTATTTGTATTCACATGCTTTCTTTTAATACGTTTTAAATAGAAAATTCCAAAGACTTTTGAATCACTCTGTATAACACAGTGACACGACCATTTGAACTCAAACACTTTCCATTCCAAAGAACGCATATATTTGAAATTCCAGATAAAAAGAATGAAATTGTTTCAAAAAGACTATTAATTTATTCTTAAATAGAATTTTTATAAAAAGCTGCTTAATTTTGAAATATTGAAAATAGCTTTTCCAAGGCACGTCCTCAACCTGTCCCCGAGTATGGGTGCCAATGGTGTTTAGAAATTAACGTCCGTTGTTGGATAGATTGACTCATTGTGAATCCGGCAGTATGCTTGACACTTTGCTTTGCCGTTTTATGCTCTGAAAGCGTGAAACCAAATTATATTTACTTTTGATATTCCCTCCGGTTAAAAAATAAACTTATTGATTAAATTATTATTTGGGCATCCATTTTTGTCAAAAGGTTTCTAGAGCCTTTGTTTAGCGAAACACATTGATGTTTCGTCCTTAACTCGCGTGTAGTCCAGCATTTTGCTTCTGTTTATGGACACGGTCGGTGGAATGACAGGAAACAGCCTAGAAAACCTTGTTGCTTAGTTTGATAAGTGCTCCGATCTTAATTATTGTACATATACCAAATTATAGGAGAAAGAGTGCGATTTTAATATGAATATAGTTCAACATTTCGACAAATACTGTGCGTTTAATTTTCTTAGATATTCGTCGTTGTTTAATTAATCCAGCTGTGCCACCCTTCTAGCTGTTTACTTATTTTCCATCTAACGTACAGTAGTTATAATACTTTTTACAATAATAATACTAATGCAGAGAAGTCTTCAAAGAGGTTATTAGATGGTTATGTCTTATTATTAACAAAGATGAAATTAGTTTTTGAATTCTGTATGAACAGTATGAAATAAAGTGTTTGAATAATATTAACAATAATAAAGAGTTGACGAAAAAATCAGCTGTTCCACAGTAAGGTTTGTTTCTCTGTGGAGCAGGCAGCGTCATGTGCGCATGCGCGGTCAGCATCTACTACAGCTGTCTCTGACTCACTGTCAACATGGCGGAGGTTATGTGTTGCCGGTTCACGTTGTGTATTGCGGTGTGTACTTTCTGGTGTTTTCCGTCAACACCAGTACGTGTCTAGTCATTGTGGATGTGTAGTGGACAATGTAATCCAGATTGCGAATTTCGTTATTTATTACGTTAGCCACTACAAAGTGTCCTGTGCCATTCAAGAGCTAGCCTAGGATATTGCTGCAGGTAAATAAATGTTCAGCGTTATTAAGTATGTATATTTAGTGTATTCAAACTATTTAGCATTTAGGATGATTCTATTCATAGGCTAGCATTACTTTTAGGTTAGGTTGGTTAGGCCTAGATAAGACGTACGAGGCTTTGATAAAACGTACTTTTACCACTCTCCCCCCTGTAAATTTGATTAGCCAATCTAAATATTTATTTGACCGTAATATAAATCTATCCTGTGTAATGGTAATTGTAATATCGATAAGGTTTCCCATTCGGTATAATTCAGTATACTATAGTTCTTGTTTTTTAAAGATCTTTAACAAAAAATATTTAGTCTTTTAATAAAATCGGATATTTATCTCATTCACATATTTGGTACTTTTCTTTTTCAAACCGGTTGTAGGCTACTAGTTCATTAAAAAAACACACACACACAGTTAGGCTGCCTTCATATTGGAAGCAAGTTTGCCTTCATATTGGAAGTAAATGTGATGATACAATTCTCCCTCAATCTTCTGTTTGTTGAGCTTTCAAATTCTGAAAATGTAATTTTAGAGATTGGGAAATTTTTAAAATTTGGACAAGAAATTTGTTAGAAATTGTCAGTGAATATCTTTTGAACCGGGAGGTAGATGGCGAGTATGATTGAATTTTTCTCAATTCAAGACAATTTCAGATTTCAATGCCTAATTAATTAAATATTTCACCCCAAAGTTAGTAAGGCGATTAACAATTCTATCTCCAAATTTTTACTGGCAATGTATCACAATCAGTATTTAGAGACAAATTGAGTAGACGCACGCTTGCACTTAAATAAAATATTTTTGTTTCCAGACTGAGAATAAGTAAGCCTGCCCTGTGCTTTAAAGTTACATATTTTCCGAAGTAAATACATTGCATCAAAAAGGTGCAAAGACCACTATAGTGCGTTGGATACATAATGTTTTGACGTAGTGTGTTTTAAAAGATAATATCAGTGTGGAAGGAGAAGAGCAAAAGTACGTAGTAGATACACTGTGCACCGGCTGCGTGTTATGACTTTGTACAGAACACTTGGCTTCATCAGCTTCTTTACTTTACATGAGCAAAGCTCAACCGGCTTCATGTAATAGTCTGCCTTTACTTGTGGCTGTATTCGGCCTTATCAAGATAAATCGCACGTTTAAAACAATCAGGCGAGGGTTATTAAACGTTTATCTGTGAAGTTAGCCTTACTTTTATCGACTAAATATTATATGTACAACATGTTTTCTCCTACCTTTCATAATAAAATGGGATATAAAATTATGTAAGTCAAAACTTGATCTAGTTTCATTTTCACCTTATATGAAAAGCTGTAATGAAACATGTGTGAAGAAGGGAGGAGGGGATTGCCGAAAAGGTGAACATGTTTGGAGGAAACGAGGGAATTATGCAGCAGAGTCAAACATTTTCACTAACTGCAGTTTTATAAATGTCCTTTGCAATTCGTTCCTCTAATTTTCTCCATTCACAGCCTCGCTTCCGCCTTCGGCCTCAGCTTGGCCTCCTGTATGACCACGGGCGTTACGAGGTTGTAAGCGCAGCGAAGGGTTTTATTTAAAATCATACTACATATCATAAAGGGAAACACATGATAAATTTCAACAAATGTATTCATTCCGCTGTTAATAGCAAAAATCACTTTTTTGGTCGCCATTTTGAAACAACTTGTTAGCTCGATGGGTTTTCCTAATTTTTAGTAAATTGATTTAGTATAATAAAGTTACATATTTCTTACAAATTTCATCAAAATTGGACGAGATTTTCTGTTTTAGATCATCGAAACATCTTTTGTAAAAATGTTTAAAGATAGTTCCGGTTTACTGGATTTTGCTGGTTTACAAACTCAACCGAGATATTTAAAAAAGGAACAATTGTACCAAATTTCATGAAAATCGAACAAAAATTGGACCTGTAGAGATGATACACATATATACGTATGTAAAGTGTTGAAAAAATGCTCAACACGTGTTCTGGGGGTCAGGATCGGTGATCAATTCATCACGGACGGGACAAATATCTAATTTTTCCAGAGGAAATTCGATAATGACTACAAGTCAATAAATCAATGGCTACATTTAGGGAAAACTATTGTTATATATCCTAAATGTTTGATGTAAGCAAACAATTAGGAAGCAGCGAGTTCTGCTGTGAACATTACAACTAAGCGCGTTATTCAGCCTGAGACTGAGAAAGCTGCACATTAGACACACCGGACTCAGGATTTATCCGCACAACTTTTTGTCTCTTACCAGGCCGACACGCAGCTAAGCGCGTTATTCAGCCTGAGACTGAGAAAAGCTGCTACCAGGCCGTGAGAAAGCACATTCAGACTGCCAGCAAAGCTCACATTCACCGGAAGCGGTTATTCAGCCTGAGACAGCTGCACATTAGACACAACTCAGGATTTATCCACACAACTCTTGCTCTACTTGTTGCAACTTTAGAACCAGGCCGACACGTAGCTGGCGCAAATTCCATTAGGACACACCGACCCAGGATTTATCCATACAACTTTAGTTCTGCCTGCTGCAACCCTACCATGCCGACACGTAGCACTGTTATTCAGACTGCACATTAGACACACCGGACTCAGGATTTATCCGCACAATAGCTGCACAACTTTACCAGGCCGACACGTATTAAGCCTGGAGACTGAGAAAGCGCACATGGCTATTCGACACAGCAGCTAAGCGCGTTATTCAGCCTGAGACTGAGAAAGCTGCACATTAGACCACAGGATTTATCCATCAACCTCAGGTTATGTTAGCTTGTTATTAGCGCGTTATTCAGCCTTGAGAAAGCTGCACATTAGGACTCAGGATTTATCAGGATTGTTGACCAGGCCGACACGCAGCTAAGCGCGTTATTCAGCCTGAGCCTGAGACTGAAGCTGCTGATCCGCACAACTTAGCTCTTGCTCTCTGCACTTGTTGCAATCCAACTAACACGCGCTAAGCGCTTCTTCCAGGCGACATTCTGAGAAAGACTCTCCGCACAACTTTAGCTCTAGCTTTGCATTAGACACACCGCACAACTTTAGACTCAGGATTTATAGACACACCGGACCAGGATTTCCAAACTTTCGCACAACTACCGGACTCAGGATTTCTCTTGCAACTCTTACCAGGCCGACACGCAGCTAAGCGCGTTATTCAGCCTGAGACTGAAAGCTGCACATTAGACACACCGGACTCAGGATTTATCGCACAACTTTAGCTCACTTGTTGCAACTCTTACCAGGCCGACACGCAGCTAAGCGCGTTATTCAGCCTGAGACTGAGAAAGCTGCACATTAGACACACCGGACTCAGGATTTATCCGCACAACTTTAGCTCTACTT
Source organism: Matsumurasca onukii (assembly GCA_018831715.1). Classification (NCBI taxonomy): domain Eukaryota; kingdom Metazoa; phylum Arthropoda; class Insecta; order Hemiptera; family Cicadellidae; genus Matsumurasca; species Matsumurasca onukii. The sequence continues at coordinate 47,614,358 of CM032063.1, read as the reverse complement.
GTTGCAACTCTTACCAGGCCGACACGCAGCTAAGCGCGTTATTCAGCCTGAGACTGAGAAAGCTGCACATTAGACACACCGGACTCAGGATTTATCCGCACAACTTTAGCTCTTGTTGCAACTCTTACCAGGCCGACACGCAGCTAAGCGCGTTATTCAGCCTGAGACTGAGAAAGCTGCACATTAGACACACCGGACTCAGGATTTATCCGCACAACTTTAGCTCTCTTGTTGCAACTCTTACCAGGCCGACACGCAGCTAAGCGCTTAAGCGCCGCTAGTATGAGAGAATCGACTTTCCTTTGTAATTAGTTACTCAAATTGGCTCCGTTCACAACCTCGCTTCGGCATTTGGTCTCAGATTTATGTATTCCTTTACTGCCAGTTTGATTACATATCTTGAAGCTATAATTAATTTCTAATGTCATTGAACTGTTCATTCCGCAGTTATAGTGAAAAATCACTTTTTTGGCCGCGATTTTGAAACAAATAAATGAATTTTATAACTTTTGGTGTATTGATATACATTGATATAATACATATTGATTAAAACCCCCTTTCTTCAGAAAACTCAAAAAAGGCGTTGTGGTGGTCCGAGTTTTGGAACATTTTTACCAAATGTCATGAAAGTCGGACAAAAAATGTGACCTGTAGAGAGTACAAACATATATACAGTACATATGTACTTAAAGTGTGAAAAATGCTCAAAAACTTGTTCTGAGGTGCTCATTTCATGGTTCCGGGTCTGGTTATTGCCATGCTGACGGCATGAATATCTCGTTTTTCCAAATGAATTTCGATAGTTATAAGTTAAGAAATTGAAAGGCATTTAAAAGTCTTTGCTTTGTAAACTGTTTTTGACTGTATCCGGGGAACAGCCGGCCCTAATTTGTAACAAGACTACATCACATGATCCATCAAAACACTCATCACATTCATCATTCAACCATATTTACCTTAAAATCCCCTCTAGGAGTAGTCGTTGTCTCAAGTCACACTAAACTAAAGTCTCAGCCTCAACATCATTGACGTATTTTCACATAAGTGTTTACGGTCTACTGTTCACAGAATCATTGATACCCCTGACGAAGGGGGAGTTGTTAGAAACGTTGTAGAACTTGCGAAGATATGTCAGCGCGATAATGCGAAGACACTGTTCCTGCCATACAACACAACTTGGATAATTAGTGAGGGAGAACTTCACTGTGTAGGGAAGATATGTGGGAGACAATTAGGGAGAAGCTGTCTTGCATAGTTGAAAGTGAAGGGTTCACATTACATGGGAGAAATATGAGGAGGAGCATATATGTAAGGAGAAATATGTAAGAATGGTAATATTAAAATCAGGCGGACACGTGCTTCGCATGACTGTTGCGAATTCCCTCTGCAGTTTGTTACTCTAATTCGCTGATTTTTATTCTCTTCGCTTCGGCCTTCGCTCTTAGCTTTGCTGCCTTTATTATTACGAGGCTGTTCGCTGCGCTTACAGCATCGCTTCGGCCTTCGGCAACAGACTTACTGCAAGTTATACTACGTATCATGAAAAGAAAATCGTAATTTTAAATTTTATTAAATTTGGACTATTTATTCCGCTGTTATAGCAACAAATCACTGTTTGGCCGCCATTTTGAAAAGACTTGATGGGTTTCCATACTTTTACTATATTTATAAATATCAATAAAATACGTATTTATTTCAACATTTATAACAATCAGATGAAATGATTTGTTTTTAGAGAATTACAACGACCTCTTGGGGAAACATTCCCCCCTTTCAAGAGGGGAATTCCGGTAGTCCGATTTTGATGTATAACGAGCTTGACTAAGATATTTACAGAAGAAACATTTGCACCAAATTTTGTGAAAATCGGACAAAAATGCGACCTGTTCTTGAAAACGAGTTCTGGGGGTCAGGAACGGTGCTCATGCTTTGTCTTACCATGCTAATGGCATGAATATCACATTTTTCCAAAGGAAATCACCGAATACGGAAAATGAGATACACAGCAGGGGTCTGAGATAGTAAGATAATACAACCAGAATAACTTTAAGAACAGCAGCATATTTGCAGAGTGAGTTCAAGTGTCAGTGATTTTTATGTGTACGCTTTGAGGAAGAAAATAAAGGAATCTGGTCGCCAAGTTTAGAGCGCGTTGTTCACCGGCATGTGCATGTTTGGACATTTCCTTTGTATAATTCCGCCGTTGCTTCCAAACCACCTGCTCGGTGCTTTTCCAAACCGTGGCGCACACTTTGTGAAACCATTACTCCGCGACCAGAGTTCACTTCCATCTTGTCGGCCAAGTATTCTGTAAATATCCGTGTGTATGTGAATATATTTCTGTAGATAAGTTTTGCTTAATAATCATAGATATACAGTGAACGTACTGAAAGATATACTGAGTTTGGGTTTCTGGGGTAGTGACACAAGAATATGTGAAACATATCACATTGATACTGGGAAACATTACCTGTAAATATTCTCAGACAGTTCAGGGAAACCCTGCTAATTATTCCTTAAACATTACCGTTATTTCTTTTTATGAAATTATATTTTGAAAAGTGAATAATTCACGAAACGATTCACGAAGCAAAGCAAGGCGATACTTCGGAAACATGTTTTGTTATTCACAATGAGCTGAATAGATGAATAAACGCGAGAGTTTGGAAAAGCACAAACACTATACAGTGAATTAGTGTATGGGGTTTATCTTCCTTATAATAACGTCTAGCTCGTGGCGTGGTCCTGTAATCCAGCTTCATGGAGGTCAGGTTTTGAGGATGATATACCTGACCTCCATAAAGCGGCTCAGATAGTCTCAGTGATCATCTGATGATACCCGCATCAACTCCCACCATCGTTTAGACATATCAGACCATCACCTGCGTGGTTCGGAAGTCACGTTAAGCCGTTGGTCCTTGTATTTCCATTGGTCATTGGGCTATTAATTAATGACCCATTCTAAGGAAGAGTCGGCCTTAGTTTGTAACAAGACTACACCTCATAACTCATTACTACCACTCATCACACTCATCCTTCACCACATATTTGCCTTAAAATACCCTCATGAGAGTGGTCGGCATCTCAAATAGTGACTTAGTGATTTAATGATTACTGCAACTTCCCAGTTTCAGTAGAAGTGTGAGTGGAGAAGTGTTTATCGTGTTTCAGCTAAACACCTTTTACAGCTGACACCTTTGGGACAAGCGACGAACAAAACATCGCTCGTATAAAAAAACGTATTTTGTCCACGAAGCAATTTATACCGGAAAATATAATTTAATAAAAGTGTAATATTAGAAGTCTCCGAATAAATATGGTTTAAATCTGTAGGATTTTCTGTCTGTATTTAGTCTAATATTATTTTGGCATGGTGTTTGTACTGAGTACTTCTGAAAGCTCAAATTGATAACACGTAACCGAGTGTTGCAAAACTATAACACAGTTTTCAATTGTACCCGTCCAATTCCAGAGGTCACGTAAGAGCTGACAGTTACCCCAAGTTACAACTTCAGGGACAAGAAGTAACCGAGGAGCACCAATCACGTAGCTAGGAGGGTGGACTTGGGAACTGGAATAGTTCGAGAGATAAAACGCCACAACTGATGACGACTAAACTGTTTTCACAAACAAAAGTGCCTAGGATATTTAGTGCTACCCCTTTAACAACGATTTCTACTTCCACTTCTCTAAGTCTTTGAAATTGTCTTGCTATCAGTGAACCCCGAAAGACTCAACTAATTTTCACATTCATAACGGTAATGGTCGGTGTTTTGGAAATGTCTCCTAGTTTTATATAAGATAAAATTAAACAACATGTATTCCTTGGGGTACATCTTTCATTACTCTAGTCTCTTGAAACTAGAGTCCTGAAATTGGATAAGAAATAGTTATTTGTCTTCTTTAAGAATCAGAAACATTAGGAGAACGTATTTCTCAGCAAATACAGCTGCAATACATCAACAATACAGGGGTGACCCAGTTTACTTAATTGCTTTGCTTTTTCTACAGGGTTGTAGGAAAAAGAGTTGACGATTTCCGTTGCTTCCGGATAAGAAGGGTTAAACGCCTTTGTGAAGGTTTAGATCTCTTTGCTATTAAAATTAGTTTTATAGCTTCAGCTGTTCTATCGCTTCAATGTGTACACTCTATCATATATTCCTATCAAATTGTATCTCGTTTACCTCTTTAACTCTGAAGTTGTAACTTTGGGTATTTGTTGACAGACTATAAGGGGCAAACTTTATCTTGACACTTTATCGCTTTAATGTTTGTGTTACGCCTGAAAAAGTGACGGTTTTCCCGAAACGTTTATCCACGGTTGATATTACGGTACAATTTATGCTCCATAATATATCTCGTCACCATTTGTAAATATCATGTATCTTATGTAGTTTTCTATTAATATTATTGAAGCAAATTATGTATTTAAATGTAAAATTGACTTTCCTCAGTAAAGAAGGAAAGAGGGAGAAAAAAGATTTGTTTGACGTTTCTCCAAGTTCCTCAGAGCTATTTGCATCCGACGTAAGCTACTTCAGCAATACTTAGCAAATTCTACACACACATGAATTTATGTTTTCCTGTTGAGAAAGTACAAAGTTTAGATTTGCCAGCAAACAAGATTCTGCCCGCAGCCACAATTAGTTGATCTCACATGTTCTAACTTCTTGATATGTTTCACAAACTTTAGTCCACGACTTAAAACCAACCTAAACTTGAGTAGATCAGTCTAATTGCTTCAAACATCATTTTGAAACTTGTCTTATTGAATTTCCTCTGAAAAAATGAGATATTCATTCCGTCAGTATGGTAGGACCCAGGCTCGGGACCATGAAATGAGCACCGATCCTGACCCCCAGAACACGTTTTGAGCATTTTGTTAATACTTTACATAGATATGTACTTACAGGGTGAGTTATGGATACACCCTGTTAAATTAGGAATGGATAGAGATAAAAATGAAAAGTGAACATTTTTAGTCACTATTACAACACTGCCCATTTGACCAAAAAGGTATTTTTTGAGGACAGTTCAAAAAGTTTTTAAATAGTAATCCGCGAGTCTGTGAGTGTAGGATTACAGTAACAACTTATCGCTAAAGAAAATCGATCAGAGTTGAACTCGTCCAGCGACGCTTTAGCGCTTATTTGCACGGAGTTGAACTTGTGTCGTATTTTTTGTGTAATTTTGTAACGACCTACGCAACTAAAGTTTTAGTTTATCACATGACATCCATTTGCACTGAACTCAGCATGTGTATTTGTGTGGGAAATAACGCTGTAACGACCACGTTCAACTGTTTAAAGCTAGTTTACAATCTCACAGTGACATCCATTTAGTTGAACTTGTAATTTCTGTGTGGAAATCAACTATCACAACTGTAATGTTTTGCACGGAGTTCTTATGTTATCTGTTCATAAACAGTGCTGTAAACACAACTGTTTAAATAAAAGTTGTTTACAATCTCACAGTGACATCCATTTGCACGGAGTTGAACTTGCATGTCGTATTTTTGTGTGGGAAATCAACAACTAGTGCTGTAACGACCTACGTTCAACTGTTTAAAGCTAGTTTACAATGGTTTGGTTTATTGTCTCTGTGTTTTAATGTTTTGCTCGATACCATTTGCTTGTTTTATGACTGGGACAACCACTCAATTCAGTTCGTGCTTCAGAGAAACAACCCTTGTTTCTAACTTTATCGCTTTGGGTTTAGAAACGTTTATTTAGTATAATTCACTTGCAGAATAAAGGCTTAGGCTTGATAAAGGTTTTGAGTGTTTAAATGCAGGGGAATTAATGTATTTTCTAATGGAATTTATATCCTGAAATTGAAAAGTGTAGTATATTTATTAGATAATACTCGTCCCGGCCTTTGTTTCATGTGACTAACTACTATTATAGGACCTCCTAAATAGTAGTGTAGAAAATAGTTGTTAGGAGTCTTCTAAAGTGTTGTTTAATACAAGTTGCAGCTCTTTTCCAATTTTAAGAGTTTAAAATGTTGAGAGTTTAAAGCTGATTTAGTTGGGAGTCGGAATATTTCTATTTCGTAAAGAAAAGTAAAATGTCCCAGGTTGCATTACTTTGCTCCATAATTCTACACAGTATTTAATTTATTAGATTTGTCCATTCAAAGTTGATATTTTCAATAGTCAAACATGATCTATTCCCCCAGTATTTCAAGTTTGTAATATTTCAATATTTTGGTTAGGCATATTTGAAGTCATGTTTGGATAAACAATTCGCCTTATCAAACTAAACAAATAACTAGTCAGTTATAATTTATTTTGTTGACCTTTCTAGTCTTAAGCATAGTTTAATACCGACTAGGCCTGGATAATGTTTGTTTTGCATTCATTTGTTGTTCAAAGCCTACACTATAAGTTGATGTAAAATAGTCCTAAGAAATTACCATCTGTAGCAAAGTTTTATGAGTTACAAAATGTAAACAATCAACTCATTTTCAAGTGATTAAAAGAGAAGTTAGGTTTACACCCCAATTTGGATTTAAAAGTGAAAGTGGACAGACCCCTCAAAATTTACTCTTAAACGGGAGTGTAAATTAGCACTTGGCTGTTTTATATGAAACAAAACACAACATTGTAGTCACAGAATACTTCTAAAAGAAGCTTTACACTCGTAATTACTATCAAACGAAACAAAAAATATATTTTAGGAGTACTTCTAAATGTTTACACTCCCATTTAGGAGTCTCACTGCTTTTATGAAACAGAGCCCACAGAAAACCTTTCATAGTAAACTGTAGTCCACATTAGATTAAAGCAAACAAAATAGAAGAAAATAGAACTTGGTTAAACGAAGCTAGATAAGAAACGCAGACGAGTTTATTATTCCTCCTTAAGAAAACCACAACAATAGAAGAATGAAGTTTTGCCGGAAGTACAGCTGCAATACATCAACAATACAAGAGTGACCTAGTTTACTTAACTGAGTTGCTTCGGTACATCGGCTTATTGTAAAAAATCACGTTCTGATGGTTAATTATTTTCATTTTATGAAAATAAAGAGAACAACATATGTATTTTGACTGGGACTTGTGGCGTGGTCCTGTAATCCAGCTTCATGGAGGTTTTGAGGATGATATAGGTCTAAAGCGGCTCAGATAGTCTCAGTGATCATCTGATGATACCCGCATCAACTCCCACCATCGTTTAGACATATGAGACCATCACCTGCGTGGTCCGGAAGTCACGTTAAGCCGTTGGTCCTTGTATTTACATTGGTCTATTAATTAATGACCCATTCTAAGGAAGAGTCGGCCTTAGTTTGTAACAAGACTACACCTCATAACTCATTACTACCACTCATCACACTCATCCTTAACCACATATTTGCCTTAAAATACCCTCATGAGAGTGGTCGGCATCTCAAATAGTGATTTAGTGATTTTATTCACCATCTACAGCTGAAACGATAGTTAATTTATTATTTGGTATTCACATGTTTAGTTTGATGTTACACATAAGTCGGTATAACAGATACATTTTGTTTCCACTCTCATCGGAGTAAAATGTTCCAGTACTGAAAATTAAACACAAACCCCTCTTACTTGTAGTGTCTCATATACAAGAGCCAATGAGAAGGATACAATTTAATCACCCTATGGTTAGATAATGTTTAATATTAGACAGTTAAATATCACACATAACGGTAGGGTATTTTATGGAACTTTAATTGAAACAAGTAATTTTTAAAACAAAATCCTTTGCAAAACATCCTTGAAAAGCTGACAAAGGACTGCCTGTCGCACCTTCTCAAAATTTTCTGGAACTGCGGACTGTTTTTCCACCGATTTTCTTTCTTGTAGTAGTAGCCGTTAGTTAATTTATTTATATTTATCTTTGTTATCTTAGTTATAGTTCTCTTTAGGCATTTTGGCCAAACTCTCTGTTATACTAGTAATTTATTTTTCATATAATGTATTCATATCAAAGCATGTAAAACTACTGTAAATTGGTGTAAACCGTGAATAAATAAATAAAGTAGCATTACTAAATAACTGTACCTAGTTTTAAATTGTTTTACGGCTAAGAAAATGTCTGTATCGACCGCCGTGAGAGAGGATTCAACAATTGAGTTTATATAAAGAATCGCTGAGTTAAACCTCAACCGCAAAATCACGATGCTCAGGACTTAAAACCCCATTTTAACCAAAATGCAGAACTTTCTTGAAGTTATAAACACAGTTCTTGATTAATTGTAACCATATTAACCATGTGGAGAGCGTAAACAAATTGTGTCGTTTTCATTGGTCCACCCTGTATAATATTCCAAAGTAAAATGTGATTCATCTTAGAGAGCGCTCCCCTTCCACCCTAAACACATCGCCATGTTAAACGAAGCTTGCGATCCGCGCAAAGCAAGAACTAACCAACCTCAGCTTCTAACTTGGATAACTCAGTTATACAGATCAGATGCATTAAACCCCCACACAACTCACATTAGACGTACAAACTCAACTTGAGGCGTGTGGTTAACTAGATTATGGGAGAAAATAAACACATTATATAGTAAATATTACATAACATGGAGAACTTGTAACAAAAACGTGTTTTAAAGCTAATGATTTGAAATCTAAATACTTGTCATTTTCTGTTAGTATCTGTCCTTGTTTTGAAAACCCAATAATCGGTAAGCATGATTGTATAGAATCGTTTTTTGTAAAACAGCTTAGCACAGGCAATACATTTAATGAGTTTTAACGAATTTAAACATACGTTGGAAGTCGTAAAAACATTACGACACTTCAGAGCTTTTTTGTTTACAATTGTGGATTGAAAGGCTTAAATCTGAATAGATGAATTGAAGTGTGAACATGTGAAAGTTTGAACACAAACGCGATATTTCACTTATAAATAATTACGAATCGGGAAAAGATTCGTATATTTGTAGGGAATTTAACTCTAACGGAATAAATGTTTTACTCCCAGTTCATTTCTCAGTTTATAATAAACAATTTCCACCTTATGCCTCCAGCCTTCTTTTGAACCTCTTACTTTACTACAACGTAATTAGCCTATATCACAGTGATCTGAGAAAATCTAACATAAACTGACTTAAAACTGTTTACTTGTTTCAGAAGACCCTCTGGACAACTACGGCTAGAAGCAAGTCTCACTTTCACGAGTAAGTACACATTTTAAACTGTTACAATTAGAAATCAAATGTTAGATTGTAGTTCTTGTATTATGTTACGTCGTAACGGACCATTTACCGGCGTAATTAACCATGGCGTAATGTTTATTGTTACAATAGCCTTTACAACAAAGAATATAGTGCATGAAACTCACGTTTACCACTCAATGGATACCATAAAAATTATATACTAAATAAGAAAACGCGACCAAAAGTTTAGAACCCGAAACAGCCCAGATACTCTCTGACACGCGGCACGTACACTCACTGTCTCAGTGTAGGCTACTGTGTCCACAAGGAAACTCTAGGCGTTAACGGGTTAAATTTTACTTAAAATTGTACATAGTTTAAATGCTATATTAACGCACTAAAGCTACGTTTTAAATCCTGCGATACAATTCAAGATCACCCCGTTATAAAAATTGAGAGATTTCACTGTATATTAAATATTAATCAATGTAATCTATTTCATAATTGACCTGAAAGTAACTCTTGACTAATACTTACGATAATGTAACACGCCTTTCGAAGATTTAGCTGGCTTAAGAGTGCGCTGTAGTGCTGTGACCTTGAATTTTTTCCGTAAGAGCAATGTAAAAACACGCATTTTCTTGGGACACTTCACGCCTACAGTTTTCATCCGAGTTTTATGAAATGAACTTTGTTTTAAAGTGCATTAAATGTTCTAGTGGCTCTGTTGAGCCGAATTTCCATTTTATCCTTTATGAGAGTGACATAAATGCACAAATTAAAGAATCTTCGTATTTCAATTTCTGTATTATACTAGTATACTAAGGAAGTTGTCAAAAAAGTGGTCAACGGAGTCACTGGCGTACATCGTCATCTTTTAAATAAAACTTACTTCAAAAAGATCCGATGAAAATTGTTGGCGTGAGGTGCCCCAAGAAAATGCTTGTTTTTACATTGTTCTTAAGAAAGAAAACAAAATGGCCGACAGGTACTGTGTACTCTTAACAAATAAGTCCCAAGGGGTTATAGCTAAATATTTTGTTCTAAGCATACACTCTAGGGTAGGTTTTTAACAATAATTTTCTTGAAACTTTGAAATATAATTTAAAGGAAAAACGTCAAGATTATTTTACAAGTTTGCATTTGCGAGTAAACAAACAAGATTCTGCCCACAGCCACAATTAGTTGCTCTCACATGTCTCAACTTCTTGATATGTTTCACAAACTTTACTCAGAGAAACTTTACACAACCCACAACTCTTCGCTGTTTTACTAATTGCAATAGTGTTAGTTTATTTCAAGTCGAGTAAAGGATGTTTAAACAAGTTAATAGTTATGCTTGTTAGTGTATATTTTGTGACAAGAGTTCGTGATCAGACTCGTGAATTCTAATGTACTATTGAACTGTTAAACTCGGCTTAAACCTTTATGACTTTTGTTCAACGGTTTAAACCTAGTTTTGCAGTTGTGTTTGGTTTATAATGGTCGTGTTTTTGTTAGCCCTTCGTTTATTAGAATATTGGTGATACTCTTCTGTGAAATAATTACATGACGTTCGGTTGACAAAGTCTTCTTTTAAAGTAATACACGTATGTTTCGTCATTATTTTAAAATATAAAAAATAAATTCCCTAAATCTTTTTAGTATTAAAGTTAAAAAAATAGATGGATTTAAATCTTTGCATTAAATATTGTCTGAATATTAGTCAAATTAGGGTTGTACGCATTTTCTCTGATTACAGGTAGCTTATCACCTCACCATCTATTAAAACCCTCCTCACACTCACCGTTCATCCCATATTCCCTTGAAATATCTTCTTATAGTCGGTGTCTTGAATCAAGTAGTAAACCTTAAATTCATTTGAAAACCACTCATAAATGAACGTACTGTAGCATTGGAATTTCAAGCCAACGTAAGAAAAACACAATATTATGGATATTGTTTACAGGATGAAAACAAATTGAGGAGTTAAATAGATAGAAAAAACTTAGAATTAATTTTCATCTACACAGGAGTACTCTGGCTGAGTCAACTCCTAATTAAGAAAAAGTCCATCCCTCTAATGAAACCAGGCCGACACGCAGCTAAGCACTAAAGCGCTGCTGGCATGAGTGAATCGCATTTCTATTACTCTAATTCTCTCCGCTGAAGGCCTCGCTTCGGCCCCAGCTTTTCACATTCTATTAAGACGGTTACTACTTTTTTTGGTGAAAAATCCCTCCGAGAAGGGAGGTTCCGGTACATCGATTTCCAGTTTGACGAACTCGACCGAAATTTTTACAAAAGGAACATCTGTACCACATTTTGTGAAAATCAAGCATGAAATGCGACCTGTAGAAAAAATAATACACGTACTTACATATATGAAAGTGTGAAATAAATACTCAAAACGTGTTCTGGGGTCAGGATCGGTGATCATTTCATGGTCCCAGGTCTGGTCTTACCATACTGACAGCATGAATTTTCATTTTTCTAAAGGAAATTCGATATCAAGTGAACACAAAGCCTGTGTGTACAATAACAAATGAAAGTTATACAATGACAGTGAGAGTGACAGTGCGGTGTAGGTGTGAAGATGAGACGGCACTGTGCGGCAACAGTGATACAGGCGTGTGAGGCGGGTCTTGCCTACTCCAAGAATGAAGGCGTCTCAGACAAACACACTCTACACTATACACGGTACATAACTGCCTTCGTGACCTTGAGCGTTTGCCCTTGCAGTTATAAGGCGTGCATTGCTCTGTTTTACACAGAAAATATTTCTGTTGCTTTTATCAGATTTTATTGGGGTTTGTTTTATATTAAAGGCTATGCAACCAATAATGTTATTTGCTGATCAAAATATACAAATATTATATCCTGTGTTTACTGAAAAAGTCAAAACGTCATAGAAAATCGCCACTTTGAAAATCAATACAAAAGTTATATGAACGATAACCCTATGTAACTGTTCAACGAAACACATTTTAAATGGTTTTATCTTTCCAATGACACCAACTCTTAACGGGTTCTATCATTAATAAAGAAATTATCGGTATAATTAGTTTACATTGAGCTTACGGAGAATAAATCCAAGATGGCGCGGGAAGAAATTGGCCTTAAACGCTTATCCAAAGGAAATTTGATAAACAACCTGCATGCAGTGATTGAACTTAAAGAAACTTATAGCGTTTAAAGATGCTATTCTAATTTTTGACGATCACGAAATAATTAAGCCACTTAAATACAGACTCAACTTAATAATTATTATACTCTATCCACAAACATGAAGGGCAAATTGATCCTAATAGGGTCTGCTTCTGCCCTCTCTAAACTCACGTACATTTTGGTGTTAAACGAAGCGTTCGATCTCAAAGCCAGAGTTAAGCTCCCCTCGCCTTTACTCAGATAACTTAGTTACAGACATCAGCTACATTAAAACTCACATCAGCTTAACAAGCTTAACTTGTGGCCTTAGATAATTTAATATTAAAACCACCACAAGCACATGAAGCAGTTTCCTGTGGACCATTCAAATTGTTTTATCGATTAACTATTAATATTACTACAAATAGTTACTATTACGGCGGATCCGTGGCGGATTGGTATCGCACGCGACTCCGGAGCTCATCACTCCGGTGGCGCGGGTTCGATCCCCGCAGTCACCACTTACATTTGTAATGTGACTAATACGGTGACGCTAGGTAAAGGTCGAGGTTGAGTGGCAGAGAGGACTTTGTAGTCCTAACTTCGCCTCGTTAAACAAGACAAACTTTACCTTTTTTACGCTTTCGTGGCCGGTGTATCAACTTGTATCCAGTTCTTCCGGTTCACCCCGCCTCTACACATCATAGTACTTGGTTTATTACTAAATAAATTTGAAGACAAAAATGTGTGGACCTAACTGGGACTTTAACCCGGGTCTCTCGCTTGCCGGGTGATTATGCTGACCACTACACCATCCGGCCCAACTATTTATGCCTTCAAATTTAGAGAAGTACTTAAATCTGAATGTTTATCCGAAACATGTAACCGTCAAATAGTGACTTTAAATCAACAAGCTGGAAATATTACAGAATTTAAATACTATGTCAAATGACTTATTATAGATCTTAATTTGTATACACGCTAAACAGCTTATTTATTAATCAGTAAATTAAATTGGTTTGAAATATTATGGTATCGGTGTGGAGTACCGACACCGAAAATTGTAAATGGGAAATGATGTTCCGTTGGATGAACAAAATAAATAAATTAATTAATAAAGATTCACTGATTGACTGAAACATCACTGTATTGACTGGGACTCGTGGCGTGGTCCTGTAATCCAGCATCATGGAGGTCAGGTTTTGAGGATGATATAGGTCTAAAGCGGCTCAGATAGTCTCAGTGATCATCTGTTGATACCCGCATCAACTCCCACCATCGTTTAGACATATCAGACCATCACCTGCGGGATTTGGAAGTCATGTTAAGCCGTTGGTCCTTGTATTTCCATTGGTCATTGGGCTATTAATTAATGACCCATTCTAAGGAAGAGTCGGCCTTAGTTTGTAACAAGACTACACCTCATAACTCATTACTACCACTCATCACACTCATCCTTCACCACATATTTGCCTTAAAATACCCTCATGAGAGTGTTCGGCATCTCAAATAGTGATTTAGTGATTTAGCTACCATTATAACACATCTACCGCCGTACAAGTGTCGTTTGAACCTAAAAACTGTAGGAACAACCATCGGTGTCGTTAAACACGTCACGATTTAATTACGAGTTGGAAAACTTATCGTTATTAAATAAATGAAATCAACAATGATTTATCTTGAGAAACTCTGTTGAGTGGTGAATCCTGTAGCTTTCAGTGCTTCGGTCTGGATTCAGCGCTTTGAAAGACTTTACATAAAACTCTACTCAGCTTCCCCTGGAGTTCATTTCGGTGATGAAGCTCATATATCCACCGAATGTCTTCTTGCCCGACTCAAGTCTTATATCATGTCTGCAGAGCTTACTGTTGGGGTTAAATATATTTTAAAGAGTCTTTTCTGAATACTTACTTGTTATTAATGTAGTGATATGTGGTTGACATTCCCTGGTTGACATTCCTAACTTAATATGTTAATATCTTGGTTATTATTATGCATTTTAAAGAAAAGAAAACTTTTGACATAATCAGTAAAATAATTTGTCACGAGAGCCTCGGTTATATGCAATAATAGAATATGAGAATGTTGTATCGGGGATTTTGCTCTGCTGGAATCCTTACGTGCATTTTATGGGAGAACATTTTTATATCAACTTTCCAGAATATGTCTTAAATAAATTTTGGATCACAGAGACTTTACATTTTGTTTTAAAGATCCGTAAACTTCACCTATGTTTCTCTTACTAGTATACATACAATATATTATCTTCCCTAACACTTTCGCTATTCTTTGTTTTGTCCCCCTTTGTTTGTTTTCCTTTCCAGGAAGCAGTAAATCTACTTTTAAGGGCGATCCCTATCAACAATGTACTTCTTGAAGGGACCCTTCCAGTAAATCACGTGAAAGTTTAACATTACAACTAAAGAAATCCTATATATCATTACGGTTATCCTAATCTTTGGCCTTTCCTTGAATCAGAATATCGTAAATAATTTACTGTGTTAAATAATGGTGCACGTGTCATGTTTCATGAAATTCACAATACGTTTAAGATAAACACGTCAAGCAGTCAGATTCAGGAAGACGAGTTTGAAGCTTTTCCCTCGAGGCGAGAGAAAACTCAGACTTTGCAAAGCCCTGGGCAGACAAAGTAAGAGATCATTCCTGACACTTCAAGTTGAATTAAATAAGAACTTTACTAGCTTCAATAACTATAATATTTACGTAAGAATTCAACACCATTTTTGAAGTGGCCAGTAAAGAAAAGCTCGAATAATAGCCCTTAAAACCTCCAGTTGCTAGGTTCAAACAAAATAGAAAACAATTATGTTATTTTTACTGAGATGATTTCTTTTAAATGCAATTTTTCGTACCAATAAAGTAAAGTGATTATATCAAAAATAATGTTATGGTAGGTAGTTTGGGCATAGATGCCACATGGCTGAGTCAGGAAAATTAACATAGTTGCGGCAGGCCAAGCACAGATAGCACTGCCATCACTCGCTGTCATTCTCCTCCCTCGGCTCCAAATGCTCGAGTTTGACCGATTACAATGACAAATGTGACAAAACCGTGCGATTTTCGAGATCGAACAAACTTGCGCGTGCGTCAGTAGCTCCACTTAAGACTCTCATAAGAATTCCCTCGCAGCGCTACCTGTGCTGCATCAATGCGCAATCTACCTATTCTAACGTAATCTTTGATTATATCTAGTAAGAGAAGACTGAAGAGTCTGGAGCAGTTGACAGTGACAGAACAGCTGATCACAGGTGTTTATTATTCACAGTTCGTCTCAACTGTTTCACAGACTAACGAAGCGTTCCTTCTCGACTCTGAGATAATCAGACAACTTCCGGTTGCGTCTCAACTCTAACTTACAGATAGATTATAATACAGTTTGTAAACATTTTCATAAGCTCTTTCAGAACTTGTTATTTATTAATTAGATTACAGGAGTTGCTGACTTTTCGTTGTTGATCAGTACGGGTTTGGCTGTGAGTGAAAAGGCGGTGTGCCTCAAGGATCGGTTTTAGGTCCTCTTGTTTTGCTGTACCTAACTTTGTCAGTCTTTGGTTATCTGTCGTTCATCTTTCTTAACGAATCGGTGCTTAAAAGGCAAGATTAAATATTTGCACTGTGGAATATCTCACAGAAATGAAAAATAACTCAATTTCAAAACCATGAAAAGTTGCAGAAATTTACAATAAAATTCGTTTGGACGGACCTTTTATAATATTGAAATATCTAAGATGTCTGAAACTTGGTTTATCTCAAATTAACTTTGCAATGTTTACAACGAAACAAATCGTTTAACAACATCTTTGTTGTGTTTATATATAGGTTGTTCTTAAATTATATGTAACGAAAATATCGTCACTTTCATATTGATGAAAATAAAGCAAAGATCACTATACAAACTTAATCACTTAACTTAAGAAATTTACAAACTTAAGATTGTCCCAACTTGGAATATAAACAGCAGTAAGAGCTTTTAGATATTGAAAAGCATTTATTGGTATTGAAATCTACACAATTTCCGGGAATAAATGTGGGGAAATGGAAAAGTGTGCGGGGATGGATGAGATCATCAGAGAAGGAGCGGAGTTTTATGTAAAGTCACATTTCCCGAGGCAGATCATACTTTCTCAACAGACGAGAAACATCCCACTTCCAACTGTTGAAATTGAAGGTTATTTTGTTTTCTTCTGAACCTATTACTTGAGAACGTTAATATAAAGTTATTTATTTATTAAGATCTAGGATAAATTTATTATTGTCTGGAGTAAAATTCATTTGAAGCAGGTGCTTACCTAAAGAGAGGAGAACAAACTTTATCTTCAAACATTTAACATCAAAACTTAAACTAAAATGATATATTGATTTGACTTTTCACCATTAACCTAGGTAAAAACAACAAATAATGAAATATATCTAATTTTACTAGAATTTAAAATAATTACAAACCACAACAAACAAGTTTTTGTGTTTGAAAAGTTTAAGGCTGCGCATTGTACGAACGGAAAAACGACCAAGAAGAGGTTTGCGGTAAAAACCCTACCGTTATGAATATTTTCATTGTAAGTTTAATATTTTCCTCGTACTTTTAGATGTTATATGACTTTTGGTTCAAAAACTCAGTACATTCTTTAGCGGGGTCTTTGAATTTTACTTGTGCGTGTAGTGATACCTACTTCGAAACACGTTAACATAATATTTTTGACGGACACTTCCCTCTTCAAAACTAAATATGAAAGGTTTTCTTGAGTAACGTTTTGAAAATCACGAAAAAACTATACATGCAGAAACCCCATCATATTAGGACAGCGCTTTTTATTGCGAACTTGCTAAGCCATTAAAAGCACTTGTACAAATTTGACGCGATTTCGTAGATTCGTAATTTTTACCCGCATGCAAACTTATAATGTTTAACTCCAGTAGACTTTATACATCGGTTAAAGTACATCGTCATCTTTTGGTGCCTGTACTGCGAAACCTTAGTAAATATTTAGTGCTCGTTTTAACTACCTTTCCGAACGCATGTTCTATAGTACTGCCCGCTGCTGTACTTATATATTACATGTATAACCATTATTTAACCCATTGTAGAGATTTAGTGAGTTGGTGGGAGAGGCTTTACATAAAACTGCTCTCAGCTGTTTCCAGAGTTCATTCCAGTAATGGAGGACATACATCCACTTCCACTCTGACTTCTGTGAGTCACTTTAGCTCAAATTTGAAGCTCATTTTCATAACACTTGAAATTAGCTTTAAATTGTTATTTCAAATAATCTTCCGCCATTTAAGCTGGTGCGTTTTGAATTATAATAAAACATATACTTCGGTTTTGCGCTGTTGAAATAAAATTACTCTGAAAACGTCTAACTGAACTATTGTTTATTCCATTATTTAAGAGATACATAAAAACACTTTCGAGTAGAATCACTGTAATAGATATGGTGATAACTATCTTTAAATATGGTATGTTTTCTATGTTGGGCATTAATAAAAGTATAATTTATGTAAAGTAAACTAAGATTTAACTCTTAGGATTTCGCGGTCGATATCCCAACTGTAATACAGCTCTTCTGGTCGCCAACGCGTCAAAACATCATAATAACTAACGAAATTATGTCACACTGTGGAGTACCATCTTCAGTCACTGATTGGCTGAAACTGAGCCACTTGCTGTCTGCTGTCCTATTGGTTTTGGCAGCCCTGTTTTAACTACCATTAGGTACTTTAATCTGATTAATGATGATATTTTACCTAGTGCAACTCGTAGGCAGTTGTAATAACCACGAAAATACGTTGATTACATTACAATTTTACATTTAGTACGATTAAAAATGTAATAACAGTGGCTTTAGATTGTACGAAGAACCGTGGCTATTAGAATTGTAGAGCGGATCCGTGGCGGATTGGTATCGCGCGCGATTCCGGAGCTCATCACTATGGTGATGCGGGTTCGTTCCCCGCAGTCATCACCTACAATGTTTAATGTGACTATACGGAGACGCTAGGTAAAGGTCGAGGTTGAGTGGTAGAGAGGACTTTGTAGTTCTAACTTCGTCTCGTTAAACAAGACAAATTTTACCTTTTAGCCTTACTAAATACAGCTTCTGGTTTAACGAAGTGCCTCAACTGAGCTAGGTTGAAGCCAAGGGTTGGTTGTGTAGAACGCTTCACTAAACTCCAATTCTAACATGAATAAAGGACGGAGCACATAACAACCTCACCTTTGATGTCTAGACTCGTACTACTGAAACCAAGGATCAAGTTATGGTAAGTAGATTGCGCATAGGTGCCACATGGTTGAGGCAGCAAAATCAACATAGTTCGGCAACCCAAGCACAGATAGCGCTGCCGTCTCTCGCCGTCTTTCTCCTGCTCGGCTCCACATGCTCGAGTTTGTCCGATGTTGATGACTTAAATGTGACCAAATGGTGCGATTTTCAAGAACGAACGAACTTGCGCGTGCGTCAGTGGCTCTACTTAAGACTCTTAAAAGAATTCCTCCGCAGCGCTATATGTGCTTGGGCTCCCGAACTATGTTGATTTTCCTGCCTCAGCCGTTCGCCATCTATGCGCAATATACTTACCATAGCATCCTTACTAGAACCCGTACTTCACACCAACTGGCTAACCTTGTCGTGGAAATCATTCAAGACTGTCTACTGAGCTTTGAGAGCTGGCTTGGGTGATTACATCAAAACATTAGTTGTTTCACATATCTTGAAGAGCTGGATCTTATTGGGCGATTTAGAAATGTGCATATACAGGGTGACACACGGGAAACGGACGAATATTAATCTGCTGTTACATTATTGTTTGTTTTCGTAGAGAATTCTAGATTATGTCATTGAAAAGAGTATTCCATAGAATTTAGTGACAATGGTTCAATGGACTGTCGAACATCGTACTTTCGCATACGATGCTTATGTTAAAAATAACAACTCAGTAACTAAAACACAACATTTGTTTCGTCGACATTTTGACATCCATCGGAATCAACCCGTCCCAAACCGTAACACGTTATTCAGATGCGCAAAATTTGTCCAAATCAAAAGGGAACATAATGAAAAACCTCCAGGCCCTGTAAGATCTGCTAGGACACCTCAAAACATCGAAAGGATGAGAATGGCTGTCACCCCAGTGCGGTTCCGACGTTCCGAAGTGATTGGACCGTATTTCTTCGAGGAAAATTGTGTTATCGTCACCTCGTTATGTCCACATGTTGAACGACCAGAAGGTGAAGAATGAACATGAGAGCTTGTTCTTACAACAGGATGGTGCCACAGCGCACACCACCGCTGCCTCAATGGTTACTGTCAGGAACATGTTTCCCGGACGGCTGATTTCACGTGTTGGTGAAATGCCCTGTCCACCAAGGTCACCAGATTTGTCTTGCTCTGACTTTTTCTTATGGGGATATTTGAAAGAACTTATCTATTCTCAGAAACCCCGAACTCTAGCAGACCTCAAACAAGCAATCAGGGAAGAGCTGCAGTCTATTCAACCAAACATGTTGACCCGAGTGGCGGATGATTTTACCAAAAGCCTGGACATTTGTATCCGAGTGCTTGGGCACCATTTGAATGACGTAATTTAAAAAGAAAATGAGTAATTTATAAAATGGTAAGTCCTAGTCTTCATAAGTGTACAAATAAAATTGGCTTATCTTTTAAAATGGCTTTGTACTAGTCATTTAAAAAACGTCCGTTTCCCGTGTGTCACCCTGTTTAATTGGGTGATGTCAAACTGTCTAATATTAAAATTGTTTTATTTCTGAGGCCTTTCAAATGCATTTGTGGTATTCGTCGTCAGAGGCTCTCAACAACTGAAGGAAACAATGATTTTAAACTAACAGTAATATATGTTATGCACTATAAAACTATTTAAATGAAATAATAGAAAAGTACAATAATATTAGCGTTTCGAAATTCCCCGTTTCTCATATATACCAGGATTAACAACAACTAATATTATTGTACTTTTATATTATTTGATTTGATTAGTTTTATAGTGCATAACATATGTTACTGTTAGTTTAAAATCATTGTTTCCTTCTGTTGCTGAGAGCCTCTGATGACGAATGCCACAAATACATTGAAAGGCCTCAGAAATAAAACAATTTAATTATTAGTAGTTGTTAATTATTTAGAGAAGACTCCCTATCAACTGTAGTTAGTAACCGTAAGTTTGCTAGGGTTAACAACGTGTAAATTGACTGCGCTATAAAGCTAAACTAGTTTGGATTCAAACTTCAGATTCAATGAAAACTAGTTTGACGGTTTAGATGTTGTTCTCTAGTCTGAAACCAGTGGGATACAAACTAGTGGAGTGCACTTTGTTAAATCGTGTTTAGTTTCTCTGTTTGTCAACAAATCGTAAAAGAACAGCTAAAGTTGTCACTGGAATTGTTTGTTTTCGTGATTTTGTACGATTTGATGTAAAGTTATGTCATGAATTTGATATTTTTCGTTGATTTGTCTCGTATTATATTAGGGTTTGGAATTTATTTCAATTTCCTCGTTATCATTTTATGTTACAATTCATTTACGAAGCAACCTGTTAAAACCTTTGTTTTGGCTAACATAAACACAAAACACCTGAACGTGTTCTTAACGTTTCTAAGATGCTAACACGTCACTTAAATCGTTTAACAAAAGTATCGATCGCAAATGTGTTGTGTGCTTTCCCTAACAAGATGTTTCGCTTCATCATTAAGGTAAAGTCTTGATACAGAGCAAAATTGAAAAATAAAGAATCAATGTACTGTAAACAAAGCTTGTGTTGGGTATCACGTAAACACAAAACAGCTGATTGCCAATAGTGACGTCACTGCACAGCTGATAACGCGTTGTCAGTGACGACATTGTAAACAGCTGATTCTGTATTCATAGAGATACTCTTGATGTATTCAACGTCACTCTTTCTTTACAATATGTCGCGACTTAAATAAAGACTCAACCTATTTTTTTGTTGTAAAAAGGTAAGTCTGTCTTGTTTAACGAGGTGAAGTTAGGACTACGCAGTCGTCTCTACCACTCAACCTCGACCTTGACCTAGCGTCACCGTATAGTCACTTAGCAAGTGGTGACAGCGGGTGTCGAACCAGCGCTACCGGAGTGAGGAGCTACGTAGTCGCGAGCGATACCAATCCGCCACGCATCCGTTGTTCATATAATCTCAGGCTCTTGAATGTATCATATTCCTGGGTTACATAAACCAAGCGTTTCTTTATTGATGTAATTAGTTCACTAAACAATTTTCTTTACCAAACGATTAGTGGTAATGAAAACGAAAATCAAGAATCTAAGAATGTTAGTTAATAATTGAAGTTTAAAGTTCAAATAGAAATACAGTTTAAATAAGAGTCAATAATGAATGCCACCCAGAACTTGTATAAAAGTACAAAGAACAGTTTGCAAAGCTGCAATAGTCGCTTTGTTGTCTGGCTGAGTTTGCGATTGTGTTTTATTTCTTTTTGTAATACTAAAGGTGCTCTTTCCAGTTTTATTTTATTTAACATCTCATAAGAATGGTTTGTATAACATTGCATATTGACTGGATCTAAGTCAGTGGACGATGATTTAAAGCTAGTCAGCAGGATTCTGTCTATATTATCTAGGTATTTCATTTTATTTAATATCATTACCATACCATATGTTTATCTCCTGGTATCTTTCATATATTATTTAACTCTTATTTATATTTTTCCTCTGTTTTCGCTTCATATTATTTACGTTGTATATTATTTATGTTAACCGCAACCTTTGTTAACATAACCACCCTACCAATAAATATCAAAACCAAAGATGTACAAAAGATACAGTACCACTTTGGTAAGGGGTGGATTGGAGAAATCACACTCACACATTACATCACTTTATTCAGTTGCATTTTGCACTTATCTTAGCTTTTCTTTTTTTTGCAAGTATTTATATTTACCTCATTTCCAAGTTTCAATGTAATTGGCTCTGGCCGTCAATAAATAAATAAATAAATAAATAATAAACATCTCTACGCTCAAAGGTGTTTGCTTAAACTGCTTTTCAGAGTTTTAGCCATGGGAAGTGATGTAATGCTATCAGTTGCTTTTAAGTTGAACTTATTTACTTTTGTGGAAAAACTTTTTTGTGGTTTATTAATTTATATAAATCTATTAATATATATTTAGCAAAGCTGTAAGTGACCCTGGTAACTAGACAATAGCTTATTTTGGGATATTGTGCCTCATATATCTATTGCTATTTATTAACATGTACAACTCAGCTAAAATCTTAATAGAAACTAAAGTAACAGGTATATTATCTTTTAGTTTGTTAAATATATTAGTATTTTAACTCATTGGTTCATACAAAGATCAAGTAAAATTAAATTGGCCAACAAAATTACTTTTCATATTAAGCCTCTGATTGCTTGTAAACTATCAATCTAACTATGCTTACCTTAGCAGTTATCCAGGTTTTGTCCTTCATCAAACGGATTTTGAACTTTGATATTTAATGAAGATCTAAAAATTATTTATATATATATAATTTGTAAAATTTGAAACAACTAATTATCCAACGGCTCAGCACGAATTTCTCGGTATAAAAATAATTTAAAAACAAGTAACAAGTCTAAAAAATATATAAAAGAAATCTATCCAAGAAAACCTATTATTATTTTGTCAAGCAGAGTACTTTGAGTAAGATTACCTCATAATAGACCTCAAAAACCCTAAAACACTTAAGGTTTTGACGTAAGATAAAAGATATAGTGAAACGTGTTTCACCTTTCTGACATTTCGTGACGCATTGTAGAGGAGAGGTAAGCCTCACTTTATCAACGACAAGGAGCTTATCAGAGAATGAAGATATAGAAGTGAACACGCGACATAGGGATTCACTTCCGGTTCTATCTGTCTATCTGTCTGTCTGTCTGTCTACCTGTCGTGGCCTGATTCTAATGGAAACTGTTTTGTGGGATTTGAAATTTATACAGGTTCAAAAGTAAAACTATTGACTCATACGGTCAATGAGGGTTATGTTTACAAAGTCTGTGTGACTTTTGTTCCTGTATTATTTATCCAACTAACGGTTTACACCTTTTTTACAGAATTATTGATAGATGACAAATGTCGAGCAGTTGACTTAAAACTAAGAAGGTATACATAAATCAAGAAGAAACAAGTGATTAGGAACTAAGATTATGAGCTAAGTGAGTAACAGGTACTAAGTGACTAGAGGCTCGATGGTGACCTGAAGTAATACTAGTATACATTAAATATTAACATGAAGATAAAGTTTATAAATTGTGACCTTTGTTTGATTTATATTGAACAACAATATAGTTCATTTAATATGTTTACGTAAAATGTAAAATAGGTAGTTTTCAAGTAATTAATTAACTTTTACATAAGTTATCATCTAAACTTCCGGTTGATACCGCGTTAAAAAACTATTTACACTATTTACAGTGCCAGTCGTTTCGCTCATTTTGCAATCGAGCATCCTCAGTGGACTTGCTGAGACTGATTTAGGTGACTTGTAGCTTTTGTCACAAAACTGCCAACTACTTCCTTCTTGCGTCAGGTGTACCAACCGTAGTTGTGAAATTGGGCGACGTTGACGCTATCAATCAATAGACGGCGACGTACCTCATTGGACGATCTCCAAGGTGTCTCTGCACTCTTATTGGCTCAACTGCGCTCTAATTATGCACAGATGTAATCTTGTTTACAATTGGCTGCCAGACTCTGGGGAGTTTGTAGCTATCATCGCTACAAACTTGTTTTCTTTCTATAGTAGATTTATATTGACTCTATTATGATTCTCGTATGGTATTTTGGTGAGAGCTTAAGTTTTGTCGAACATAATTCCATATCCTTTGCTAAGCTGTGTTCAGCTACCGCTGACTTTAGATCTTCATTTTTTATGTCTGATTTGTTCCTTAGTTCTGGAACACAGAATTAAGTTCTGGAACTTTGTTGAGGCAATGGAAGTGCTGAGACACCTTGGAGATCGACCAATGAAGTACGTTGGCGTATATTGGTTGATAGCGGCAGCTTATTACTTATCACAAGAGACACTGTCAAATTTTGTTAGCTAAACATTAAATATGTACCTTTTATGGCATCAACGGCGTAGTATAATTGATTCCTCAATGTGTTGTTATGACGTTACTATAAACACATCACGTAATTTACCTTAAATTGTTTGTACCTCTTTTTTTGTGTGAGTTATTATTATCACACATTTTGAGTACATAATTCAATATGGTGCACACGTTAACCAGATCTCTTGGATATTAGTATTCAACAGATAAGGTTAAATAATAATTGGCCTGAAGATAACTTCTGGCAGGTGAAAGGTCTCATTTTTAAAGGCCATTGTTGACATCTTTGAGGTATATTTAAATTTATCACTACATCAAAATGAAAAAGTTCACGACTTGAATCTGAGTAAAGGTTTGACATAAACTCACTCAACTAGGCTGTGTATAAACTGAGCATAAAACTGCAGTTAGAGGAAATGTTTGACTCTGCTGCATAATTCATTTCCTCCAAACCTGCTCACCTCCCCTCTCCCCTCTCATTACCTGCATTTTCGGTTTGTAATAGTTTAAAATTGTAAAAGTTTTATGGTTTGACACAAAACATTGTTGTACAAACTATAACAAAGTTAGATCTTGGTAAGCGGAAAATGTGGCGGATTGGTATCGCACGCGACTCCTGAGCTCATCACTACGGTAGCGCGGGTTCGATTCTATCACCACTTACATTTATGTGTTTTGTGTGTTTATGATTATGAATTTATGTATTTTATGTGGCCTTACTAATATGTGTTTCAATGTGAGTGTCTTATATTTTGAACCTGATACTGGTTGGGTGTATGGCAATCTTACACCAAAGTTGATTGTAATCAATTGTGTGTTTCAGATCTTACATTAGAACTTTGACTTCTTTGTAATGTTAGCCTCGTTAAACAAGACAAACTTTACCTTTTTTACTATATTATCTTATGAGTTCCTTGTTTCCTTATTATGTAAGGATAGTTTTTCTAAAAAACATAAAACTAAAGGTTTTTGATGCAATACACAATAATAAAACCATGATTCAGAAACACGGAGAACTTCATAGCTACGAGTTTCATTAGGTGCACAACATTTTTATTGTAGCACTTGTTCCAAGACATTCCGTAAGAAGTTTTCATCTTTATAAAGAACTAGTGCACTTGGCTTGTGTTGTGTAAACCAAGTAGAACAAGGATATTTCATGCACAGCGTGGATTATACATACTGTTCTTGTTCACGAACAAATACTTATACTTTGAGACTTTTTAGATTTACTCGTTGTAAGAGAGATAAACAAGTTGCTTTGTAGTTATAGGCCTATACAAGGTTACCCAGAATTTTGATGTTTTTGGAAAAACCATAGCTCGGGTTTTTAGATAGTTAAATTTTTTGATCTTTAAACAAAGAAAATTGAATTCTTATTTTAATGTTCATGTTTTGAAAATAACACTATGCATAAGACGTCTATTTGATTCAATTCATTTTGCTTATTTTTCAGTAAAGCTTCGTCTTGCTCTGTTTATTATTCCTTAAGGAATGTAGTTAGTATTGATTGCCTGTTTCAGTTCTGCTAGATTACTTGGTTTTCTTTGTATACTATGTCTTTTAGAAATCTCCATAAGAGAACCCGCAAGGTGATAGATCGGTAGGTTTCAACTCAGATGACCTGATAAATGTCAAACACGCAAGACGAAGCTTTACTGAAAAGTAGCAAATGCATGGAACCAAATATACGTCATATGCATGATGTTATTTCAAATAATGGACATAAATAAAATTTCTGAATTTTTCCCTTGGTTAAAGGCCAATCAAAGTTAACTATCTAAAAATTTAAACGAGCCATGACATTTTTCAAAAACATCAAAGTTTACTGAATGACACTGTACAACGCGTATTTCATGTGAAGGTAACGAAATTAATTCCTGATTGGAATAGTACTCGTATAAACACTGACTCAAACAGTTTTAAATAAAAATAAAATTTCATACAAGAATATAATACTAGGTTCAAAACTAATTTTCAATACCTTAAACACCGTCTTAAGTTAGTCGAGAGAACACCATCGTACAAGGGAAAAATGTTTTAATAAGTTGCCTCTCAGTATAAAATCTGTAACACACAATAATTTCAAAAGCAGCCTTACTAATCTCTTGGGTAAAAAAACTGTACAAACCAATAAATAGAATTTTTAACTTTATTCTAATTTTTGTATTTCACTAATACTTGTATATTGTAGCCTAATGATAATAGTTTAGATATACCAGGTGTTTCAAAAAGGACTTTACAACTTTGAAAGTTCATGTAAATTTTATTAAACAAGGTACAGAGCTGGTTTTGGTGTTATTTTAAAAGAAACACTTCAAATGTTTTGCCTTAAAGATGTTCTATGTGGCTTCAATTGGTTATTCTGCAGACATCGGTAGTAGATTTCTTCCCATACTCGCACTAGCAGGTGTAACCTGCTCAGCAGCGGCGTAAATTCTTGTTGGCTCTAAGTTCACGTAAAGTGTACCATTCATGAAACCTCAGAAGAAAAACCTAGCGGTGTCAGGTCTGGGAAGGAGGGCATATGAATTGGCGCATCACGGCAAATCCATTGTCCTGGGAAGCGGTCATTTAGAAAATCCCGGACGTCAGTCAGATAGTGTGACACCATCTTGCATAAAGAAAACATTTCGTTCTCGGTCATCCTTATCGATCTGTGGTTATGAGAAATTGTTGCAACATATCAACGTACACTATCCCATTGGGTTCTCCAGGGGAAGCTTTTGTGAGAACTCGTAATCCCTTTACCACTTGGTTGGTGTGATCATGTGGGTTCAGTGAAGCATGAGTAATGTTCTCATCACTGAACGGCAATTCAGGAAACACTCCCATACTCTTGTCATTTTATACCGAGGCTCTTGAGTGCAGGCTATGCAACGAATCTGAGGGAGACGGCCAAACACACCATACTAGACTGTGATGACTAAGTTAGTCTGATAAGGGAGCTCTGTTGGCAATTCACCGTGTGATGAGATAACGTTATTGAGAGATTCAAGGAAGCTTTTTGGACTCATTGAAGGGTACACTGATGATCTTCCATTCCACAACGGACAGGGGTTGCACAATAAGTTCGGTTGAGTGCTGAATATCCTGTTGCTTACCCGCTCAACTAATCAATCAAAGCCATTGATGGTTCTCCTCTCTTGGAAAAAAAGGAGCCGTACACTGTCTTCTCTCATCGCTTTTAAAAAATGTTCACTTTAGGGCTATCACGAACATGTTGTAATGTTTTGTAACAGTTTCACTTTAGTTTAAGGTGAAAAACTTGAAGTGTTTCTTTAGAAACAATGTCACAAAACCAGCTATGTACTTTGTTCAATAACATTTATATGAATTTTCAAAGTTGTAAAGTCCTTTTTGAAACACCCGGTACTACTGATAATACTAAGTTAGTCTGACAATGTCACCTGTCTTAGTGGACTTAGTTTAAGATCACGTGTAAATTATATAACTATTTTGTAACAATAAAGTAATATTCTATTCTATAATAACAACTACAGCTAGAGAACACAATAGTTACTTGAGAATACTCGTACAGACAGCTGATGTCATCTACAGGACTAGCTGAGGCTTGAGATGACATTGTCTTGTACAAACTAGCAACTCCAAGTTCCACAGCTTCGAGTTTGGCTCTGTTGTTGTGATGATTGGTTTCTACACTGTAGTATTGGCGAGCATTTAAACACCATGGGCTACTTACTACGAGCTAGGAAATAATAAATAAGTTTGAACATACAGACACAGGTTAAGATTGTCTTTTTTTTAACGAGGCGAAGTTAGGTCTACGAAGTCCTCTCTGATACTCAACCTTGATTTTTACCTAGCGTTATCGTATAGTCACTAAGAAGTGACCACTAAGTGGTGGTAACTGCAGTCGAACTCGCATATCAGCTTGATGAAGTGTGGGTCGCGCCACGATCCCAACAGAGAAATAATGATTTATTCCAACATAAATTACAAAATATATACAATAATATCACTTCTGAAACTACACTGACCACTCTTCCAAGTACTGTGGCCAGTGATAGTAAAAATCAAAAAAAACAAATAACTTCTAGAGTCCAGTGTACATACATCATGATACTGCCAGTTGAGCCGCACCTGTGGCGTCTGTGTATTGAACTCATAACTAAATAACAAACTAACGATATTGTGGTAACAAAAGAGTGCTTGTGAGCAATTTAAACTGATTCAACATAGTTTAATATTTCAAAACAAAAATTACTTTTAGATAATGAAACTTAACTTAAATTAGAAAGTGATGTCATTTTGACATAACAAAAGGCTTTACTTTTAGAACAACAAAATGCTTAATATTATTGGTTCTTTAATACATAGAGGTAATTTGTTGAAATTGATGGTCCACTATATATAAATATTGCTTAAATACAGATTTATTCACTTTTATTAACTCTAAAATACCTTCGATTAATACTTCTTGTTGCGTACAAAAGATCGGTTGTGCCGGTATTTCCACGGGTCCGCTAAAAATAGAAAAATAAGAAAGTCCGAAAGAGAATACTGCTACAGTTTAATGTTTTGCTTGCGTCAATGGTAAATAACTAACGCTTACTTAGTTATTTGATTCTACCGTATTGTTCAAAATTACATTGATGGTAGCTTAAAATTTAGATCGCCGCCATCTTGGCTTGGCTGAACGGAGTGTGCTGATCTTAGTTCACACGTTGAACACGGTGACATTTTTGTTATATCACGTTCATCGAAATAGGATCATAAATACAGCGTGAGAACCCATTTATTCAGGTTGAGTGGTAGCGATGAAAGTATTGACTGGGACTAGTGGCGTATCCTGTAATTCAGCTTCATAGGTCATCAGGTTTTATACGATATAGGTCTAAAGTGGCTCAGATGGTCTCAGTGATCATCTGATGATACCCGCATCAACTTCCACCACATTAGACACATATCAGACCATCACCTAGCTCTGAAGTCATATGCCATCGGTCCTTGTAACGCTACTGCCGCTATTAATTAAGAATGACCCATTCTAAGGAAGAGTCGGCCCTAGTTTGTAACAAGACTACACCGCATAACTCATTATTACCACTCATCACACCTCATCCTTCACCACATATTTGCCTTAAAATACCCCTCAGAGGTCTGATTAAATACCCCTAACTCAAATAGTGATTTAGCGATGTTTTTAACTACTTTATTTTATTCGAACAGGCTGCTTTGCAAGGAAATGTCGTGTAACGTTTAGTTAAAGAAAGCGAGCATACTATTTCCAGTCAAGAAATCCCAAAGTGTAGCTTTTGGCTGATTTGAACACTGTTGTATCTCGACAGCGACTCAAGCCAGTGTGTGTGTAACAGATAAGTGAACAATGCAACACTGGAGTTGTGTAACACCCTGTATACAGCAGATTACACAATGGTAATGTTACTGAGATAAGCCCAACCATTGGCAAAGTAGTGTAGCTTCGCTGATTTGAACACTGTTGTATCTCGACAGCTGAGACTCCGCCAGTGTTGTGTGTAACAGATAAGTGAACAATGCAACACTGGAGTTGTGTAATAACCGTACAGTATTACACAATGGTAATGTTACTGAGATATGCTCAACTATTGGCAAAGTTAGTGTAGCTTCGCTGATTTGAACACTGTTGTATCTCGACAGTGAGACTCAAGCCAGTGTTGTGTGTAACAGATAAGTGAACAATGCAACACTGGAGTTGTGTAACACCCTGTATACAGCAGATTACACAATGGTAATGTTACTGAGATAAGCTCAACTATTGGCAAAGTTAGTGTAGCTTGCTTGATTTGAACACTGTTGTATCTCGACAGCGAGACTCAAGCCAGTGTTGTGTAACAGATAAGTGAACAATGTAACACTGGGTTGTGTAACACCCTGCGTATACAGCAGATTACACAATGGTAATGTTACTGAGATGCTCAACTATTGGCAAAGTTAGTGTAGCTTCATTGATTTGAACACTGCTGTATCTCGACAGCGAGACCTGGCCAGTGTTGTGTGTAACAGATAAGTGAACAATGCAACACTGGAGTTGTGTAACACCCTGTATACAGCAGATTACACAATGGTAATGTTACTGAGATACGCTCAACTATTGGCAAAGTTAGTGTAGCTTCGCTGATTTGAACACTGTTGTATCTCGACAGCGAGACTCAAGCCAGTGTTGTGTGTAACAGATAAGTGAACAATGCAACACTGGAGTTGTGTAACACCCTGTATACAGCAGATTACACAATGGTAATGTTACTGAGATACGCTCAACTATTGGCAAAGTTAGTGTAGCTTTGCTGATTTTGAACACTGTTGTATCTCGACAGCGAGACTCAGCCAGTGTGTGTGTAACAGATAAGTGAACAATGCACACTGGGGTTGTGTAACACCCGTATACAGCAGATTACACAATGGTAATGTTACTGAGATACGCTCAACTATTGGCAAAGCATAGCTTCGCTGATTTGAACACTGTTGTATCTCGACAGCGAGACTCAAGCCAGTGTTGTGTTTAACAGATAAGTGAACAATGCAACACTGAGTTGTGTAACACCCGTATACAGCAGATTACACAATGGTAATGTTAACGAGATACGCCTCAACTATTGGCAAAGTTAGTGTAGCTTGCTGATTTGAACACTGTTGTATCTCGACAGCGAGACTCAAGCCAGTGTTGTGTGTAACAGATAAGTGAACAATGCAACACTGAGCAAAAACACCTGTATACAGCAGATTACACAATGGTAATGTTACTGAGATACGCTCAACTATTTCAAAAGTTAGTGTAGCTTTGCTGATTTGAACACTGTTGTATCTCGAAGGAGCTAGTCAAGCTTCAGTGTGTGTGTGTAACAGAAAAGTGAACAATGCAACACTGGAGTTGTGTAACACCCTGTATACAGCAGATTACACAATGGTAATGTTACCGAGATACGCTCAACTATTGGCAAAGAAGTTGTAGCTTCGCCGATTTGAACACTGTTGTATCTCGACAGCGAGAGACAAGCCAGTGTTGTGTGTAACAGATAGTGAACAATGCAACACCGGAGTTGTGTAACACCGTACATTGCAGCAGATTACACAGTAATGGTAATACACGAGATAAGCCTCAACCATTGGCAAAGTTAGTGTAGCTTTGCTGATTTGAACACCGTTGTATCTCGACAGTGAGACTCAAGCCAGTGTTGTGTAACCGATATGAACAATGCAACACCGAGCTATGCAACCTGCACAGCAGATTACAAATGGTAATGTTACCGAGACGCTCAACTATTGGCAAAGTTAGTGTAGCTTGCTGATTTGAACACTGTTGTATCTCGACAGCGAGACTCAAGCCAGTGTTGTGTGTAACAGATAAGTGAACAATGCAACACTGGAGCTGTAACACCCCGTATACAGCAGATTACACAATGGTAATGTTACTGAGATATGCTCAACCATTGGCAAAGTTAGTGTAGTTTGTTGACGAACACCGTTGTATCTCTCTCGACAGCGAGACTCAAGCCAATGTTTGTGTGTAACAGATAAGTGAACAATGCAACACTGGAGTTGTGTAACACCCCTGTATACAGCAGATTAACACAATGGTTATGTTACCGAGATAGCTCACCATTGGCAAAGTTAGTGTAGCTTTGCTGATTTGAACACTGTCGTATCTCGACAGCGAGACCTGCCAGTGTTGTGTGTACAGATAAGTGAACAATGCAACATTGATTTGAACACTGTTGTATCTCGAACGTTTTACTCAGATAATTAAAAAATTTAAACCAAAAAAAACCTTTAAGGAAAAATTAGGATATTTTAACCTAAGAAATATTTTATAAATACAGCGGACTTTTTTTTTGAATGTAAATCTTTTAAATTGTGATTTTATTGCTATTTCTACTAGTACCGTTGTTTTTTCACCAGCTACGAGAGCTTAGAAAATGTGTATATTTCTCTAACTATTTTCTTTTCCCAGTTTTGTTCTTTAGTCTCTGGATAATTGTATTTATATATAATTTGTGCGTCACTCTTGTAATATATATTGTATATTTTAATATGACGATGTCTATACAAACATTACTTATGTTCACAATGTAATTGAGATTGTTTCTTGGACAAATAAAGCTTTTGATTTGAACACTGTTGATCTCGACAGCGAGACTCAAGCCAGTGTTGTGTGTAACAGATAAGTGAACAATGCAACACTGGAGTTGTGTAACACCCTGTACATACAGCAGATTGTCAAGTAATGTTACTGGAGATAAGCTCAACCATTGGCAAGTTAGTGTAGCTTTGCTGATTTGAACACTGTTGTATCTCGACAGCGAGATCTGCCAGTGTTGTGTTACAGATAAGAACAATGCAACACTGGAGTTGTGTAACACCCTGTACACAGCAGATTACACAATGGTAATGTTACCGAGATACGCTCAACTATTGGCAAAGTTAGTGTAGCTTTCGCTGATTTGAACACTGTTGTATCTCGACAGCGAGACTAAGCCAATTGTGTGTAACAGATAAGGAACAATGCAACACTGAGTTGCGTGCACCTGCGCACTGCACCAGGAGTTGAGTATTACACAATGGTAAGGTTACATCCACATCGCCGGATAGCCGCCAACCGCAGAGATGCCAAACCGCGTCACGCAGTTAGTGTAGCTTCGCTGATTTGAACACTGTTGTATCTCGACAGCGAGACTCGCCAGTGTTGTGTAACAGATAAGGAACAATGCAACACTGAGTGGTGTAACACCCGTACAATGCAGCAGACGCACAATGGTAATGTTACTGAGATACGCTCAACCATTGGCAAGTTAGTGTAGCTCGCTGATTTGAACACTGCTGTATCCTCGACATGAGAGACCTCAGCTTCAGCGTGTGTACAGATAAGTGAACAATGCAACACTGGAGTTGTGCAACCTGCATCACACAATGGTACACCATTACTGAGATAAGTTTCAACCATTGGCAAAGTTAGTGTAGCTTTGCTGATTTGAAACCGTTGTATCTCGACAGCGAGACTCAAGCCAGTGTTGTGTGTAACAGATATGAACAATGCAACACTGAAGTTGTGTAACACCCTGTATACAGCAGATTACACAATGGTTATGTTACTGAGATACGCTCAACCATTGGCAAAGCTAGTGTAGCTTTGCTGATTTGAACACTGTTGTATCTCGACAGCGAGACTCAAGCCAGTTGTGTGTAACAGATAAGGAACAATGCAACACTGGAGTTGTGTAACACCCTGCATACAGCAGATTACACAATGGTAATGTTACCGAGATACGCTCAACTATTGGCAAAGTTAGTGTAGCTTGCTGATTTGAACACTGTTGTATCTCGACAGCGAGACTCAAGCCAGTGTTGTGTAACAGATAGGTGAACAATGCAACACTGAGTTGTGTAACACCCTGTACACAGCAGATTACACAATGGTAATGTTACGAGATACGTCCAACTATTGGCAAAGTTAGTGTAGCTTTGCTGATTTGAACACTGTTGTATCTCGACAGCGAGACCTCGGGCCAGTTGTGTGTACAGATAAGTGAACAATGCAACACTGGAGTTGTGTAACACCCTGTATACAGCAGATTACACAATGGTAATGTTACTGAGATAAGCTCAACCTATTGGCAAGTTAGTGTAGCTTTCGCTGATTTGAACACTGTTGTATCTCGACAGCGAGACTCAAGCCAGTGTTGTGTGTAACAGATAAGTGAACAATGCAACACTGGAGCTGTAACACCCTGCATGCAGCAGACACAATGGTAATGTTACTGAGATACGCTCAACTATTGGCAAAGTTAGTGTAGCTTCGCTGATTTGAACACTGTTGTATCTCGACAGCGAGACTCAAGCCAGTGTTGTGTGTAACAGATAAGTGAACAATGCAACACTGGAGTTGTGTAACACCCTGTATACAGCAGATTACACAATGGTAATGTTACTGAGATACGCTCAACTATTGGCAAAGTTAGTGTAGCTTCGCTGATTTGAACACTGTTGTATCTCGACAGCGAGACCCAAGCCAGTGCGTTGTGTACAGATAAGGTGAAATGTCAACACTGGAGTTGTGTAACACCCTGTATACAGCAGATTACACAATGGTAATGTTACTGAGATACGCTCAACTATTGGCAAAGTTAGTGTAGCTTTGCTGATTTGAACACTGTTGTATCTCGACAGCGAGACTCAAGCCAGTGTTGTGTGTAACAGATAACTGTGAACAATGCAACACTGGAGTTGTGTAACACCCCGTATACAGCAGATTACACAATGGTAATGTTACCGAGATATGCTCAACCATTGGCAAAGTTAGTGTAGCTTCGCTGATTTGAACACCGTTGTATCTCGACAGCGAGACCTCGCCAGTGCTGTGTGTAACAGATAAGTGAACAATGCAACACTGAGCAGGTAACACCCTGTATGCAGCAGATTACACAATGGTAATGTTACCGAGATACGCTCAACCATTGGCAAAGCTAGTGTAG
The DNA here is from genome assembly GCA_018831715.1 of Matsumurasca onukii. NCBI lineage: Eukaryota > Metazoa > Arthropoda > Insecta > Hemiptera > Cicadellidae > Matsumurasca > Matsumurasca onukii. The sequence continues at coordinate 47,579,527 of CM032063.1, read as the reverse complement.
CTTTGCTGATTTGAACACTGTTGTATCTCGACAGCGAGACTCAAGCCAATGTGTGTGTGTAACAGATAAGTGAACAATGCAACACTGGAGTTGTGTAACACCCTGTACACAGCAGATTACACAATGGTAATGTTACTGAGATTCAACCATTGGCAAAGTTAGTGTAGCTTTGCTGATTTGAACACTGTTGTATCTCGACAGCGAGACTCAAGCCAGTGCTGTGTGTAACAGATAAGTGAACAATGCAACACTGGAGTTGTGTAACACTCTGTACACGCGATTACACAATGGTAATGTTACTGAGATAAGTCAACTCATTGGCAAAAGGTGTAGCTTTCGCTGATTTGAACACTGCTGTGGTCTCGACAGCGAGACTCTGCCAGTGTGGTGTGTAACAGATAAGGAACAATGCACACTGGAGTTGTGTAACACCCTGCGTACCACAAAGTAAAATTACATGCCAATGGTATGTTACTGAGATACGCTCATCTATTGGCAAGTTGTTACATCCAATAGAGTTTGGAAACAGGAAGTAAGTAGTTCTCAGGGAGGTGTTACACGCGGATATAATAATTTTGCGTACAACTTAGTATCCATCTTCGCTCGGCTCATCATTACTCTTAGTTACTCTTCGTTAACACACCGAATACTATACTATTATAATGTGGCTCCATGGCAAAGAATAATAAGGCGTCAGTTCTTGTTAAGCACCCCCATTTATTTGCCAGTCTAGTTATACTGCCAATTAATATTAAACGGCAATTAGACCACTTAATGGCCACAAACCATTACACCTTTGTACAGCTCTTACACCATTTGCTCTCACAGCCTGGACTTGGCATTAATCCGGAGCGGAAGAATTAATGCGTCCCTGCAGTAATCAAAATGGCAACCAACGTGATGGGGTGACCGAAGATCACCTCACAGCCGACGTTGCAGCGGCACAATGAAGATCACCGACACCGAGAACGAGACTGACACTGTTCACGCACAAGGGTTGTGGACCTGTATGTTGCTTACAGCACTTAAACTTTTACTAGGGTATACGCGTCATACACAGACTTGTTGTAACCCCTGAACTGAACTGACCTGCGGTTTTAAGCGCTTGTTTGTGTATATCACGTAGCTGCCAAAGCCCTGGATTGGTCTCTGAATACGTGACTAGGCTTTCAGCCAATAGGATTGAAGTCGAGAAACTTCCATATTGTGGCGCGTGCACTCAACCGTACTAACGTCGAAGGCAATATATCTGTCAGCCAATTGTCTCCAAATTACGCAGGTTCTTGTCGGCTCATTGTCTCGAGGGTACCCTTGGCGTCCGCCACATTATAAACAACTAAACCCATTTCTTTTTATATCAGTGTATTCTTATAGTGAAAAAAATATCGCTTAGACTTTTTTTAGTTAGTTACAGTAACATATCGCGATAAAAAGTAATGCGATATACAGATGTATTATTATTGATTATTTTTTAAATTACGCGTTTTAAGTTCACAGAATGGAGCTGAAAAGCAGTAAAACTTGGACAAATTTAAAGTTTATTTGTGAAACTAATAATCAACTTACGAGAAATCGGGCTCCATACTCATGCCGAAAACTCCTTTAGTTCATAAATATGTTCAATAATGTAAAATTTATTTTGAAAGGTAAATAACGGGCCGTCGTAAACCTCTGCAAGCGCTTGGTTTGACAGTTAGGCGGCTTCAGTTGAAAGAAGGTCCGTTGTTTAGCCAACTGTTACGTGCGTGGTGTCGTGTGTTCCTTGGGCAGACGAATTTACTCTAACTATGAGATGGCCCCTGAGGCGAACCATTAAACTTTGTTTTCCTTGGGAAAACCAAAAACCCTGTAACAGTTAAGGGTGAGCTGTCAAGGTGTGGGAGGGGATGATGGGTGGAAGGGGAAGGAGGGGTACTTCTTGTTGTTAATTGATTGCTACTCTATGTTTCACACTGTGTTCTCATTTAGCCCCTAACAATTCCCCCACTTATCCCTCCCCGCCACAAGTAAGAAGGGGAGTTTCCTGTTTATACGTTGCTAGTTAATTTTAAAACATTAAAAATAATTGATTTGTCCTGAGTTTCACGCAACAGTTAACGACAACATTCTCAAAAGAGCGTAACGTTGGGAGAAAATTTCAAATTGAGGGTCATATAAAGTTGATGTTCTTATTAATTATCATTATCATATCTATACTATCAGTATTTCGGTTAGGGTTGTCCGGAGTGTTGAGATCTCGGAATCTGGCTGGGGTAATTCAGATTTTTTTAAATAGAAATGGTCCTTAGTGTGTGGAGGGTGGAGGAAACGAATAAAATTATATAGATTTTTTATTTTATGGGTTTTGAGGTCCCAATTCCCCATGTTATATTTCTTTTTAGTAAATATCAACGGATTTGTTTGAAACTCGACACATAGTTGTATACCATTAACCCAAAGACCCCTACTGATTTTGGGGTTCGGGGCACAATATATGGATTTGGGGGGGGTTAGGGGCAAGAAATAAAAAAATTGTCCAAGCAAATAAGCCATGAGATAGGCTGGGATGGCCGAGTTTTACAAAGCGGGCACCGAGGCCGTAGGATGAGGTGCTTGTACGGCGAAGCGAGCGAGCGTGCCAGGGGGTCTGGGGGCGAAGCTGGCGCAGCTAGTTAAAATGTATTACAATGGATATCAAAATGAAGGCAGACAATGCTTAATATTAGTGAAATAACAAAATTAATTTAAAAATGCTAAATATTAGGCACGTTTATAAAGAACGAGGCAGCGCATTAATTTATTTTCAGGAACCAATTTTACCTTAATGAATTTATGTGTTGAAGTCATTTTCAAAAACATTAGAAAAATACAAAAATTAAGGTTATTGCAATTTGAATAAACATAAAAATAATCGACATGGGTTTAAAAGGTCGAACCAAGTTGTGTAGAATTGAAAATTGAATTATACGAATATTGTATGAATTCTCTGGTACATGTGTTCTTAGAACAACATAAATTTGACTGGCTTACTATTGGAGGTCTTTTACCATACAAGTTTTAAATATTGGTCATTTAGAAGTTTTAAACTAGTTCATATTCGTTGCAAAATGCTGTCGCTTTCGGATATAAAGGCCAGTAAAAGCAGTTGGAAATATGTCTATTTCTACTCAATAACAACTCATGTAATTTGTCTAATGTTAGAAGCGCGTAGTTTAGTGTTTGAAACATCGCCAAGCACGTTTTCACAACTCAGTTACAGCTGGGTCGGAGATGGTGTTCTGAGTTCGAAGCTTTATCACTTCGTTAGATCAGAGAACCTGAGACCAATGTTAAACATTCAGTTGCAACTTAAGCTCAAGCTGTACCTGTAGTGTTGAAAATATTCATCCTTTCTTGTGAAGCTATTTTAAATACCTCTTTGTTCATTGACTGGGACTCGTAGGCGTGGTCCTGTAATCCAGCTTCATGGAGGTCAGGTTTTGAGGATGATATAGGTCTAAAGCGGCTCAGATAGTCTCAGTGATCATCTGATGATACCCGCATCAACTCCCACCATCGTTTAGACATATCAGACCATCACCTGCCTGGTTCGGAAGTCACGTTAAGCCGTTGGTCCTTGTATTTCCATTGGTCATTGGGCTATTAATTAATGATTAACAGTTAAGTTAACAGTTAGTTACTAAGGAAGAGTCGGCCTTAGTTTGTAACAAGACTACACCTCATAACTCATTACTACCACTCATCACACTCATCCTTCACCACATATTTGCCTTAAAATACCCTGATGAGAGTGGTCGGCATTTAAATAGTGATTTAGTGAATTAATGTTTTCCATTTCTACTCGATTTGTTGTTTGACTACTCTGCTCTTCCTCTTCCGTCATTATCGAATTTCCTTTGGAAAATGATGTATTCATGCCATACTCATGGCAAGACCCAGACCCGGGACCGTGAAATGTGCACCGATCCTGACTCCCCAGAACACTTTTTGAGAATTTTTAGAATACTTTATATACATATGTATATATGTGTGTATTATCTTTACAAGTCACATTTTTGTCCGAGTTTCATGAAATTTGGTACAAATGTTCCTTTTGTAAATATCCCGGTCAAGTTCGTTACCCAGCAAAATCGAACTGCTGAAAGTACCCGTTTGGGGCAGTTTTAGTAAAACGGGGTTTAAATGATCTAAAAACAGTAAATTCCATCTGATTTTTTGAAATTTGATATAAAAATGTATTTTGATAGTATCTATCACTATACAACAAATTATTAAAACCCGTTAAGTCGTTCCAAAGTGGCGGCTAAATGTGTTTTTGCTCAAACAGCGTTAACTAGTCCAATTTTCCATTCGTGATAGTTTCATGATACGTAGTAGAACCTGAAGTAAAAGGACAAGTCTAATGCTTTAGGCCGTAATACCAGTGTTAAAAAATAATGCAAAGCTGAAGCCGAAGGTCTAGTAACATTAGTTAGATTTATGTTGCTGTAAGAGGTGATTTTTGACGGAACATTGATATTAACAAACGGTTATAGAATGATATCATACAAACAACCTTAAAACGGTTTAAATCAGTATTTAATTTCTAACGCCGGCTTCGTGGCTGAGTCAGTAGTGCACGAGAATGCGGATATTCGAACTCACTGGTTCGAGTCCTGCTTCCGCCTACGGTAGGTATAGTTAGTTATCGCCCAGGTCACCACACGAGCTGCATAGGCTCATGGCGACTAGCGAAGTACGTTTTGTAGAATTAAATTTAATTAAATATTAAAATTAGAACAAACTGTAATTTCAGTAATCGAAAGTAAATATTGAACACCTGCAACTCCAAACCTTAGACCAAGAGATTTGCAATACTCTACAGCCATTCAGTCCGGCCATAACTAAGACTAATGTCGAGGGTTCGGGCCGTTAAAGCTATAATTGCTACAATTGCTACACCTCCAGTGTTACTTGCTACAGCTGACTCCCTCACCCTCCTGTTGCTACTGACTCTACTGTAGACTCCTCTCTTAGTAGTCTTCTCTCAATCGCATCATTTCAGTTATTCACTACAGGTACAAATCCAGTACTGTTTGGAGATGTTATAGTAGAAAAGTAATTTGGGCCTACGTGTAAACTAAAACTGTCAATAGTGACCTATGTAAGTTTTCAGTATAAGCAGTCTGTACACGAAAAGTTCATAGACATATTGTTAAGTACGGGGATGCATCCTTTTACGCAAACAATATCAGTTCACCTCCTCAAGCTTAAAGGCAAGTTGATCTCTTTTAGACGGAACTCTTTGATGATAACCATTCCCATATTACTACCACAAACTAAGTATTTTCTATCGAAGCTAAATACTTTGCAATAAAATAGTTTTAATTTTATCATCATTAAAACGGCCAATTCACCACACACACAAAGAAAGTAGGATATCAGTAAATAAAGCCTAGATAGATTAAACTTCTTGATTACTCGATTTGTTCAAACCCCCCTGAATTTATAACTCAATGCACCTTGTGGAATGAACTAGCTGACTGGTTGCCTCTTCATAGCCAACCAAAAAGGAGACAAGAAATAAGTAAACTTGGTTTGTAAGGAGTATTGAGCACGTCAAGTTTGAAGGTATGAAGGCATTGATGAGGCGAATCTCAAGATAATTATAAGCAAAGAGCAAACTCTCTATTATCAAAACTTTATGAACAAGGCAATCATAAAACTAAAGCGTTTTAAGTTGAGTTTTCAATAATGGTGATCCGATATTTAACTCGAACTTCTTGTAGTTACATCATGGTAGACTGGTTCATTAGTTCGAGCTATAGAGGTTAAATTCATGAAGCTGTCATGCTGTATGCCAAACGACGAAGTTGCAAAGGAGTTTTAGGTAAAAATACTGAATAAAGATATCTTTTGATATCTTAAAACCTAAACATTCTAATTACTCGAATTTATAACACTTCCCTTTAACTTTGAGGTATCAGGTTCGTACTGCACATTCAGGACTTTTACACCTAAACCCTTCTTCTTGCCCGTCGAATTCAATCACTGAAAAGATCATACGAGAAAGTAAATCAATGATCACACCTTGATAACGAAAGTACAAATATCTACCAATGTTGGGTTCTGATTCAACGTTATGCATGATCTGAAGAGATTTCGGAATAACTTTTCTCTATTGACATAAGACGTGTAAGAGCGTTTCACTTGAAAGTATAAGCAACTATAGTAATAAGTTCTAGCTATGATTCGTCACATTTCGTCACGTTCAAGTCTCAGTCGTACCTTGGCTCAAGACAGAGTTGAGTAAGTCTTGGATTAGCAGGGTTGCCAACTTAAAGCAGTTTGATCCTCACATCTCCTGCGAACTTCAGATAAGATTTAACCCTTCTGACTTCTACTAACTCAGGCCTTCATCTTAAATGGCAATTTCAAAAATGTGTGCCCATCTTTTGTTTGTTAGTTGGTTAGTATGTTAGCGCATTTGAATGTTCTTTTTAGGTAAATCATGGTGTTTTGCGAGTCGTCTTTGCTATAAATAAAATCATGAGCTACAAGATTTGTTGTTATTAAACTAGCTACTTTGGAGATAAAAAAAGGTGGCGTTGCAGAGGTTTACATTTTTTTTAAACGGCGTGGTTGATAAACACTCAGTTTTAAGTTTAAATGTCTCAAATGTTAGGTAAATATGTCTCAAACGTGACTGGAGAGTTACGCACTTAACATTTCAAAAGATATGGTATTTTTAGAGCTTGGTTGAATACCATTTTAAATAAAAATACGAGCTTCCAATCGCATTTAAAGAATTCACCTTAATTTAGAATAGACACATTTTTTTTTATACAAAAGTTGAAAATTGAAAACATCGCCGCCGTTACGGAAATTGTAAAGCCTTGTAAAGGGGCTTAAAGTCACGTGTTAATAATTGAGGTAAAGGACAACGTTGATATTAATGTCAACAATGTTTACATAGTTGATCTAAAACTAATAATTAAGTCACCCATTCGATTAGTTGGCTGAAAATGAACATGATTCCTACTCATTGTAGAGTATCATCGTGTCGGAACACTAAAGTTTGCCGTTGCTCAAAATTGCGTCTTACTCGAGTCACACGGGCACTTAGTCCTCATGTTTTATGTTAAGTGCTTTCTCAAGCAATATTAAGTTCCTTCATTCTGCTCAAGATATCACTTTTCATTCTTCCAATCATGTTTACAATGTTTCAACTAAGAGATGCTGTTGACGATGAAAGGATTTTAGAAGGTAAACTACTATTGCGAACATCGTTAGTGAGCCAAAAGATCATGACGTTTCGGGATCTGCAATCTGGTCCTGTCTTCAGGTGAAAAGTAACCTAAGACTAAATCACTATAAATCACTATTTGAGATGCCGACCACTCTCATGAGGGTATTTTAAGGTAAATATGTGGTGAAGGATGAGTGTGATGAGTGGTAGTAATGAGTTATGAGGTGTAGTCTTGTTACAAACTAAGGCCGACTCTTCCTTAGAATGGGTCATTAATTAATAGCCCAATGACCAATGGAAATACAAGGACCAACGGCTTAACGTGACTTCCGAACCACGCAGGTGATGGTCTGATATGTCTAAACGATGGTGGGAGTTGATGCGGGTATCATCAGATGATCACTGAACTATCTGAGCCGCTTTAGACCTATATCATCCTCAAAACCTGACCTCCATGAAGCTGGATTACAGGACCACACCACGAGTCCCAGTCAACACAGACCATTTACTGTTGATTCATTTAATGTCCACGCACGAGAAGTCACATAAGTCACTCCGAAGACAATTTTACAGTAGGTAGATAGCGCATACATGCCGCATGGCTGAGGCAGGCAGCTCAACATAGTTGAGACAGCCCACGTACAGATTGTGCTGCCAAAAGGGGAGGGGGGAGACGGCAGCGCTCGCAGCGCATTCTGCACGTGGGCTGCCTCAACTATGTTGAGCTGCCTTCCTCAGCCATGCGCTGTCTACCTACAATGAAACTGTCTTTGGTTTCAGTTCAGTGATTACTTTCACTCTTCCTACACATTGATTCATTGACTGTCCGCACACGGGAAGTGATACGTCACACTTAGTGTCAAACTGCGTTAACCAAGTGGCGTGCCCTGGACATGTCACGTGACTGATAACAGAGCTCTTATCAGCTTCAGCCTCCCCTTGCTAACAGCTGACCACTCGACTCAGTTCACGGATAAATAATAACTAATGCACTTTGTCGATAAACTATATTGGAAATGTATATTTGTCAATGTATATTATGACTAACGTAACGTACCTTTAAAATGCAGCTGACTTGTACTATTTTTTCACCCCTTTTAGAATGGAAGTATAGATAGGCCTGTTGCTAATCTTACCGTGATGATTCACTTTTTTATTTAAAATATTGTTTTGTCTGATCATTTAATTGCAACTTCAGCTCGCCATTACATATCATAATAGCTCTTCTTAGATGACAAAAGATAGTTCAGGTTTTGTCAATCATTCTCCGACTGACGAACCATTAAAAGGCAAGCTATTTAAACTATTTTGTTGGTTTTGAGCTTGCATTGGTAGTGATCTTACCTGTTGAATCACTTGATAACTGTTTTGTGACAAAATGCAATTTTCGTTTAAATTATTGTTTAGGGTTCGACGACACGTTTCTAATAACTTAAATTGGCGATTGCAACCATTATCTAGGAACGCGTTGTGTATATAGTTGCATTATAAGGGATTAAAACATTACTACGGACATTTTCATATATTATAAGTGAAAAAAGGTACGCGACAATTCGGGATTTGTAATCTGACACCGTCTTCAGGTGAAAATTAACCTAAAACATAACACAACACATTAGTAAAAAGGCTAGCCTAAAAGTAATTAGCACAGGTTGACCAGTTTACCAACTTCAAGTGTCCTTTGTTTTTATCCGAAGGCTAACTCTTTTACTAATCTTTTGTGCTATATCACTATGTCACTATTTGAGATGCCGACCACTCTCATGAGGGTATTTTAAGGCAATATTTTCAGCTACTTTTCACTTGAAGACATCCTGATCCCGAACACATTTCTGATCTCGATACGTCGTGTACTTTTTGTCCACCCAAAACGTAGGGAAAACGTTTGTCATATAATGTTTTAACCTCAGAAGTTGTACCACCGTTAACAACGAACTTCAAAGAAAGGCATGGACAAGGGAATTAAGCAACTGTCAGCACAAAACATTGATTGCCGCACCCCACAAGTTAAAGGTCTCGTCAAATCTGGGGACTGGGACTCGTGGCGTGGTCCTGTAATCCAGCTTCATGGAGGTCAGGTTTTGAGGATGATATAGGTCTAAAGCGGCTCAGATAGTCTCAGTGATCATCTGATGATACCCGCATCAACTTCCACCATCGTTTAGTCATATCAGACCATCACCTGCCTGGTTCGGAAGTCACGTTAAGCCGTTGGTCCTTGTATTTCCATTGGTCATTGGGCTATTAATTAATGAAAGGAAGAGTTTGTAACAAGACTACACCTCATAACTCGTTACTACTACTCATCACACTCATCCTTCACCACATATTTGCCTTTAAATACCCTCATGAGAGTGGTCGGAATCTCAAATAGTGATTTAGTGATTTAGAATCTTTTAATCTACGATCTCAGAACAATGTGAAATGTTAGAATCACTCTGAAATCATGCAAAACTACGCAACCTAGGTGTGTAAGAAGATTAACTTAAAACACGACTTGTAAGTGTTGAGTTGAGTAAAGTTAAAGATCCATAACTCACAGCACAGCACAGTGTGAGTGAAGCAGCAACTGCAGTCTTTGCCAACTAATTGCTGTTTAACATTTCACACTCAGTTTCCGTTCCATTCTACACACTTCCTGTGTTGAGAGCATTACTGTTGGCACTCCTGAACTCACACACTCGCACTATGTAAGGTATATTAGCGGGAGTAACTTCAACCAAAGATAATGCTGTGATAAGTAGATAGCGCATGGTTGAGGCAGCAAAATCAACACAGTTCGAAAGCCCGAGCACAGATAGCGCGGCTGTCTCTCGCCGTCTTCTCCCCTCGACTCCAGGTGTTCGATTTCGGTAACGTAAATGTGACCAAATCTTGCGATTTTCCGGAACGAGTGAACAACCGGGTGAGTCAGTGGCTCTACTTAAGACTCTTAAAAGAATTACCTCGCAGCGCTATCTGTGCTTGGGCTGCCGCAACTATGTTGATTTTTGTGCCTCAGCCATGTGGCATCAATGCGCAATCAACCTACCATAATATCTCCCCCTCAACTCCAGGTGCTCGAGTTTGTCCGATGTCGATTACCAATTTTTGCGATTTTCGAGAACGAAAAAACTAGCGCGTGAGTCAGTGGCTCTACTTAAGACTTTTAAAAGAATTACCTCGCTGCGCTTCTGTGCTTGGGCTGCCACAAGTCTGTTGAATTTCCTGCTTCAGCCATTCGGCATCTATGTGCAATCTACTTATCACATTATCTTTGCTTCAATGAATCTGCTTTTTTTTTTATAATCCAACACGAGGTGCACTGACCAATCCCTCTGACTCCTAAGTGTAGGGCTACCAACTTCCCGGATTAAAAGACCTACTTTCAGTTCTTTACTTGAACGGGTTCGATAAACCATACTTTTGCACAGTGAGCCTATCCTGTGCATTGCAAACCTCGCTTCACAATAATTCCAATGTTTACTATTTAATTAATACAACGTGACTTTATGTTTTTATTTGAAATTAATTCATTACTGAATAAGAAGAAGTGGAATTTAGTCAATGAGAGAATTTTCGTGAAATCGTGGGCAATAATCACGTTTTTGTATGATTCGAAGTAAAATCGTTACATAATATTATTTTATTTAGTTTAGTAGTTATAAGTGTAGCACAGGTGTGTTTTACTAATTCAAGAACCATCATTTGCAATTCCCAAAGCTCGACACTGTTAATTCACAAGAATATCGACACTGTTCAATTGTGTTGCCCACTAAAGTTATACTATAACAGTTTTACATCAAAAAGATAAATCACATTTTCAAGCAAGTGAAAGCTGCATATTATTATTGTACTATGTTGTAAGCCTCGTTCATATTAAACTTATTCTCTTAGCTAAGTGGAAAGAGACAATTATTAATGAGTCAAAAGCATTTCCCAGCCATCATTATTGCCTTAGGACTTTTCATTGTTCTCAGTTTGTTGTTTAAATATTAAAATAACCATAAGTGTTTTGCGATTATTCAAATTAAATTGTTGCTCAAACACATGATGATTTTCTTAACTCTTAGGCTTTCGCGGCCGGTGTCATCACTAAGATCTAAGGCTTCCGGTTTACACCGCGTCACAGTTGAAATATAATTACTGCTAGACGTTTCGACCTCGCTGTGGAGAGTCATCCTCAGTAGCTTGTTGACTGGCTGAGACATGTAAATTGTCCTTTTTTCTATTCTGAACCCGCTGTTTATGTGATTATTAACAACGAGAAAATAAACAGTAAGAATTATTAAGAAATCCCCGTCAACTTGCCGTTTACTCGCCAGACGGATTGTGAGTGAAGCGATGTTGAGGATGAAAAGCTAATGGCTGGAGTAAACTCAGGTTAGAGCTGAAGCTGAAGGAAGATTGAACGAGAAATATTTGATGACATTGTAGAAGCACTTTCCACTTTCCCGCCGTACATAGGAAACGAGTAATTACACCTTGTAGCAACACAGAGTATCTCTCCATACGATACCTTCATGCAATTACACCTTGTAGCAACACAGAGTATCTCTCCATACGATACCTTCATGCAATTACACCTTGTAGCAACACAGAGTATCTCTCCATACGATACCTTCATGCAATTACACCTTGTAGCAACACAGAGTATCTCTCCATACGATACCTTCATGCAATTAATCCAAGTCATGATGTTAAATCAGGCTTTTTGCCGTCGTGATGTTTGTTGATAATAATAATACGTTTAATGTCACATTTTTACAATATAAATTGTTTCTATGACAAGAAAAAAAAGAAAGTTAAACAAAACAACAAGACAAAACAATGTTAACAAGAAAATCCTACGACCACTGGTAAGATCTTGGAAGAAAAGTGTAATTTAAATAATTTTCAATCAGCTATCCAAACATTCCTGTACGCTATAAAACGATTTTTGAATTAAATATTTTTAAGGTTTTTTTTATGTATCTACACCGCAGTTTTTATATTGTCAGGTAATTTATTGTATAATTTTCGGCCGGCTTTGATAGGAAGCTTATCATAAATATGGAGTCTGTGATAATTTGGCCTAATTGATTGGTTTCTAATATTGTATGTATAATTTGGTTGCTGGTGAAAGGAAAATTTTGATAAAAAGAACAATACCGTGTCAAATATGTATTGAGACGGTAAAGGTAAAATTGATAAAGTTTTAAATGATTCCTTGCAGGAATCACGATAATTAAGACGAGATAAAATTCTCATTGCTGTCTTTTGCAAAACAAAAACTCTTTGGGTTTTGCTTTGAGCAGTTACCCCACAAAGAGACTCCATAAGAAATATGGGGATGAATTATTCCAACATACGCAACTACAGTAATTTCTCTCTGAAGAGAATCAAGGAGATGGGTAAAACACATGGAGAAACCAGGCATACATAGAAATATCATGGTAAAAAATATATCGAGGCTAAAGCCCAAGAGAAAAGTATCTAGCAGTTTCCATCGTTTTTAGAGTGAACCAAAAGTACACGACGTTTCGGGATCTGGAATCTGACCCCGTCGTCAGGTCATAAGTAACCTAAAACATAACACGAAACATTCGGAAAAGAGCTAGCCTAAAAGCATCCAGCGCAAGTCGACTAGTCACCCACCACCAAGCACTCTTAGACTTTCTTCTTCCTTCCTTTTCTCTTTAAACTTGTTAATGTTATAAGACTTTACGAAATTAAAAACAAATAGAGAAATCAAGCATGTCCACGGCCAGTGACAGCTGCTCACTGACTGACTGCCTGACCAGCCGCCAGACATTGGCTGGCTCGGACCAATGAACGACCAATCATAGCAGTGAATCAGACCAACCATCGTAAAGTTATAGATATCACAAAAACCACCTATTTATGCGCAACCAATAAAAAACGTCCGTAATACTGTTTTTACCTCAGAAACTGTATCATAGTCAACAACAAACTTCAAACAAAGAATCCAAATTGATTTTTACAAATTAATCAGGTTTTTGCCGTCAAGATGTTTGTTAATACGCAAATACAGTGTTTTATTTTTAGGAGACTCAGGGAAATATTTATAAGAATCAAAATAAATAAATATCATATAGTGGTCTTAAGTACAGTGGGTATTCGTTTAGAGTTTGTTACAACAACTTACCCTCGGTGTGGTTTCAAGCTAGTGGCTTAAATTCTTAGTTATATATATTTAACCAGTGTGAAAAGCTAACAGCTGAGGTCAACCTAGGTTGTAGTTGTAGGATGGTTGAACATAAAAGACATTTAGAAGAAATTTCCTCTTCAGAGTTTAGTTTATATATGCAACCTTCTTTTTTTGTTGGTATTATATTACCGAAAAGTGGCCCATAAATCATGTGTTATGTCAAATGCTGAGGCGTACAGGATGAACTCTGTCTAGTTAAAGTTATTTCAGGCAACCTTTTCATGATTTCGAAAATGAATCTACTTTTTACTGTCCGTGCTTGAAGAGTTATGCACCTCGCATGTTCAGTCTGAGTGGAATAAATCCCCTCCATCTCATTAGCAGACAGAGAAGAACTGGCTTTGGTCGTTTCTCCCTTTTTAATTTAGGCGATTGCTTCATGTAAATTACAACAGTTAAACACTAATTTCTCAGTGGAGATGTAAAAGGACTTTCATGCCGGGCTGGGTTTTGTTACTTCCAAATTACTTACTAGGTTTTGGTATTTATAAAATATACGATGTAAAAATTATGGTATCAGCTTACAGTGTATCTAAAGAATTGAAAATTTCAGCCAATTCTACTTAGCTGAAGATTTTTGTTCGTGCTCATACGAAGCAGTCCTCAAAAATGTAATAAAGTTACACAAAACTAACCAGGATAATGTTTTCAGTAGGCACACCAATCACATAAATTCTCTGTAACTCATAAATTATAGAACAAGTATAAAGTAGATGTCTTATGAGGAGGCTAAACTATAGGAAACATATCACAAACAATATAACGAAGTCAAATATAAAATTGGACGACATTGAAAGGCCTCGTCAAAAAATAATTAAATCGTGTGTTTTGAATTTCTAAATTATTTTCTTTTGTTGTATTTTTATTAATTAACTATCTCGTCTCTAATATTTTTATTGTAAAGATAAGTTCCAAAAGCTCTCGCTTACTACTTAAAAGTCCCGGGTGTTTACAGTCATATTATAAACTATATTACAAACTAAATTAAATTTAAAAATTAATTTATCTTCAAAAGGTTAGTTGATAATATTATTTTATTCTGTTTTTTGCTTATTGTATTAACACAATAAATATTAATATTGTATCGGATAAAATACTTAATTAATTAATTATTTTACAAGGGAACAAAATAAGTATAAATAAATAAGTTATAGTAGATTTAAGAAAACCCCCATAAGCGTTTAGCCTAACTATATTTTTGTAATTTAACGTGTATATATTATATTACGTTATCAAAAACCCATAATAACTACTAAACAATACAAATAAAAAACTTTTAAACAAATTGTAATTTAAGTTAAACGCACCCGAATAAAATAACGTAAAACAAAAGAAGGCCAGTAATACGGGAACACCTATAGTCTACAATTTATGAGCCAGCTGTATTAGAAGCGAATGACAGGTCAGCTGTTATCTGTGGTTTGTTTTGATTCTTTCAACAACGCTATACTCTGTGTCAACAGCTGACTGCTCCTCAATGCACAGAGACAAGCCGAGACATCAAGTTGTAACATGAATGTTATTGATTTCAGTTCAGTTCGTTTCTGTCTATTGATCGTGAGTGAGTGTTTTTGTTTTTGGCATCGGTATTTGATTTATTTGAAGGTGTTTTGTCCGTGAAGTGTACAGTGTTAATACTGATCGAGGTTTCCAGCCTAGCCTAAATGGAATTGTACAGAAAGGTAAAACTTACTCAATATTACAACTTAGATATTTAGGCATAACCTAAGATGAAGCTACATTTTACAGAAATAAACTAAGTATTTTCGTAGGTACAATACTGTTTATACAGTATACCAAAACTATTATACCAACTCTATTATAATGTTCAAACTAATTATAAAAGGCTAATTAATAATGCCAAACTAATTAATAATGAAAATACTTGTCTATGAGTTATGTGGTTTTCAGATGGAAAAACAAACATTATTATTGATAATAATGCCATTCTTGAGGCACACAGTTTTATATTTCTTGATGTATTTTTGGGAAACAATGTATTTTTATTACGGATATTATGAACCCATTGTAAAACAGATGCTTTGAGGACAGCCTATTTTCAACTCATACATCCTCACATTGTGTATGGCAAGGTGTTTTGGCAATTATTGTGTTCTATATTTTTAATATTCTTCTATAGTTTTATTTTTTTCTTCAATTATTTACGCCCTATATCGTGCAATAGGTACACAATAAGATTGCTCTCAATATTATATTAATTATGCAGTCGTCGATATAATTCAATTGCCATTTTATTGACAAAGTTGATAATTTCCCACGAACCAGTACCGTGATATTGAACTACTTGAGTGATCCAAATTCACACTCAAATTGTGTTTTAAATTAAACGCGCTTAAAGAATGTTATTAACGTTACAACATTTATACAGGGTTCCTACACATAAGTTCTTACCTCCGTTCAAACCTTCGTCAAGTTTTATCTGAAGATTATTTCTTGGGATTTGAGTCTACTGTGTCTTGTGCGTTTAGGTTTTACAAGTTAAGCTAACAAATTTAACCGTTAGTATAAAGTGTCCTGAGTTTAATGTTTCTATATTTATCCATTTAGAATTGATCCATACTTTTAACTCACCTGTATACGAACGCTACCTCGGATTAGGATGTACAGCTATATATGTGTGTTTGTTGTGGTAGATGACTGCATCGCGTGCTCGCCACATATCTCTCTCTCTGATAACACTCTTATCAATGATAAGGGTAGATTCATCCCCTCTACATGACGTCACGAAATGTCACAAGTGATGTCATCATTCCGTCTCGTACAGTACGATATTACTTTGTTGTTATAGTAGTGCCACGTATGGTTTGTCACAAAACTGGTTATAATTTACATTGTAGTCATAACGTTCATTAACTAAGAAGCAGCAAAGATAGGAAGTAGATTTGTGCATGCAGGTATAATAGCAAGTAGTACCACATGGCTAATGCAGGGAAATCAACATAGTTCGGCAGCCCAAGCACATGTAGCGTTACCGTCTTTCTCCCTCGGTTTCACATGCTCGAGTTTTTGCTCGTGTTTTCGAGAATTAACGAACTTGCGCGTGTCAATGGCTCTACTTGAGACTCTTACAGTCCGAATTTCCAAATCTGTGCTTGGGCTTCCGCAACCATGTTGATTTTCCTGCCTCAGCCATTTAGCATCAATGCAAACTACTTACCATAACGTAATCTTTGGTAGAAGCCATTCTTGGAGTCTTATTCCTTCAAATACTTTCCTCTTTTGGACCCTTTCTTCTTGGTAGATGGTTGAAAACATGTCTTTCTATAAACAAAGGTTAATGTCTCGTAAAACATCGGACAATAAACTGGTAAATAGTACAGAGTGATTCTCTTGTATTGTTTCGATGCTTGTGACAGTTTTTGGCAAACCTTGGTTCAAGGTAGGCTTACTTTTGAATGGTCCACGTTAAATATACGAAGATCACTGAAGCTTTAGCAATACTTTGAATACGTTATGATATGCATCAATCGTCTTTCTGTATATATTTCCGTAGATTTCTTCGCTCGTTAGTTGATCTGCGCATTTATCTTTCTTGGTTTCTAGAAAATACTACAACCCGTAAAAAAATAAACAATTTTTCAAGCCATAGTTTTTTGAACGGGTTGCTTTGTTTGGAAGTAGTATTTATGCTAACATTAATTGTAACGAGATTTAAATCAACTCAACGGTGTGTT
Source organism: Matsumurasca onukii (assembly GCA_018831715.1). Lineage (NCBI taxonomy): Eukaryota > Metazoa > Arthropoda > Insecta > Hemiptera > Cicadellidae > Matsumurasca > Matsumurasca onukii. Next base: position 47,562,435 of record CM032063.1, on the reverse strand, counting down.
TTCTTTTAGTTTTTATTGACTGATGTCAAAACGTGGCTAAACCCTATTTATTTACTACTTTAACATAATATGTTAGCTTCTTAACCAATATTTAGCGTTTTCTAATTGTAACTAGTTTTCTTATCGAGTGTAAAAAAGGGAGTGTGTAGTTGTTTTAAAAAGCAACTATCAATCTTAATCCTGGCTTACAAAAACAAACCCAATTTAGGATAACTGGAGCGTGAGATTTATAAATGGTTTTCAGCTGTTATTCTGACTAACTAATACGTAACATAAGTTTAAACTTTTTTTAAAGATGCTTGAATTTCGCCAACTTTTGGTACAACACCTTTACCGCCGTTATAAAAACAATTTTCCACCTCCATTTCGGTCTGGCTGGTTTGATTTGGTTCATTTCGGTACCCATGTTTGGTGGGTAAAATACCAACCTTGTACCAGTATTCATAAGTACAGCTTTTCTCAAGAGCACCTCCGGTGTAAATTATTCCCCATGACAGGGAATTCGCCAGAATTCACGGTAGCGCTTGTCGGCTCAGACTAGATTCCATGTTAACAGCAATAGATAAGGTTGGATGGATTGACCACTTGGAACAAACCAATAGCCATCAATAACACACAGTGACTGCTGCATTCTAGTTGACAGTGATGAAGTGCTTGTACAATCTAGTTCTAGTAGACAAACTGTGCTCTGTTGCAAATAACTTTCATAGCTTAACACAATTTTGGTTATTATTGTGTGTTCATAACTTTGTTGGAGGCCTTCAACGGAAAAATTCCTCTTTCATTTAAAATAGCTTAGTTTGTGGCTCAGCCACATGACATCTATGCCCAATCTACCTACTATAACATAATCATCGTCAATACTTTGAGAGATGTAAGTCGCGACATATTGTAAGGGAAAGAGTGACGTTGAATACATCAAGAGTATCTTTATGAATACAGAATCAGCTGTTTACAATGTCGTCACTGACAACGCGTTATCAGCTGTGCAGTGACGTCACTATTGGCAATCAGCTGTTTTGTGTTTACGTGATACCCAACACAAGCTTTGTTTACAGTACATTGATTCTTGATTTTTCAGTTTGTGCTCTATATCAAGACTTTAACGTAATGAGGAAGCGAAAAATCTTGTTAGGGAAAGCACACAACACATTTGCGATCGATACTTTTGTTAAACGACTTTAAGAGACGAGTTAACATCTTAGAAACGTTAGGAACACTCTCTTCAGGTCAAAATATTATTGACGTTTACGGTTGTTATAATTCAGAGCAGAAGTCTTACCATCGTTTTGATGACGAAGTTATTTTATGAGATTATATTGTCAACTAAATGTTGAAGCAAAGATAATGTTATGATAAGTAGATTGCGCATAGATGCCACATGGTCGAAGAAGGAAAATCAACATAGTTCTGCAGCCCAAGCATAGATATCGCCGCAAGCGCTGCCATCTCCCGCCGTATTTTTCCCCTCGGCTCCACATGTTCGAATTTGTCCGATGACTTAAATTAATTTGACCAAACCGTGCGATATTCGAGAACGAACAAACTCTACTTAAAACTTTTAGAATAAATAGATTGCAGCGCTATCTGTGCTTGGGCAGCTGCACTATGTTGATTCTCTTGGCTCAGCCATTCGGCATCCATGCGCAATCTACTAAACTCATAAAAATGCATTCCACAAAACAAGTTAAAATCCACGAACTGATGAAACTGATGTGGTGGCCGAAATTACACGTAATGGAAATAAGCCGCAACCGATAAACCTGATTGACAGTTACTGTTAATAAGGTTTTGATGGAAATCATGCATAGCCAATCAGCTGATTGTTTACCGTGACGTCAGCACAGCTGATAACGTCAGTGACGTCATTCTAAACAGCTGATTCTGTATTCATGAGCTTCCTTGTGATTGTATGAAACAAAGATAAATCTTTACGCTCATAAAATGATTTATATTGTTCACACAGGAGTTTTGTTACATTTCTAATTTCCTGAGTCAAAGTAGTAACACCAAAGATATTGTTATGAAGTAGATTGCGCATAGATGACACATGCTTCAGGAAGCAAAATCAACTTAGTTCGGCAGCCCAAGCACAGATAGCGCTGCCATGTCTCGCCGACTTTCTCGATGTCAATGACTTGAATGTGACCAAATCTTGCGATTTTCGAGAACGAACAAACTTCAACGAGCACTTGCGTCAGTTACTGGGCTCTGCTTGAGACTCTTAAAAGAATTTCCTCGCAGCGTTATCTATACATACCATTACGATCTTTTTACACCTTTTTAAATCATAGAACAGTATTGAAACTGTATAACTGATAAATACTAAATCAAAATAAATTGAGTAAACGTGTGACATTGTGCTATTTATCCCATGGACTCTTTTATTAAATTTTATCGGGGTAAATGTTAAAATGAAAACTTGATTCAGTGACAAAGGTAGTTTTTGCCGGAGTGTTTTGTTATTCCTAACGCTGCGAAGAACTTGAATGGCTTATATTATGAAAGGTACGTTAACTCCAGGTGACTCCTTTGTTTACAGAATGCATCTGAAGTTTTGCAAAACCACAAGACTTGAAATATAGCACGTGAATACAAAGGTTCTTCTTTAATGAAAAGCAAAATGGGGTTTGGAAACTTTAACGGCGATAGGTGCACTTTGAGAGAACTTTAACTGGTTTAAAGTTTGTAACAGCTTAAATGAAATACAACACGAAGAAATTATTATTTAATTGATAACTATTAGGCTGGCTTTATAGGTTTTAAGATCACCTACATATATTTTAAAATACTCGTATTTTGTGATTTACTATACTTCGGCATTATGCTGGTATAATATCAATAATTGTATCCATTAAGTTGGATTTTTATTTAAAACAATATGAATTTAACTACTCATTTTAATTCTTCAGCTTCAATGTTAGTGCTTATTTGAAAAAAAAACAGCTGTTAACGAAGGAATATAAATAGACTTTTCTGTCGTTTATTGTTTTTAAAACTACACAACGTTTCGATAGGTATGAAAGCTCCTCTCGTCATCAAGTTAAACAAAGCTTAAACCATATTCTAATCCTTAAAACTAGTACAATTTACTAAAGAAACAAATAACCTAATCAAAAGAAATAAATATGAATATGAAACAGAAAAAACACCTTTGATACAATAATTTTTTAATAGAAAGATTTTTTCTGTTTCATATTAATTTTTATTTTCCTTTCATTCTACTCAAATTAACCTATTAGAGTATTTGTTTCTTTAGTAAATTGTACTAGTTTTAAGGATTAGGATATGATTCAGGCTAAGTTTTATTTGATAACGAGAGGAGGTTTTATATCTCTCGAAACGTTGTGTAGTTTAAAATAAAAATAACCGATTGAAAAGTCTATTTATTTTATGTTAATGTAGTAATACCGGCGTTTATGAATTTTCAACATTAAACAGCTGTTAGTGCTCAGTATCGATTATTTCTCAGAAAGTCTCTAAAAACCGTTAAAGTCGATAGTTAGAACCAGTCTACCTCTTTACAAGAGATAAATCATTTCGATAAAAAAACATTGGAACAGCTGATGTCCTTGCTACATAAAGATAATTAAAAACCCTTTATTCCCTCTTGGACAAAAATTGCAACTTGTGAACACTTTCGGTATGGTACTATAATGATGTGTCTAAAGCAGCTGTTTTTAGAGCTAAATGACAAAAGTAATATTTTATCAACTAAACAATATCTAGTTCAGTGAGTTATATTGAGTAAAGATGGACAGATAAGAGGTTTGTTAACCAAGCCAAACTAACAAGAGCATAACAAACCTCGGGACAAAGGTTCTTGTTTTGATTCCATTATGTTTTGTCGTTACATCTTTTGTCAACGATAACATCACAGTCCGGCGAGTTGAGTTGATAGGCAGTCCTGATTGAAGCCATGTCGACAGTCAAGTTGACTCTTCCATAATAATCAACCTTACTTAAGATTATTTATTTGTGATAGTAAAAAAGGTAAAGTTTGTCTTAATAACGAGGAGAAGATAGGACTACAAGGTCCTTCTGCCACAGAACCTTGGCCTTTACCTAGCGTCACGGTATAGTCACTTTAAAAATTGTAAGTGTTGACTGCGGGATCGAACCCGCACCAACGGGTGATGAGATCCGGAGCCGCGCGCGATACCACACCTCCACGGATTTGCTTGTTTTGTCTTTCCAAGATTCTATGTATTTATAATTTTATTTTAAAACACATTTACGTAATGAAAAATGTGTATGAAGAGTTTACAGCATTAAACTTTCGTAAAAATTTAAAATGAAGCAAATTCCACAAACATTTTAAATAGCCGTTGTTGGATTTTACCAAGTTATCACTACTAAAATTAAGTCAATTCGTCATTTATTCAGGAAAATTAACACAATATATCGTCGAATCTAATAAAATAATAAATCTTACACTTCAAGCCAAGTGTCTTCCTGCAGATTTACCTAAGAAAGAAACGTTATTTAAATGAAAGAGCTTGTCCAAAATATTGACATTTCTTCGCAAATCTTTAATTTTATCTCACAGGAAATCACAATAGCGGCTGTAAAGGGTTGGTATATTTCGCCCAACTGTGTAGTGTGGAAGGGTAGAGTCTCTGTATATTGAATTACCGAACCCTCCTTGGTCAACCATTCACCATTCACTCCCAGATTCATGAATATTCATCACAATGTCCACTGACCGATAGAACACAGCAATTGCTCTATAGTTCGCTGTTTAGTAGAGTTTCATTGCTTTTGATTTGAGACAGAATGAAACACAGCCGGATTCAAGCGCTACCGTGATTACTAGCGAATTGCTTGTAAACCGGGGTGAATCTTATACCGTTAGTTGAACTTTCGGGGAGTTTCCCCAAAACAATGGGTTTTTAGGTTTAAATTTTTGCTATTTGAATCATTAGAGATCTTGAAATTGCTCACAGTTTGGTTTTACGGTGTTTTCGTTTATGGTGGTATAACTGGATACACTAAGGATAAACTAGGGTTCACTTGATAACGGTAGGAGTTTTCATACCTCTCGAAACGTTGTGTAGTTTTAAACACAATAACTGGTAGAAAGGACCACCTATTTCTATGTTAATGTAATTTCATCAATAATTAGAACTGGATAGTTATATTTTCTATAGAACCTCACTAACAAGTTTAAAGTTGAGAATAACATTAATTGTGCTTAAAGTAGCTTCTTATTTCTGCAATGTACCCAAAAATAAGGACCCACGATAGAATTTAATTCTTACGGCTAATGATTTAGCTAGCAGTTATAAAATTATCTTTATTGCTTGAGAAAGACTACACTCTAAATATGAGAGAGTGAAAACCACTCCAAAAGAGTAAAAGTCGAGCCACTCTTTGATGAGAGTGGCTGGGTTTCAACGCCCAAAAGAGCGAAATTTCACTCTTTCTGAGTCGCTTTCACTCTTTCATATTTAGAGTGTACGGTTTTTGTCTAGGGAACAAAATAAGAGAAATAAGAAGAGAAAACTTCAACCTTCTAGCGTCGAAACTCAAAATCTTTAAATCATTTCAGTTAAGTAAGATGGGTTTTCAGCTACTAACAACTAAACTCAAATTTGAGTTTAATAATATTCTGCTGTTGGGAATTTCATTGGTCAATGGCCACATTGTTAATTATTTAATCAATAAATTTCAATGCTATATTATTTTAATGATACATACTCACCGGATGCGGTTCGGTTCGGCCTGAAAGCGCGGTTTTGGCAATTAAAAAGGTTTACAGGGTGTTCCACGTTTTACTGCCTTACCTTGCCTAGTAACTATTCTATTCCAATAGGGAACACTTTTAGTTTTTTATGTCAACACTTTTAGTTTTTTATAATGTTAATTGTTCTGCAAAAATGAAGTACTATGATTTGGAAATTTAAGTTTATTTCCAAGGTAAAATATATACAGAATGAATGGTTAAAGAATATTATAATACTGTAAAGACATTTTGTATTGAAGTTAAAATACTCGTATACCCTCCATAACTACAAAATCTTGAACGATAATTCCGAATCGTTGTAACTTCAATTTGTTATGATCTAAATTGTCTTACTTTTGTTCATTTGTTCACTCAAAGACATTTCATGTTGCTTTTAGCCAATAATATCGAACAATAATTGCTAATAGAAAAATTAGAAACAAAACAAATACCAAGATAGGGGAGAAATAAAAATAAGTCAAGTTTTGTACTCAAATATGAGCTCGTGTATGTACATCAACGTATTGCTTGTTTTATTATATATAAATATAATAATATACAACATAGTCTATAAATTTCTGACAAACAATACATAAGCCTTGTTTACAAAGAATTATTGTACTTCTAATGAGAGACGAATCTATCAATTGCTATGAGCCTCCAAGGGCAAGAACTAAATCGGATATTAAATCAAAACTTCACCAAAAAATAGTTATGTACTAAATGAAAGTATTACAAGGATAATGTTTTTACGGTTGGGTTTTCAACATGAGAAGATTACCTTAAAACATAAAACTCAATTTTAGTTAGTTTCTTTTATGTTAGTTTAATTTTTACAATGTCCAGAAAATAATAACTTGTTGGATCAATGTCCAAATTATTACTTATTCTAAAGCAAACTACGCACTTTACAAGTTTTTTGTTTGTTTTCGAAGTAATTTAGAATGTCTTATTTTGTCCAATCAGAATGTCTCATTTTAGTCTTTTTAGAAAGTCAACTTATCACAGTTTAAATTATTAGCTATCTTACTCTACGTAGAAAAGGTGATTTAAATCTACTGATTTATTTAAGAACATTTGTCAAATAATATCATTGATATTTTTCGCAACCAGAAAGTTATGGGTTCAAAGTTTTACATGATTATACATTTTTAAATGTCTTTTTAGGGTTATTCATAAGAAAATTAAGAAACTAAATTCATGGAAATTCGGCGTTAGCTTCACAAACTACAATTTAAAACCAAGAATCAAGTTAAAATAAAATATAAATTTGTACAATGTATCTTCAGTTCATTAGAGGTTTGTAGAATGTCTCAATTTATCTTGGTGTGAATCTTAGTAAATGTTCTTACTAAGAAACTGATCAAGATAAACTGCGAAGTTTCTAGCTCAGGCTAGCCCTAAGCGATTTGAACTTTTAACAGTTATGTATGACTATCACATTATCATTTACACCGCAATATTTACAAATAGTTGCTGTCTTTATCAGTTTGGAAATTACTTGCAGATCTTTAGAGACAAAAAAACTAGAACAAGGGTTTTCTAACATTCAAAATAAGTCTTGTTTTCAAATCTTTTAAGACTAAAAAGTATCGAAACGGGAGGACTTATTGTCTAATAGTACTAAAATGCATTTTTACTACCGAAGACGATAAAAAGAGGTAGATTTCCCATACAGTATTCTGATTTAACTCTAGGCTTTCGCGGCCGTTGTCACAACTGTAATCTAGCTCTTCCGGTTCACAACGCGTCAAAACATCATTATGATTTGCTTGAAATATTTCGGTCTCACTGTTGAGTACCATCTACAGTCACTGATTGGCTGAAATTTAAATCCGTCAATCAGTGACTGAAGGTGGTACTCCACAGTGAGACCGAAATATCTCAAGCAAATTATAATAATGTTTTGACGCGATGTGAACAGAAAGAACTAGATTATACTTTAAAATTTCCCACTGGGGCGCAGTGGCGCTACCACACGGTGATATTTGGAACTACGCCTGTACTAGTGGCGCTACCTAGGCGGTTGGCTGAGTAACTAAAACCAACCTCTGTCACACCAGTTCATATGCGTGGGTAGTCTACCAAATATTACATTGTCTTTAACACTAAAAACCAATAACGTCATACACGGTTTAACAAAAGAACAACTTAACTATATCTTCAAGTAGTTTTCCAAACCGTATAAAGAACAGTTCACAATAAAACCCAGTCTTTACCTTACACGCTCAATTACCACTCCTAGCTAACCACCAGCGACCAACCATTTACATTACTTTCAAGGCACCAATGTATGAATTAATCTTACTACAGTAACAAACACTTGATCGTCACACCGACTAGAGTAAGAGGCATTCATTTGCTAACTTATCATCACTTTGTACATTGCTTATGAGAATCGTCAACAAATTTGCAAGGTCCGGCTAGAAGTGTGAGGTTGTTTGTGGATGTTAGGAGGTTGATAATTGTTAAAGTAAAGAAACGACGAAAGTGTACATTAAACGTTATCTATTGGGCTTTTGAAAAAAAATTGGATTTAAAAATTGAACTGAACTTAAAGTCAATCATTTGCTTTACGGTAAATCATTGTACAACGTGTTTTTTTTAAACGAAACCCAATTTTCAAACTATAGTAAGTCATTCTTTACGAACAATATATGTTCATAAGAAGATTGAATTATGAGTTTGTTTGCTTCAATAACTGGTGTGTATTGTTGCAGTTGTATAGTGATTTTGATTTCCTAACTTGATGTTATTGTGAAGCAAACACAATCATGGTTCTTAGCAAAGATCAAAGAGTTTTATTGTTGAAGAACACTTAAAAACCAGATAATTTTCCTTGTGTGTAGAGGCTTTTGAGGTTATTGGTCGGGTTTGAGTATTCCTAACAATCTAGCATTCACAGACTAGTTAAAACCTTTAAGAAACAGACTTTGTAGAGAACAGAAAACGTAACAGAAGGCAGGCTGTTTCGAATGACGAAATGTTCCTTTAAAAATGTGTTTAGAATTTTGAAACAACAAATCAAATAGCCTACTCTGGTCAAATAGAAAATTATCTTGTTCTTAAGTATTCTTCACAATGAACACTCTTTGATCCTTGCTAAAACCAAGATTGCGTTGTTTAACAATAACATTAAATTAGAAAATCAAAATCATAATATTACTGCAACAATACAGACTATCTGATAAGTATTAAAGCTAAAAATCAGTGATGCAAGTTTATGAGCATATATTGCTCGTAAAATTGATCTACTACAATTTAAAAATTGGGTTGCGTAAAAAACACCCTGAATAACTTAACTTTTGGATTGTTTGTATAACTTGTTAGTTTACGTATGCGAAACAAACGAACCTCACTACTCCTACCGGACCAAAGCTAACAACACAACATTAACTGTTATTATTGTACATATTTTTCTGCACAATATGTGTAATCCACCTATGAGCCACTACAGTCTATCACAGATCATTGTTATAAGTAACTTAACTACTGAATACAGGTGAAAAAATAGAAAGTAATAAAGTTTGTTGGAAAGAAAATTCATTTTTTTATTAGCTAAAGGTGTCCACGAAGGCGTGCACCTTAAAGTAAAACTTTCAATATTTTAGTCAAGAATTTCCAAAACAAATTTTGATAATTTGTAACTATTTTATTGTTTTAATAAAAAAACACACTTAAACTATATAAAAATAACTAAAACGCTTAAATAGATGAAATAGAGAAAATACAACTGCTGATAGTAGCTTTACATTCAAATCAAACGAAGAAATTGATCAAAGTTTAACATAGTTCAAAATGTTACAAATTAGTACAGCAATTATTAAATGTAAATAAACTATCATTCCGTAACAAAGCAAAGCTAAATAAACATCTCCACTTAAACAAATAAATATAAAAATACAACATCATCCAAAACAACAAAGCAATAAAACTTTACTAGAAAACTTCATCAACAACATTCTGTCTAACCCCTAGTCTTATCTTGTTTAAAAGCTATAAAATCCTTAGCCTAAGCATATTCTGTACATATGTTCATAAAGGTATGTATAAAGACACCGCATGTATCACGACCACAGAGTAGACTGTTGTCCTGTCATCTGATTTATCTAAACAGCTGATTCAATGTGAACAGGTGACGTCATTGCATTGGCTAACAACTACTTTGCTAACTTAGGTTTGGATTAAAATCACCTGGTCGGCCTCACCAGAACTAGTAACACTGAAACAAGGAGGAGAATTGTAGATTTTCTGAATCTTCCCGGTGCTGAACTGGTTTCTATACAAGTGCCTGAAACATAAATGTTTAGAATTAATATTGATAGTTAATTTTTGCATTGAAAGGTAAAGGTTGTTGTTTAATGAGGCGAAGTTAGGACTAAAAAGCCATCCTTAATGTCAATAAATGTATTAATGTAATTTTTTTAAATAGTTTTAGTAAATTAAGGTTTATGAGATGAAAAAAATTGTTGGTTTTGGAAAACGGTCGTAAGAGAATTGGCCCAAATTTTGAAGAATTCACGAAGATACAAAAAATGTGTTATTTTGTTTACCCTGTATCACGTTAAGCGGATAGTCCATTCCATTGGTTGTTGGGCTATTAATAAATGGGCCAATCTGGGGAACAGTTGGTCCTAGTTTGTAACATTACACGGTCACAGTTGAAATACAAATACTGCTAAATGTTTCAGAGTCTCAGCCAGTCAACCAGCTACTGAGGATGACTCTCCACAGCGAGGTCAAAACGTTTAGCAGTAATTATATTTCAACTGTGACGCGGTGTAAACCGGAAGCCTTAGATATTAGTTTAAACAAACCTTCTCCAAACTAGAAGTCAAAACAATCAATCAACAATACTACATCTCATCATCCATCAAAACATTCGTCCCACCATCATTTCGTAATCACCAAAAAAGTAATTCTACCATTAAAAAATGACTAGAAATTGTCGAAACTAGTCTTGGAATTCAAAATTCTTACTGATTGCAAAGTCTGAGATGTTTTTTATTTTATATATATAACACACTGGGTTAAGGTTAACATGACGGGATCACTGCTGGTAGTTCCCTCCTTTGCCACCACGTAGCAGCACCAAATTAAGCTAAACGTATTCCCGTGTTTACTCGCTTCTTTAGTGAACATTTGCAAGTTTAATATCTTATGTTAGTTAAATGCATCTATACAATGCACGCTATGGCTCTGCTGTATACATTTTTCCTTACAAAAAAATTGATGGAATCATTTGAAGGAGTATATTTTAAAACGACCGTTAGTGTTTTTAGATTTAAAATCGGTCCAACCAGTCCGTCGGAATATTTTTTACACACTTCAGGGATGCGGCGTTGCCATATCGCTGCGCGCGCTGCGGCGTTGCCAAGTCGAACAGTCAAACTCAGCTGCCCGGAGAAACAGCTAGCTCGCTTCGCGTACGGCCAACAAAAGGTTGCCATGCCCTAATATTCACACTTAGAAACATTTCTTTGTGCATAACTACACTCATACCAAACCAGGATTGTAAATAGCCTCACCTTGGCTAGTGATGTTGAAGGCGAGCACACCAGTAGAGCCAGGTACGATGTCTCGCCGACAGGTGTCAGCACTGGTGGAGAAGAGCACAGTGGTGTCACCTAGCGGCTGGTACACGAAGCAGTATCTGCGAGCCCCTCTGGAGCTGCGACTCAGGGGGGTGGTGATCAGGTAGTGGGTGGTGTTCTCCGACCAGCCCCCGTGGCAGGAGTAGGCTGAGACAAAGGCATTTCCAAACTCTTTGAACGTGTTTTAAGGAACTTAAATGCTTATTTGTGTATAGAGTTTTTGAGAAGAAAGGCGGGGCTTTGTACCTGTAGTTTCGCTAAAATGTAAGCAAGAAAGTAAACCTTTCACAATGGCTACTCCCCGTGTTTCGGAATCCACGTTTAGTCGTTGGTCCATTCCAATGGTCGTTGAGCTTTTAATTTATGACCCAATCTAAGGAACAGTCGGCCCTAGTTTGTAACAAGACTACACCTCATCATCTATCAAAACACTCATCACACTCTTCATCATCCCATGTTCACCGTAAAATACCCTCTACGAGTGGTCGGTGTATCAAAGCAAAGTATCAAAGTAAAGCTAACTTGATGCTAAACACTTATATCCTTAATAACGCAATATGAAAGTTTTAGGTTTCAAGGCATTATTCAAAGTAGGTGGTGTGTCTCCTGGTGTAACCTTTGACATTCCTTTGTGACACTCGTTTATACCGCGATTGTCTTTGTAATAAGACTACACCTCATCCATCAACAAATCACTAATCACACTCTCCATTCACCGCATATTTACGTTAACCTACCCTCCAGGAGTCGTCGGTGTCTCAAATCAAAGTAATTTCGTTCTCGAACCACACAACCCACAATGAAAACATATTATCAGTAAAGTTATTGCTTGCGAAACTAAATAATATTTCTGCTCGCTAAGCCACGTCATCAAATGCCATTTGAAAATATTCCTTCAAAGAACTGTTAAGGTTTTAAAGAACATTGTGGCCACAAATAACTTAACTTTCTATTAATGATGTCCAAGAGACACGGCCTTAACTAACCACCAGCAGAACCTGTAGTCACGAATCTGGTTCGATCAAATCCACGACAGCTTTAAGAAAGACACATGACATTATAACTCACCTGACACCATGTTGTTGGCCGGAGAGGCGCAGTCTGACCGGAACTCCATCGTGTCCGTAGCACCGCACCCCACCATCAGCGTCTTGAAGTCCAGGGAGCAAGTCTGAGTCTGCGAGTAGGACTCCAACTCCCTTCTGAACCTCTTCGGCCTCTCAGCAACTCCTCCCAGGCTCCCCACGATGTCCACGGGGTCCTCCAGTGACGGCCTCCACGGCACGTCTCGCTTCAGCCTCTGCCTAGCCTCCTGGTAGAGGTGGGCGGGAGTCACCCAGTTCACTGCCGAGAAGGACTTCCTGGTGAGCGGCTCCTGGGTGTCGTGCGACCTCGTGTGACGCTCCTTCCGGCTCACGCCGTTCACGGAGAACCGCCCGTAGTGCGGACACTTCTTCTGCTCTGGGTTCTCAGCTGTAAGGAAACATATGTTCTGTTAGAATCAAGAACAGAAGAGACTGAAGAAATAGAAGAACTAGATGCAGTACAAGAGAGTGAAAAGAAGAGTAAGATATTTGAGAAAAGCAACAGAAATAGAAGGAAGAGAAGAGGAAGAAACAATAAAAAGAAAAAGAAGAAAGGACAATGTAAAAACTAATAAAAGCGTCATACTTTTGTTACAACAATTAATAATTAATGAACCAACAATCGTACTTACTGACTAAGGTTATGAAAGGGATGTTGTATCTGTCGAAATAACCGGAGCTGCAAGCATCCTCAGGTCTTCTGGTGTAACCCCCTGAAATCACACAAAGTCATGAAGTAAGAGGCAGTTTCAAAGCAAGTTCAGTAGTTTCGATGTGACATATCAACTCTCATCACAAACTCAAACATAGCTGACTCGTATCCCACAGCGCTACCGTGAATCATAACGAATTTTCTTTAACAAGTGTAACTACAAGCTACAACTTTTCTGAATTTCCGTATTTTCCCCATATTACTATTTTATAAAACTACTTTCATCCTTTCCCAAGCTCACAGCTCTACCAATCCATCTCCGATACCAGAAACCACCACCCGCTCGTCTGGACAACTTCCCTTCTCATGGAGTAACAGAAACCCTTCGATCTTCTGAGAAGAATCATTCTAAACCATGAGAACAATCAATAGTCAAAGTCGGCAAGAAGAATCTGCGACGCGTGCAGTCCATGTAGACTATCGACTATTGTTTGCGCACCAATTAAAATCTCAACTAATCACATAGTCACGCCTACTTAGACCTGATTGGCGGAAGAGGTCAGACGTTTTGTCGCAGCCATTTTCGTCTGGCTAAAAGTATTTAGCTGATTTTTCGTATGCATGTTGGTTAGAGTGCCATAAATTTACACGCAAAGTTTAGTTCAATCAGATTATAAATACAGCTTTAATTGCTCTAAAAATCCGTCTTGGGGAAAACTTCCTTCCAAGAAGGTCACTTTGCTGGATAAAGAACTAAATCTAGATATTTACAAAATGAACATTTGTACCAAATTTTGTGAAAATTCAACGAAAACGCGACTTGTAGAGTAGTCACCCATTTATATGTGACATTTGACTCAGGAGGTGTTGGGAAGTTCAAAACTGCGAACAGTTGTGTTCTACGACGTTTCGTTCTCTGTAGGTAGAAATAGGAAATTCGCTAACTAAAGTTGAGTAGTTTCGATGAAACACACCAACTCAATAATGACCTATGCACTCAACAACGGCTCTTGTACTGTACGAGCATGAGGATGCTGGTGACGAGTTAATGCAGGCAAATGCACAGTCTGAAAACTCAGTGGTTCCGCGGGAATTGGATTACTCTACCTTTCATTACTGAGAATGATCAAAGCACGGGGTAAAGTAGAATAATCAAGTTTGCCACTTGGAGTTGACAAAGCAGGTTTTATACAGCAGGCTTGTTTGTTGCTTCTGCCTTCTGCTTGCCTTCCCGTAGCTTGTATGTTGAATTTTTCGCAATTCGCTTTAAAAACACAGACAAGGCCAAAGCTAGACAAGCCAAGCTACCAAAGCTAGTTGTACCTTTTTTGCCTGGGATAGAATGATTTGTTGATATGTTTCTTCCTGTAGAGATTTTAACGATCTTTATGTGGCAGCTGTGTTATCAGCTGTTCCAATGGTTTTGTATGATTGACCAAAGAAGTTGACTGTTGAAGTCGATTATTTTTAATGGGGTTTAGTTCCAAATAAATAGTAAACACGAAATTATGATCGGTCAAGAACTAGTGTAACAACAGCTATTATACCTGCATCATGACAACAAGTAAAGTTCATTACTCGGCCCAAAAGTGTTTTTGATTTTCGCTCATTTAACGAACTCGGACTAGAGCTTCTATCAAAAATATTCACTGTAGGACCTAGTGATGAAATATACTATTGTAAAGTTACGCTACACATTGTTGAGGAAGTATACAAAAGAACAATCAGAGCAATAGACCAGGCTGACACGCAGCTAAGCTCCAAAGCGCCGCTTGCAAGAGTGAATCGAATTTACTTTGCAATTAGTTACTTTTATTCGCTCCGCTCACAGCCTCGCTTTGGCACTACAGGCTGTTTCATTCGGCCTCAGACTTACGGTTCTTTGACTGCAAGTTTTATTTCATATCATGAAGATAGAACGTACGATTATTTCAAATTTTATTGAAACCGGAGTATTCATAACGCTCTTGTAGCAAAAAATCATAATTTTGATACATTGATGGATACTTTTAAAATACATATTTATTTTGAACTTCATCAAAATCTGATGCTAAATGTGATGGATTAATTAATGAACCACTTATTTTTACCTAGCCCCCCAAATGAGGGTACTTCCCAAAGGGTGATTTTGCTAGTTCACGAAATTGACCGAGATATTTACAAAAGGAACATTTGTGCCAAGTTTCATGAAAATCAGACAAAAATGCGACCTTTACAGAGTACACACATATATATTCTTAATATCTTAAAATGTATTATATAAATATATACATATGTATATAAACGCTTGGAAAAATCCTCAAAACCGTGTTCTGGGAGTGAGGATCGGTGCTCATTTCACGACCCCGGGTCTGGTCTTACCATGCTGACGGCATGAATATCTCATTTTTCCAAAGGAAATTCGATCACAATGAAATAAAACAGTAGACTCAGTTGAGAGGTTTTCACATTTTCTTTAACGCGTTTTGAAGTATAAAACCTTAACTTGAAAGACGTAGTCTTCTACGGATAATGTATTCTAAAGTAAATAAATAAATAAGTAAATAATACACATTATTTTCGCAATGGATCTTTGTCTGTTTTGATCAGAGTAAACTATTTATAGGCTATAAACATTTTAAAACGTGTGTTATTCTATAGATTGTTATGTTTAGAAACTTACCAGACTGAACTTCGATGATGTGAGCGTCCCTCTTGTGGAACATCATGCACATGAAACCACTTTGACTGAAAACAGCGAATCAGTATGAATTAGTGAGATAAACACAGTATTGTTGCTAATTATTAATAAATATAGATAACTAGCTGGCCTACCCGTGCTTCGCTACGGGGCGAGAACTATGTATAGTGATAAAAAACTGTTAAATGCATATTAAAAACTGAGAGAGATACTAATCTAGTTAACCAAAATATTTTCCCCGATATTTAAGGTTGGAGTCCCGCACCGTTTAGTCGCCTATTTTTAAACATAATAAAATTGTAATAAGTGTAATAAAAAGTAGTGTTTGACCTTATTGATTGCGATAGCGATGGTCGGCAACTGTAAGTTTTGGACTCAATTTCAGAGAGATTTATTGTGATAATTTAAAACAAAATCTACTTTTTTCGATTTTGGGGTCATGGTTACTCCCGTTGTTTACCCGCATGAAAAAATTCGGAAATCGAATAATTTCCGAGCATTCGGACAATTCTATTGCAAACAAAATCCGAAATTTCGGGACTTGCACAAATCTAATAAAATAATTTCTTCTTCATATCTGGTCTAGAAGACTTCTTCCCTATGTATTTCTTTTGGGTATTTTCTCGTACTTTAACCCCCTTAAAACACCCCTAAAAACATGTTTTCAAATACTTTCTTAGTGCACGTCTAAAGCCTAAATTGAATGTGTGTCCAAATTTTCAAGACAATATGCCAAGTAGATTGGGCTGAGGGCTGATGAGTGAGTCAGTGAGTGGTATTTGGCTTTTATACAGGGTGTCCAGTAAGTATAGGATCAAACTTCACCAGGTGGTTTGCCAGGTCATAATAAACAAAAACCCTTTATTTACATGTGTTTCTAAAGTGTAAATAGAGGACAGGAAAGTTTTAATTACTCCGTTGTTACTTATCGCACCACAACAAACTTGGTATCAAAATGTGTTTAAAAACATTTGCCACGTTTTGTTAGTCTTGTTTATTACCATACAGTTTAAGGGTTTTGTGTTATTAAGCTTAAATAATTTAGTATGGCCGCCACTTTTAAACTGGAAGTAAAATTATTCAAATACCTGTTGTTAAATTCTGTCATGCAGTCTTCCGTTGTTGGACTGCATGACGGAATTTAGCAACAGGTATTTAATTAAAATATATAGCAGTCAAAAAAGGCTTAACATGAATCTAACAAATTTAATATTGGTATTATTTATACTAACAAATGTGCAAAGTTTGTAACTTAATTGACCTCGGAGATAAAAATTATTTTGTGAAAAACACAGACAGACGGAAAACTAATCGAGATAGGCCTATGTGTTATAGGCCATTTTTTGTTTATTATGACATAACAAATCACCTGGTGAAGTTTGATCCCGTAATTGCTGGACACCCTGTACACATAGACTTAAGAAACTATCGTTTTCAGGTATTTGACTCGTGTATAAGTGGGTTGAGATAGGAAAATAAACAGATGATTTACAATACGATATATCATTATGTTTTACATTAAGCAGTTGATGGAATACTGAGTTGAACTACGAGACGAGCTTGAATCAAGGGTCATGTTGTTTGAGAACACTTTTATCACGAGGTACGAGATACTATTTTAGTTTGTGTTGCTAGAAGCTCTTTTGATGTTTTAAATAAATGGCAAAATCCAATCTCTCACTTCTTTGATACAGTGCACTTCAAAGTATTTTGTAGAGATTTAATTTAGGGTTTAGGAAAATAAACAAATTAAACCAAATTCTACTTTGGAAAAGGGTCCATTTTACTACTAGGCTGTATCTATAAAATTGGATTGTTTTTAAACATTGTTGTTGAATTTTTCATACAATATACTTGATATGAGTTGAAAAAGATATTAAAATTGATGATACCTTTTCAATAGTTTGCATATTTAGTTAGAAAACGTTAACAACCTAGTCTCTAAGCCCTTTTAATAACGACTAGTCGATGTAGGCTCTTGTAAGATGGAAAGTCAATGGTAGAAGGGACGAGCATCTGAAAGAGAAAAAGGATGTAGGATGGGGTTACAGGACCGTTAAGAAAAAGTGAAACAGGAGACCAAAACATAAAACTAGTTCGCTAAAATCACCGCAGCACTCACCAGTTGACAGTGTAGTGCGTGATGATGAAAGCCACCTCCGGGGTGTTCTGCAGTATCTCGTGACAAGCTATCCTGACCTCCTGGTCCACGTCGTAGGCAGAGAGCTGCTGAGTGACCACTGGGCCCTCTAGGGGCATCTGCCCCAGGGTAGTGTTGGACACGAGGAGGGTGGTGTTGCGGTGGTGGAAACGGTACGAGCTGCTGTAGTCCAGGGTGTACCACTGGTGATGCTGGGTCAGCCAGCCGGGGAACTTGCACTTGGTGCTCACAGTGGCTGGTGACAGAAATGTTAATGTAGACAGATTTTACCGGAAGAGATTTAAAATGTTAGTGGAAGTTGAAGTAAAGAATTTCATAGGTTCTTTCATATAAGTTTTGATACAAATTATTACATTCAACTGAAAGTGCTACTGATTGCGGTACACATGAAGACTCCAAAATCTAGGAGCTATTGGAAATAGTTTGAGAAGTGTTGGAGAAAATTGCACCCAGACAAATTTAACGTTGTGAAAACTTTGCTATTTGTTAAGAAGCTTTTTGTGATTTGGTGGACTAATAGTCGATACTATTTTGATAGTTTCATTGATTACGCACTGCTAAACAGGATTTCTAAACATATACTAGCAATCAAACAACATTGTTTTGACTTTTTTACAATATAGAAAAATTACCGATACATCTTTCAACACGAACTTTCTTTTCAAAATATCTGTATGCATCCAATAGTCAATAAAGATAACATAATACTTCATACATCAGGAATATTGACCAAAATATAATAACAAAGCTAAAAGCAACAACGAATGAATAGTTAGGTGCCTCATTTTAACGTGAGGAGGTACCATCACAATCTGATATAAGATATACTGAAGAAGTAATGAAAATTAATATTACTTAAAACTAATAACAGAAAACTTAATATTGAATCAAAATGCTAAACCAAAAATAACATTTTCTAAACAAGGTTAAAAATATGCTTATACGTATTATAGTTACCTTTTTTGAGGGTCATGGTTCTCGACCCCTCCATGGGGCTGAAGAGACCATTGCAAGTCGCGTCTCCAGATTGAGCAACCCTGAAAAAGAAAATTGAAGTTTACACCTTCAAAAAAGAAGGGCTTTCCACATCTTTTCCCACTTTCAAGATGACAATCTTGTGAAGATTACTTCAAAAAACACTAGATTCTGACTTTTCCATCAATTTAAATTCTCGAGACACTTTCCTTTGCACAGATGCATCTTAATAGTTTTGACAGACCCAACAATCAAAGATATCACCTAAGAAATTCCACCAATCTCTTCATTTCTACACATTATTCTACTTGAGTGGAAGAGAGGACTTTGTAGTCATAGATTCGCATCGTTAAATAAGGCAAACTTAATCTTTTTACCTTTTACAAGGACACTTGACTTGAAGTGTAAGATTTATTATTTTCGATTTGGCTAATGCAAATCTTTTGTTAGTCTTGCTGAGTAAATGACTTATTTATTTACACCGACCAAAGATTCACTCAGGCCTAAGGCTAATTTGGATAATTTTCAAGTAGATTTGTGTACACATGAAAGTTGCATGGAAACAAACTTTGATTGGAACAACTTTTTTAATTCGAAGTTTTCGACGGATGATGAGGCGAAGTTGAGTGTTTAAAGAGGAAAAGATAACTTCATATCTTTCAAGTTGGCAAACTTGTGGGGAAATATCCATACTCTCTGGGATAACACGGTGGAAATGCATATTGTTGAATCTTTATACCGGTCTTACTGCATTAATATTGTTACTTGCAATTTGTTACTCTTATTCGCTACGCTCACAGCCTCGCTTCGGCCTTCGGCCTCAACTTGGCCTCCTGTGTGACCACTAGTATTTACAAGATAGTACTGTATTACTTAGAAATCAATACTCTTTTCTAGCAGTTGTGTCATGAAACTACACAACGTTTCGAAAGGTGAGAAAACTACTGTCGTTATCAAGATCTAAATCGTATTATAATCATAACAACTAGCACAATTTACTCATAAATGCATATTTTCAGGTCGAGTTTGGTGGCGTGAGTGGAAAGTGCCTCAGAGAAGCATTGGTGAGTAGTTTTCAATATCATTCTTAGTTTTTAGTTGTTGTTGCGAAATGTATTTATATTTCAATGTCGCTTACAGGTATAGATTATTTACTTATATTTAAGTTGACTCGTTTCTAAATATCTTGTTAGGATTAGACTATGATTTAGCTTGAATTTCACCTGATGACGACAGTAGTTCCATTATCTCTCGAAAGGTTGTGCGCAGTTTTATAAAACAATAACCGTTAATGCCATAAATTTTAAGGCAACACGTTTTCAAGGCGGCAGTTGTTGTTAAAACTTTAAAGTATTTTTGAATCCTTTGTAGAGTTTTTAGCACCATTATAAAACTTTGTAAACCACATAAATGATGGACAAATATTAATTTAATACTCGTATACTCGTACATACATTTAATCTGAAGTTACAGTGGTGAAAATTCCACACTTTTAACACTCTACATGTTTTAAAACTTCTAAACGGTGCCATTTAGCTTTGTGCAAACCTTTTCAAGTGACATTTGCAGTATTGCATTTAACCAAAACGTTCTAGTAGAACAAAACTACTTCTTCGTCCCGTGTGTAAAGATTGACCATAAGATTTTGACCTTTTTTAAATAATAATTATTGAAATATATCTTAAAAGAAAATCACAATTAATACAAAAGTCCATTTGGTTTGTTAATAATTACTTACTGCGTTAAATAATATACATAGTTATTAGCCACTTTCAAACTCATATGAAGCATAAATAACGGTTAGAAACACATTTCGCAATAAATGCAAGATCGACGTCACCGGAAGCATTTTATCGAGTAATAGATCGGTGACCTGAATGGCTTTACTTAGTGGCAATGTAGGTTTTATATTTCCCTATAAACACAATATTGGTTATTGCCAATAAAAGAAAGGTTCTTTTATGATGTCAGCTTTTGTAACTGTGGTTTTATACAGAAGTTAGGTACAGTACAAACGTATTGTACACGAAACTGTTATTTCTTTACTTCTCACTGAACTTTCTTTTCTATTAACGTCATTTATATATTATAACAAAGGCAAATAAGGAACCTTTCATACAAAACGTTACTTAAGAACAGGCCCTAAATAAATTATAATTTACCAGTTTGGTCCATATAATTCGCTCGCTCACATCGCAAAAGCTAAATTTTCTGAGAAACCGTTAGTTTTAGAACAATATTTTGGAGAACCTAAATTGTTACATTTACTTTAAATATTATGCACTCGTTTAATATACAGTCCATAATGCTGTTTCTTTTTAAGAAGTATATATACAATATCACTTTTTTATTTTAATTTCTTGGCAACACTTCTTCTATGAAAATTTAAAAACAAAACACTCTTTACATGTATAATAATACACAGAGAAACAATATCATCTCCATTTTATAAAATTGAATATGTTGAAATCTAAGACAAGTTTCGAATTACTTACACATACTTTGACTTGTATGGTATGATGAATAAAAAGCTTGCCTTGTTTAACGAGGTGAAATTAGGACTACAAACTACAAAGTCCTATCTACTACTCAACCTCGACCTTTACCTAGCGTTAACGTAAGTTCACTTAACAAATTGTTAGTGGTGACTGCGGGGATCGTACCGGCGCCTTTTTGTAACTCAGGAATTGCGCGCGATACCAATCCGCCACGGGCCCGCTACGCGTTAAATAAAACGTGTGTTATGTTAAAAGCACGCCTTGTTTAACGATGTGAAGTTAACACTACAACCTAGCGACCTTTACCTAGCGTTACCGCTTAGTTACTTAACAAAGTGGTCAAAAGTTACTGCGGGATCGAACCCGCGCTACCAGACAGATGAGCTCCGGAGTCGTGCGCGATACCAATCCGCCACGAGTCCGCTAGAGCACCATCGTTGCAATTTTCAAACACATCGGTCAACAAAATTGCAATAGAGAGTCGTGTAGGCCAGCATTCAAAAATAAAATTATTGACACTACCTTGCCTCTATATTTTAGAAAAATGTCTTTTTTCAAATCAAAATGAGGTCTCGTAAGAGGAAGTGACATTCACTGTTATGAAACTAGAGGCAGGTAAGTTACCGAACTGGGAGACACAGAACGGCAGTTTATGCACGTTTACCTTCTCAGGTAGGAGTTCAACTCGCCAATAGATTGCTAAATTCGCTTAAAAGTGCCACAGAGCTTAAGGCTTCTAAAGCTCGTCTGAAAAGAATTTTGGCCGCAGAAGCATTTTATGATACAGACGAGTTTATGGCACATGACTGGGAAAACGCGGAACAAACTGAGGGTTAGAGTGGTACAATTCAAACGAATGAGAGAGAGTGAATGCCAAAAATGTAATTATGCTTGATTGGGATTTCGATGGTAGATTATGTTGACGGAATAAAACAGTTATTTATTTTAACAAAGTTGGGGAAAAAGCAGGATATTCACCTGTACTCCACATCCTCAGCATTGCGGGGTCTAAAGTCCGCCTCCTCGCCGAAGATCTGCATGGGCACGTTGTTCCCGGACATCTTCTCGTACACGAAGCAGCGGTAACTGTCCTCGTTGCTGGTGGCGTGGCTGTGGTGTACCTTCCCTACCAGGTAGCGCGAGGAGCCTTCCTTCCACGTGGCTAGGCATTCAGCTCCTGCAAATTCATTTTTGGCAAATCACTAAATCACTATTTGAGAGGCATTGCAATTATGGTGAAGGATGAGTGGTAGTAATGAGTTATGAGGTGTAGCAAACTAAGGCCGAGCCCAATGACCAATGGAAATACAAGGACCAACGGTTTAACGTGACTTAGCAGGTGATGGTCTGATATGTCTAAACGATGGTGGAGTTGATGCGGGTATCATCAGATGATCACTGAGACTATCTGGCATTCTGACCTCCATGAAGCTGGATTACAGGACCACGCCACGAGTCCCAGTCTCAAGCAGACAGTTGTTCACGGTTTCGAGGGACTGTCAAATACGTTATTGAATACTACTAATGTACAACAAGGTAAAAATAACGAGCCAAAGTTACGACTACGAAGTATTCTCTACCGCTCATACAACATCGACCTTTATCAAGCGATACCGTAGTCACTTTACAAGTGGTGACTGCGGGGATCGAACCCGCGCCACCAGAGTGATGAGCTCCGAAAGTCACGTGCGATACCAACCCGCCACGGATCCACTGAAGATTAGTTAGGGATTCAAAGGGATCTTGTAAAGTACACAAGTATCAGTTTTCATTTATTATAACGAATTTGTGAAGTTATAGTTCTTCAAATACAATAGCTAGCTTTGACCAGAATTATTGATGACTTCACAATTCACATTTCTTTGTAAAGATGAAAGTAAAACATTGACCGCATTATTCAAAAGTCGGCCACATTTCGAAAATTAGTGTTTTTACGAATTTAGTAATTTTAAACGTGTTATTGAATTTCATGTTTCTCTGAGCTGTATGTTCCAAACCTGGTATAGATATCCCCACCAAAACTACCAGTTAACGAGAGAAAACCAAAAGAAAACCTGAGAAGACCTCCAAATTGTTGAACTGAATAAGGTTTACCAACCTGTGCTCTCAGTGCCGTGGACGTCAGGACACGCCTGGTAGCGCAGCAGGAGCCTAGAGTCCTGCGTGCAGGAGTCAATGCTGCTCACAGGGTACTTGCACTCCCCGTGACCTCGGTTGTAGGTGAAGGTGTGACCTCCGTGGAACGGGCAAGGTACTGAGGACGCCGCCTCTCGGAACATGGAGTACAGCAGGGCATCCCCGTGATCAGGGAACAGAGAGAGTGTAGACTGTCTCTCTGTAGGCAGTAGGCTGTAACAGAGATGAGGTTTTCAAGGGGTGTTCTTCCCGAAAGAAGAAGGGTATTCTGGTAGGAGTTTTAGTGACGTGCCGCAAGGATCTGTCATAGGTCCGGTGGTGTTTGCTACGTTTGTAAATGACTATCTCTCGTCTGTCAACGTGAAATCGTTTTCTGTGCTCTGATGACTTATATAATTCCAGCGAACAAATTATTTGACTTTTAGGAATTACTTTATACTAAACGTAGATATTGCAGTACAGAGCTAAAATAGCGTCTGAAGGAGTAGCTAAAAAACAAACCTTTTTGCTTTTATACCATAGATAAATGTCTGAAACGAGGTTTTATGACTTGAATGAAATGTCTGAAACAAGGGTTTTATGACTTATAAGGTAATATTTTTACCCTAAAACTAAACACTTAGTCAGAACTATTTAAAACGTCCTAATCACAAAACAACCACGAACGTAGGGTAACGATATGAGAAAATCACATTGGTACAGTGCCCTATCTCGATTCTGAACTTAAAAGCGTATAAATATAAGGATTTCTGAGGTTTTGTTTTGCTGAGTGAGAAACATTAGTATCATTTACGTATATTATAGACATATATTCAATACAAATTAAAAAGTAGTAACGTACGTGCAATGGTTTAAACGATTAACAAAACTAATAGGAAGTACAATAACGTAACAATAGTTTATTACCTTACTTCGATCAGTGAATCGAGTAAACTATCTGCAAACTTTCAAATAGTTCACAAATAAAGTGTCTTGTTTACGAATCAATTACTGATCAAGTTTGTAATAACCAACAATGAAATGACGATCATTGTCATTATCAGCGTATCATTGTACATCAGCGCAGTGCAACAACACAGTCGTGATGTACGTCACGGTTATGACGTCACGGATAAGGATCGATAAGTTGAGTCTGACGTGTCCCGAGGGGTTACTTACACTAATCAGTTGAGTAAAGAGCATCCCTCCGAGCCGAACCATGCCGGACTGGACAGTGGACACTGACACTTTGATTGGCAGTAGATCAAAGAGATGATACACATGAGTGGGCGAAATCCACTGATTTGAGGAGGTATTGCAAATAGATAAGTGTCTGTTGCTACCAGTGTTATTTGCTCTACGATCGGTGAGATAAATTTAAACGTCGGGAAAAGATTTAAAACTGGACTAGTAAATACTGACTAAACACGTATGAATTAGAATGATTTTCGTCTAAATGAAATTTAACTCTGTAAATTGGCTATGTTGAAACAATGATGCTATGTGGGTAGATTGCGCATAGATGTCACATGGCTGAGCAGGAAAATCAACATATTTCGGCAATCCAAGCACAGATAGCGCTGCGAAGGAATTATTTTAAGTCTTAAGTAGAGCCACTGACCTACGCGCAAGTTTGTTCGTCCTTGAAAATCGCACGATTTAGTCAAATTTATTCGAGCATGTGGAGCCGAGGGGGGAGAAAGATAGCAAGAGATGACAGCGCTCGCATATGTGCTTGGACTGCCTAACTATGTTGACTTTCCTGTCTCAACCATGTGGCATCTATGCCCAATCTACCTACCATAACATGATCTTTAGTTGAAACATGACTAAATTCGATGTTGTTAAGTTTTCTATTTTATTTATAGTGCACGAGTAAGTTCACTTTGTGAAATGTCTAACTAATAACCTTTACAGAGTTTTACTTACTTTCTTTGTACTGTAAAACGTTGATGTGTTTCTCGTGGATGACGACACAACGGTAGCATATCCCTTTACTGAAACAAAACCATAGTAATTAGTAATCGTTCTGTAATTCTTTCTGTAAATTTTAAAATCATAGAGTAGTTATATTACCTTACAATACGTTATACAACCAGGCCGACACATAGCTAATCGCTGAAGCGCCGCTGGCATGAGTCAAGCGAATTTCCTTGGTTATTTGTTCCTCTAATTCGCTCCTCTCACAGCCTCGCTTCGGCCATCAGCACACTGGAGGTTACATGCCATGAAAGGAAAGATCGTTTTAAATTTCGACTATATCCACTAAATTAAAGTTTACCTAGAAATTGAACAACTAATAAAATTACTACCGCTACATTGGAAAACATAAGCAACAAATTGGACTATAGTATTTTCAAACCAGACCATCCATTCAACAATTTTGAAACTACAACTGAATGTACTTTCTACTGAGCATTCCGTTAAATGAGAGTAACTATAAACAGGAAGTCAACATTATAAAATCTATCGCCAGCTGGTTACAAGAGCAACATGATAGACAGACGAACCAGCCACGAACCCTACCGACGCCCCAACCCCAAATTTGTCTGTGTAGTATAGTAACAACATTGAGCACGGATTGAGAAAACTCTTGACCGTCAAAATATCGCTTGCATTTAAAACTCAGAGTCCGTAATATCTTACAACATAACACGCCGGTAACAATACTCATGTACAGATTGGTTTAATAGTGTTTATCGGACAGACTGGCCGTACCACTTAAAGAGCATAGACCAGATCCAAGAACCACTAATCAACAAATCATCTTTCTCCCAGCACCCATAGACCATAACCATGATCTTGGAAATATTGAGAACAACCAATAGACATCCACGTTTTAGAAAGGGTAAAAACTGGATAGCTCGAGGAGCTGGAATATTACAGGCTTTTTTTGATCCAAGAAAACCAACATACAATTTTAAATGAGAAACTTGATTCAGCTCCACGTAATTTTTAATTCGATCACAGGCCGTCAACCTCGTCTGCCCCAGCTGTTCAACCACCAAATCCATATGAATTGTGCCTCACCAGACCCAGCACTGCACCAGCCAAAAATCAGTCCAGGTCAACTACCGGTCTTTGGGTTGATGGTATACAACTATGTGTCGTTAGTTTCAAACAAATCCGTGTTTGTTTTTGTTATATTTACAATAAATACTTTAAAAAAAGTAACGTGTTTTATATGGGGAATTCTCAAAACCCCATAATAAAAAATCTATCAATGTTTAATTTACTCCACCGTTGTCCCGAAACCTCCACACATTTGGAAACTGTTTGAAGGTAATTTACCTTATATTTCTATTCAATGAAATCTGAATTACCCCTGTTGTAGCCAGATTCCTTGTTTGCCTCAATTTTGACAACCCTAGCCGAAATGTACTTTGTTAATTTTAGTATATTTATATAGATACGGTGACAAAACATATTTTTATTTCAAATTTCTTGAAAATATTACGTAATTTACAGTTTTTAGATAGTTGAAACCCTTTTTTTGGTGAAAGGTTTCTCCCAAAAGATGGGTTCCGGTAGTCGGTTTTTGCTATAATTTTATAATTTTGATATAGTTTAGAAGTGCATATTCCACAACCTGCATGCGGTAAGACAAATGGTTTATTGAAGACTGTAGACCTGTGGGTAGGAATTGATAGAGATAGATCTTGGTCCCGGGTCTGGGTCTTACCATGCTGACAGAATAAATACCTCATTTTTTCAAAGACCGACAATAAACCGATATCCAAAGAAACATACTCTGACTAGAGAGTTATTTTCTCATGTGGAGTGGTAAACACTGTTGATTTAATCTCCTGACATGAAACTGTAACACACTTATCAGCTGAGCTGAGGTAGTGACATAAAGGAACACAACGTAACGACCGCTGGTTTATCACCACACCACAGTACTGATACTGATACAACCATGTGACAGACAGTTCCAACTCAACATTTCTCCCTCCTTTCTACTTTATTGCTCAGTTTATTGTGGGTAATTTATTAGCCCATTTAGAACAACGGTAAATGTGACCCAGAGCTTATTGGGGCTGTAAATCATCAGAGAAAACGATTTACGAATGAAAAATAAACGGGTTTATTACTTTTGTGGACTTGATCACTCTAGAAAAAGTTGCTTAAAACATGCTCTCGTAGTCCCCCGTTTAAGACGCTATTTTTTGGTGTAGAGATTACAAAAATTGTTTTCCATGTTCTCAAAGCTTGTCTTTAGGTTTGTATAACCTGTTTCTTTTGGGCAAAAATATTTAAGTTGGTTAAAAGTAGGCTATTGTAAAAGTGTACTATATTTTTTCACAAGCAGTTTTTACCTTTTGCGTGCACAAGAACATAGAACCACTACTACCCAAACCTATAAACCCGCATTTGTACGTTTCCGTTCACAAATGGTGTCGGAAACAGGGGACTACGAAACCATGTTTTGCCGCTTTTGGAGTGAGTGGAGCAAAGTTGGAATATATAATTCCACGGAGCGGATCCGTGGCGGATTGGTATCGCGCGCGACTCCCGAGCTCATCACTCCGGTGGCGCGGGTTCGATCCCCGCAGTCACCACTTACAATTTGTAATGTGACTATACGGTAACGCTAGGTAAAGGTCGAGGTTGAGTGGTAGAGAGGACTTTGTAGTCCTAGCTTAGCCTCGTTAAACAAGACAAACTTTAACTTTTACCTTTTTTTATAATTGGCACGCACGACTCTTCAAAGCACTGAGCCAGACAAGACATCTCTACTAGAGCCGATTTTTTAGAAACAGAAGATAAACTTGGATTTCCCTACCCCTCCTCCACCGGAGAAAAATAATAAATACCCCGCTATTTCATTGGTAAACATGGGTTTTGGCTTGGTTGACCAATCCTCATAATATGTAAAAACAGCCAATTCTGTCATAAAAACTTGTTAAGTCTTAAACTATTTTCAACAAGTTAAAACAGTCAGAGCTACAGATACCGGTCCCCCCGTCCTCAGCGTGTCTGACATATGACTCAACTTCTGAAGTGCCCATGGGCACATACTCGAGGGCGGAGGGGGACACGGCTCCCCTTTAGGAAGGGGAACAAAAATATATATATTAGATCAAAATACTAGTAACTTAATTTCATTATTTGTTACCTGAATTTTAAATAAATGCATTTTTACTTAATTGGGATAGGAGGTGGTTGAGTGCAAGTGGTAATGACACTGTGTTATACAGAGTGTTTCAAAAGTCTATGGGACTTCGTATTTCAACATTATGAATGTAAATCTTGTGGGTAATGTTGTAGTTTTGAGATCAAAACGAGAGAGCACCATCGCTAGGAAAGGTTCTCTTGCTTTTGGAACGAAACAGTTTTCGTTGAATGTTTAAAATTATATGAGTTATGTTAAACGTGTTAAATTAAATTACGATAGGCATAAACCACTCAAACAACTATTGACAAGTGGCAATAACATAAAATAATATTTTACATCTCTTCACAAAAGACACGAAAAGGGTTTTAACAAATGGAATTATCAAAGTTCCTCAAGGCAGACTTTAGAGCGAAGATGACAAATGAACACTGACTCTTTGAGAGTTGAAATGGGATCTTTTCCCGCATTCAATTTATAATGACTTGAAGGGATTGTTTCAAGTAATGAAATTACTTTGATTCATTTACTAAATGAAAGAGAGACTAAGCTGGTACAAATTGTTAATACTGTTCTATACAATGAGATCTTCAAGCTTGAAAAGAACGGGGTCTCCTTTCTTCTACAGAATAGAGCTACTGCGTCATTTGCGAATTTCCTTTCGTTGGAGTCGTTCTTGTTTTAAACTCAACTGAAATTATTGTCAAATGTTATGTTTTTTTGACGTAGGTAACGAATCAATGGAGACTTTTCTTTGGTAACAAACTAAAAGTCAGTACTCAGTTTACTTTGATATTTTGATTTTAGAGACGGACTACTCATTGAAGGTGAATATGGGACGAATGGTGAATGTGATGATTGTTTTGATGGATGATGGCGTTTGTTACGAACTAGGGCCGACTGTTCCCCGGATTGGATCATTAACTAATTACCAATGAAACGGACCAATTGCAACTGCTTATTGTGACTTTCGAACCACGCAGAGAAAAACACCACAAGGTTGACTTTAAATGATTAACTTGATCTTAAATGACGTAGTTTCAACGTTTACATTTCGTTCTGGGTCAAACGTTTCAACTGACATTTGCGATATTCAATTTTTAAAGCGTATAATTTGATGTAAAATGTAAATGTCTGGTTTAATGAGGCGGAGTTAGGTCTACAAAGTTCTCTCTACCACTCAACCTCAACCTTTACCTAGCGTCTCTTTACAGACGTAAGTGGTGACTTCGGGGAACGAACCCGCGCCAGCGAGTGACGCGCTCCTGAGTCGCGCACGATTTCACCCTGCCACGGGTGGACTTATGTGTACCACATACCCCAGGCCTTTTTTAAATATTGCTTAAGGTTTTTAATATATTACATGATTCTGCTCGATTCATTCCATTAAAATTTCCTAGAATAAATAATTGATGGGTTGCCTCCTTATAAAACCTTCATGTATCGTGTATTCGCATATACGACTTCTATAAACAAAATAATATTGATATAACTTTTAAACTACTTTGATTGTATTTGATTGTTTCATTGATTATCTAGTCTAGTGGCTTTTATATTGTAATAAAATAAATAGATAAAAATGCCTTTATTTGCGTTTCTCATTGAACGATGTTTTTAGAACAACCACCGTCAACATCAAATGAATCCCTCAGTTTACAATTAAACCTAATTACAATGTGTTATTTGTTAATAATAAGGACTTCAACTTAAATTTAGACCTACTAATACTGTACACCTTTAAGTATCGGGAAGCCCGTTGTACAATGTCGGTCCCAAGTAAGAAAACTTCTTCTTCCAAACTCAAGATTGACTTTGGGACAATGAAGCCTCCCACCATGGAGTGTGCTCCTATGAGCTACCTCGTTCCGACAAGAGAGTCTCTGTCGATGTTAGGTCTCTGTAACTTGCTGTGACGTTTTAAATTGTTATTGTGGCAATGCCTATTTCTTGTGAAACTTGATCGTCGGCAATACATTTGTGATTTCTGAGGTCACCCACTGACTTCACTGTCTAGAACGCACCCCGAGGGTAAAAAGAATCGGTTCTTTAAACAAAATGAAAGATAACTAAAGAGTAGGTTCGTCCTAGGTTTGACACATTCGTGATGCTACTATACAGTATACAGGGTGTCTATACTTACTCATCTACGAGGAGGAACTTGTCGCCCTCCGAGGCGAGGCACCTGCCCTTGGTGCTGAGCCTGGACTCCTGGATGGTGATGGGTTGACGCACTCCGGACTGGAACCAGGTTCCGGTCCACTTGGTGGGGAACTGGCATCCGGTGCCCACTGAAACAGAGATGAGCATTGTTCAGTCAAGCAACTGTTGTGACTAGGATTCGTTAGTGATCCGCTGGATCAAACCACTTTTAATTGGAATTTATGAAATTAAACTTTACTTTTGAAGAATTTGTTCAAATGCACCACACGCCACTAAATACTGATGAGGTTGCCTAGTCTGCATGACGAAGCACGAGATGTTACAAGCAAAACTTGCTCCACATCGTATCATAGCGGAAGAAAGGATTTTAGTATTATTATGTAGGCTTAAATTTACCTCTTGCAGATATGCACTTGCAAAAGTGTAGTTTAATACATTCAAAACCCACCAACCAGAAGCAGTCTCTGTAGGCCTAAACCAAAGGTAAACCACAAGTATATTTTGTCCATGATTTAACGAACATTTAGAAACATAATAATATAAAATACACTCTAGTAGCCTTACACTTGTTGTTTTCAAACCTAAGTTCATTTGTACCAAGCATTTTAGTTCTCAATTAAAGAAAACGATCATGGATATCATTTAAGATAAAAATTTACTTCCCACCTACTTCGTTTAGGCCAGAGGTCTCTTCTTTGTATACAAGTATACAAATACAAGTATTTAAAATCGATTGTTTCGTTAAGTGTTAATTATTTGTTGTTGTAAGTTTAAATTAAGTAATATTTACGGAAACACAACTGGATTTGTCATTAGGCTCGAAATGTTGATGGCACAAAGTGTCTCACAACTTATTTGAGTAACAAAGTTGTCATTCCAATTTTCCAAGTTTTACCGATATTTTACTGGGCGTATGAAATAAATATAAACTAAATACCCGTTGTAACATTTATTTTACTGACCGGTTTCGGAAATTATTTCATGATCACGGTGGAAAAAACCTCAATTAAAATATAAATATTTAATGTCGATCAAAGTGTTAGCGGGAACAGAACTATGAACTCCGGACTCGAACACAATATCAAAATACCAATATTATAACAGTTTATTTTATTACTATTGCTTATTATTATTTAATGTATTTATTACATACAATATTAACGGACAGACAAAGTAACGAGATAAACGATCCACGTTTTGTGCGATGAGGTTTGAAAATGATTTTCTGTCTTATAAATCTCGTAATCCGATCAAGCTCCAACAATCCCCGTAAAGCTTCGCCAAGACTTTGAATGCATTATAATGTGCATCTATCTTCTTCCATCTACTTTATACTTCAAGTTATATGAATACCCGCCAAACTCAATTTCACACTATTTCAAAAGCAATTTCTTATTTGGTTATAAGAAGGAATACCTTAACACTACTCTTTGTGCTGTTGTATTTACGCTGAAGGTGTAAATGTGGGTAATTCTTGAGTTATCTGGTAATGTTTAATGGATAAGTGAATTTTAGACAAAATGATAACTTAGGCAAAGTTGTAGTGTTTGATGCATTCATGCTTTCTGAATTGTCGGTACTTGTAGCTTTAGTACATTTAAAAACGATTCAGATAAGTATCTGTTACAACGCGGTAACATAAGTCATAAAACAATTACTAACTTGCGTTGCACGAAAAAACTTAGAAAATTAATTCTTGAAATTTCAAAACGGTTTAAGGATTGGTTTTGTATTTGGACAAACTAGTAAAACTCAAGCACTGCATTTATCCTGACGGGATCATATAGTATAGTTGAAACCAAAGACAATGATATGGTAGTAGGATTGCGCATGTATGCCACATTGCTGTGGCAGGAAACTCAGAATAGTTAGTCAGCCCACGCCCAGGATGCGCTGCGAGCGCTGCAGTCTTACGCAAACTCTCTCCCCCCCCCCGGGCTCCACATGCACTAGTTTTTCCGATGTCAATGACCAAGTCGTGCAATTTCCGGAACCAACCGAATTCGTCCCTGGCTCGATTTGAGAATTTAAAAGGATTCCCTCTCAGCGCATTCTGTGCGTAGTCTGCCTCAACTGTGCTGAGTTTCCTGCCTCCGCCACGTGGCATCTATGCGATATCTACCTACCATAACACTGTCTTTGATTAAACTTAACCAAGCACAAGCATAAAAGATTATGGAACCTAATAAAAAATCCAAGAAAACCAAAATATTGTTTTGAGTTTCCTCAGGTAAATTCTTGCAAATGAACTCATATAAATATTTTAGTCTCTGCATTACTAAAAGGAACAAACCTTCTTTAACTGGTTGGTAAACAGACATGATCAGCTGTTTTCAGTGGCATAACTGACGTTATCAGCTGTGCGCTGACGTCACAACAAACACACAGCTGATTGCAAACATTACAAGCATGGCTGGCGACATTGCAAGCATGAAGCATGAATGTGAACAATAGACGCTTGATTGCAAACACGCTTTGTGTTCAATCGCTTCTACCTTTGTCTGTGTCGTGTTTAACGACCTTTACTCGCCTTTTGTAGTGTGACAAGTGAAAGGAAATATACAGGCTGGCTTTTTCAAACGGGCCCAAGTATTGTTGTAATCTTTAAACAGGGGATTTTGTGTAACGTTTTAATTATGTAAAACAAGTAAAAATGTTTCTGATCGGACAGAGCGGCCGCGGGAACCACTCTGGGCACCGCTTATAATGTGGAGTAAAAACGTGACGTTTTAATGACGTCCAATGACGTTTAAAACTTGTAAATGTACTGAAATTATAAATCTTTTCATTGGGTGCATAGAGCTAGTTGGGGCTGCTGTACGTGTACATTCTAAAAATTGTATTTTTACCTCCCCCAGAAGATGCGACAAACGTCGCGAAATGTACATCGGGACTTTTAAATCTCTCAACAAGGTCTACAGGCACCCAACAGGTATTTACTATATTAATTGATATAGGCCTTGAAACTGGGTATAATAAAATTTGTACTATTTCGATATTCTCAGGGATAGGAACAAACCAAGTCCAACAAATCAAGGCCAGTTGGTTTGAACTTCAATGCAAATAAGAATTATGTTGTGTAAAGATTTTGATTATTTATATGCAGGTTAAGTGTAAGAGAGGACTTGCTAGTCCTAACTTCGCCTAATAAAGCCATTCTTCATTTCATTTCAAATACAATGTTTCTGAAACTCGATACCCACAGTTCAATAGGGTTTCGTCAAGGACAGAGCCATGCCACGGAACGTGGAAGTTATTACAAAAAAGCCGTTGTGTAACAGTTACAGACTCATTATTTTAAAAGAAAGTTTCAATATAACAATCGGACGATGTTGTACCGTCCACGTCTTTCCATGTCATAAAATGGCATAGCCTACATTGTCAAATGCTATAACAATGACGTCTGAAAACATATACACAATTTAGAACCAGCTGTTTTGAGCCACTCTGTATGTTCGTTCAACGCAATCAATTGAACAATATTTCAAAACCGATGATTCAGAGAGAGGATTACTCATTCATCACGCATTATCTTTCTCTGAGTGATTTCCAACGCGTTTGCATAATTGTGTGAATGTAGAATGACTGAGCCCTGGGGATGTGAGCGGATGTGAAGGGGTGGCTTCAGCCCCCAAGTCCGTGCAATATCTGTTCTGTACTACATGATGACCTGAACAATTCTACTTCAGATGAGTGATGCTTTTCATCGAGTTTCCTTTGGAGAAATGAGATACTCGTATTCATGCCGTCAGCATGGTAAGACTGGCTCGGGACCATGATATGAGCACCGATCATGACTGGGACTTGTGGCGTGGTCCTGTAATCCAGGTTCATGGAGGTCAGGTTTTGAGGATTATATAGGTCTAAAGCGGCTCAGATAGTCTCAGTGATCATCTGATGATACCTGCATCAACTCCCACCATCGTTTAGACATATCAGACCATCACCTGCGTGGTTCGGAAGTCACGTACGTTAAGCCGTTGGTCCTTGTATTTCCATTGGTCATTGGGCTATTAATTAATTACCCATTCTAAGGAAGAGTCGGCCTTAGTTTGTAACAAGACTGCACCTCATAACTCATTACTACCAATCATCACACTCATCCTTCACCGCATATTTGCCTTGAAATACCCTCATGAGAGTGGGTTGCATCTCAAATAGTGATATAGTGATCTTGACCCCCAGAATACGTTTTGAACCAGTTTATGTATGTTTTCATGTATATAAGTGTATCACCCTACAAGTGGCTTTTTTGTACGATTTTCACAACATTCGGTACAAATGTTCTTTTTGTAAATGTCTCGGTCGAATTCGTTAACTAATAAAATCGGACTACAGAGATCCTCCTTTTGGGGGAGTCCTACCACCAAAAAGTGTTGTTAATTATTTTAAAATAGTAAATTTCATTGGATTTTGATGAAATTTATAATAAATATGTCTTTTAATGGTCTCTATGTAGTATCAATGTACAATGAAATATGAAAATCCAGAGGCCATAGAAGTGTACTTTTGCTACAACAGCGTTATGAGTAGTCCGATTATAATGAAATTTAAAATACGTTTTCCTTTCATGATACATTCTGAAACTTGCAGTGAAATACCACGTTATTCTAAGGCCGAAGGGCTGTGAGCGTAGCGGACAGCTTCGTCACCCCTATGGCAATAAGGAAATTTGCTTCACTCATGCCAGCGGTGCTTTAGCGTGTAGCTGCTAGTCGGCCTGGTTTATTGTTAATTAATACTTATTATTTATTAATCAAAGGGTCTCTTTAGTTTGGAATGGAAGAAAACCCAGATACTAGGCTATAAAAGAATTTCATGGTTGAATTATATAAATGAACGTCTTTTAAATTTACTAGGTCTAGTACCCGAATATAACAGGGTTTTCAAAAAATCACCTTGAGAATCAATAAAGTATACCACTTCTACGAATTAGGATTACGGTCTTTTTCAAAAAGTTTCGAATAAAAATTAAATAAAAATTATTTTGTTCCTTTGGCTAGGCGGGGTATTTATCTGATTTATTTGCGTTAAGCTACTTTAAAATGCCTACTGGCGACTAGATATTCGTCGTCGTTGACTTCATTCTGCTGTGCAACCCAATCAGCTGTTGCACAGAGTAAGGTTTGGTTTCTCTGTGGAGCAGGCAG
Organism: Matsumurasca onukii; assembly: GCA_018831715.1. NCBI lineage: Eukaryota > Metazoa > Arthropoda > Insecta > Hemiptera > Cicadellidae > Matsumurasca > Matsumurasca onukii. The sequence goes on along the minus strand of CM032063.1, from coordinate 47,526,524 downwards.
CGTCATGTGCGCATGCGCGGCCAGCATCTACTACAGCTGTCTCTGACTCACTGTCAACATGGCGGAGGTTATGTGTTGCCGGTTCGTGTTGTGTATTTCGGTGTGTATTTTCTGGTGTTTCCGTCAACACCAGTACGTGACTAGTAATTGTGGATGTGCTTTAATTAGTGGACAATGTAATTCAGATAGTGAATATACTGATTTATTACGTTAGCAATAGGCTACAAAGTGTCTTCGCTGCATCCACGTAAGGGATCATGTGATTCAAGAGCTAGCCTAGGATATTGCTGCAGGTAAATAATTTTTTAGTGTTATTAAGCATGCATGTATTTTAGTGTATTCAAACCATCTAATCTAGCCCTTTGGCTGATTCTATCGTTTAGGCTAGCATTACTTTTAGGTAAGGTCTAGATAGTAGGCGGGCTAGGGTTTTGCATTTGGGCCTTTGATCCAACAAAACTTTACCCCTATATAAATTTGACATGTCATAACATTACGTGTGTGTCAAACTTTAAGCTGGCTAAATCAAAACTGTTGTAATTGGCACAATATATTGATACATTCAAAACAGACGGTCAACGTTTAGGTAGACTTGAGTGAATAAACAAACACATTGCTCACCTAACCCTGTCAACAAACAATTTAACAAACTAATACCGATTACATGCTATGGGAACACTTTTTACACACATGTATATACTCGTATGTGTATCAGTCGCATTTTTCCGATGTTTATAAACTTTAGTACAAATGTTCCTTTTGTAAATATCTTGTCGAGTTCGTTAACCAGCAAAATCAAACTAACAGAATTCCCGTTTTGGGAGAGGGGGACTTTTCTTGAAAAAGGGGATTTAATGAATAGATAGAATAAATTTCGTCCGATTTTAATGAAATTCGAAATAAATATATATTATGTTATTATACATCAATATAGGCCTACTAAAATTTATGAAAATGTATCAAGTAATTTTAAAGTGGCGTAAAAAATATTTTTTGCTGTAACAACAAATTCTTCCGTAAACAGCCCGTAAGCCTGAAGGCGAAGGCCGAAGCGAGGCTGTGACAGTAGCGAATCAAAGTGTCAAAAGAAATCCGCTTCACTCACGCTAGTGGCGCTTAACTGCGTGTCGGCCTGGTATTTTACTAGGAACGGCTCAAATCAGAACCAAGCCTAAAGTTGGTCTTCATACTTCCTTACACTGTGACAAAGAGGGGTGTTGTACTCCACTGCGTCCACATCAAAGCTTACGTCGGCAATTATGCATACACAATCAGCTGGTTGTTTACCGTGACGTCAGCACACAGCTGATAACGTCAGTGACGTCATTCTAAACAGCTGATTCTGTATTCATGAAGACACCTCGGCTCGTAACACTGCCTTAGTTTCACACCGCTATTTATAGCGTCACTGAGGGGGGTTGGTAGCACTGCTTTTTGATTAGTTTTTATCAAACGAGGAATATAGTTTTATACAGAACAGATTTAACAGAAATAGGACTTAGAAGGCTCTCTGTGATACCTGAAACAAGCATAATTGTCTTGGAAGTCTAAAATCTTTCTAGTTAAAATAAAGTATTAAATGTACATGTCGTAACAATCAAGTTAGTTAAGGTTCAAGTTAACACTTACATATGGAGCTCGCTGGAAAATATATTGTCATGGTAGGTAGATTGCACATACATGCCTCGTCGTTGAGGCAGTAAAATCATAGTTGCGGCAACCCAAGCATATATTGCGTTGCCGTCATTCGCCGTCTTTCTCCCCTTGGCTCGACATGCTCGAGTTTGTCCGATGTCAATGACTTAAATGTGAGCAAATCGTGCGATTTTCAGGAACGAACCAACCTTGCGCGTGCGTCACTGGCTCCACTTGACTCTTTAACGAACTCCCTCGCGCTATCTGTGCTTGGGTTGCCGCAACAAGGTTGATTTTCCTGCCACAGCAATGTGGCATACAATGCAATCTACCTACCATAACATAATCTTTGGTAAAACGCAAAGTCACGCTAGAATAATATAGTCATTACTAAATTGGACCTATTCAATCTGTTTAGTAACCCCAACCCCAACTCTCTACAGAGTTTCGAATTTCCTCCCCTCTTATGGACTTTACACACGCAAAGAGTCTTGGCCAGAATGTTTGACTTCTTTTATTTATTTAAAAATGTCTTGTGGTCAGAGTTTTTAACTTTAAAGATGAAAGACATCCTTAAGCTGAACAGAATTAATAAACTTCTAAAGGTCTTTACTTTGGACGAAACATTTCATCGGTAGACGCTAATAATGACTTATTTCTATAGTAAAACCTATATATACTTGTATTTGTATGAAAACTAAGGAAATTTCCACTGCTTTGTATGAAGCCGAGGACTTGAATGGTTGATGTTATGAAAGGTACGTTAACTCCAGGAGCACGCTTTTGTTTGTGCAACGCATTAAAAGTTTAACAAAACCACGAAACTGAATAAATAATAGCACCTGAATACAAAAGACCTTTTTAACAGAATGGGTAGTGTGAGCTTTCATGTTTGTCTTGACAACAAGTTATTACTTTTTCATGTCTCGGGTTTTAAGAATTTTTTAATGCACATTTTCATTTAGACAAAACCACTTAATGCCACGCTATTTAAAAAGCTTAAAAAATAATCAGTGGACTATAAAACATTAAAACAGCATTCTAGCCGAAACTAAAGAAGTAACATCTAGCGGACCTGTGGCGGGTTAGAATCGTGCGCGACTCTGGAGCTCATCACTCCGTTGGTGCGGGTTCGATGCCCACAGTCACCACTTTAATTTGTTAAGTGACTATGCGGTAACGCTAGGTAAAGGTCGAGACTGAGTGGTAGACTTTTAGTCCTAACTTCGCTTCGAAAACTTAACTTTCTTTTAAAACCTAAAATATTTCATAAAGTAAAAGTTTAAGAAAAATATTCTAAAAATATGTGTAAGCTACTATGGCTAGTATCTTTGTATACAGGGTGTTTATGAAACAACTTTACATCTTTAACATTGTCTTGCACGTTTATCTTTAGTGATCTTTAGTTAATTCTTCAGAAAAATAACTCATAAGTTGTATTTGATATTGATAAATCAAGTATTTTTTTGTATATTGAGGCACGGATTGAAAAAGTACATGCAGTGCGAACATTTAATAGAAAACAAGGATTTTTTTATTGTTTTGGTTTTTATACAAATTAAGCATACTACTATGAACATACAAAATATCATTTAAATACTTAACGATTATCATACTAAACAGAACCGATAAATTGCAACAACGTCCTTAAATACCTATACCGATTGTACTTTACATTCTTTCCCTACCTTATTGTCTTACTCTCTTGTTTAGTTCGAAACCTCTATTTAAAAATAATAATAAAACCCGCCAAAACCAAAGTTCAGCGTATAATGGTGCCTCTACAAATTAAAACACAAGAATCACACAGCGGGGTTTACTTGGGATCAATATGTGCACATCCACAATAAACACAAGGATTTTACATTGATTAAAAGTAAACATTTGTCCAGACTAACCCTTCCAGGTGTATTGGAGATTTCATTTTCTAGATTGAATTATGGTTTGTTTGTTGTTTGTTAGTGTGGCCTTCTTCAAAGAGGTTTTAAGCACGAATTGATCTGGCAATATCATTAAAAGACGTGGCGTATTTAGGTTTCTTGTCAGGTGACACAGAGTACTCCAAGTTTTCTTTGAATCATAGATAATGCATGGTAGGTAGATAGCGTATAGATGCCACATGGTTGAGACAGCAATATCAAAATAGTTCGGCAGCCCGAGTACAGATAGTGCTGCCGTCATTCTCCCCTCGGCTCCACATGCTCGAGTTTGTCCGATGTTGATGACTTAAATGTGACCGAATCGTGCGTTTTTCCGAGATCGAACAAACTTGTGCGTGCGTCAGTGACTCTACTTGAGGCTCTTCAAAGAAATCCCTCGCAGCGCTATCTGTGCTTGGGCTGCCAAGCTATGTTGATTATCCTGCCTCAGCCGTTCGACACCTATGCGCAATCTACTTACCATAACATTATATTTGCTGGTAGTTAGTAAAACGGAGGTTCCCAAGTTTTCGTTGAGTATAACACTTAGAACTAAAAGTTCTGGAAAGCTAAAGAATGTTCAGTCAATACAGTTCTTAACTTCCACGTACACGGAAAAGGCGGGACGATTCTTGCTTTTGTACAACACTTCCTTTATCTTTTCTAGTCATTTTGCGTCAGTTCTAAGGACAAGGATTACTAGCTTAGCTCTGAACTAGAAAAATAATATAAATTTATAAACATTCCTTTATTTAGCGTTTCTCAATAGAATAATATGGTTTTCAGAACAACACATGTAGACTTATTCTAATTTAATACAAATTACATTTATAAGCTATAATTAATCAAAGACCGAAAAGTTAAGTGGAAAATGTACCTCTAGTACGAAAAAGGTCTTTACGCTAAAACTGACAAACTAATTTAGTAGGAAAACACAACGAAATTAGTAAAATCACTACAAACCAACACATGACAAAAAGAAATTATGTATTACGAAAACCAGTAACTTTAAATTGATAAACCCACAAAACAACTCAGACATTATTTAATTAGGCCTAACATTATACTCGTACTTTGGGCCAGCGTGTTAAATATATTTTAGCCAAGGAATAGATTTCAAACCAAGATCAAGTAGAATAAAGTCGAAATACTCCGATCTAAAATAAACCATACACAATGTCTCGTTAAGTGAAAGGATAAACTAATAGAGTGGTTATTGCTTATTCGTATTCAGTGGTCGCTATCAAAGACATTATTCATGCGAAGGATTTACGGAGGCTAAATATTTACTCGTGAAGGGTTCTTATTGGCGAATCAATAATGTGGAATATAAACAGCCTCGTCTGAACTGCCTTGGTCGTGCCTAACATGATTTCAAACCCTTCCTGGTGAGCTAATATAGGGTGTTTTTCCTTAAAAACGTAACCAAATTTTCAAACTATCGTAAGTAATTTTTACGAGCAATATTGAACATATATAGTTTGCATAACTAGTTTGTTTGCTTCAATATCTATGAGCAGGTCTGTATTTTTGCAGTAATACTGTGATTTTCATTTCTTAATTTGATGTTATCGTTAAACGAACGCAATCTTGGGTTTTAACACAGATCAAATAGTATTTATCGTACTTAAGAACAAGGTAGTTTACAAATTTAGTATTCACAGACTTGTTCCAAACATAACAGAAGGTAGACTGAACAAGATGAAAAAATGTTGGAAGATGTTAGTTTGGAAAATACCCTAAAAATCTCTTAGAGTTTTGAAACAACAAAAGCAAATAGTCTACTCACACTTACAAACTATACTTCAAACGCCCCTTGTCGCAAAGAAAATGTTCTTGTTCTTAAGTACTCTTCAACAACGAACACTCTTTTATCTTTGCTAAAACCATGAGAACAGCTGAGATGGTAAAACTAGTTTGATCCAGTGTTACAAAAAATTTGTAAACCATAAAGGTTATTTGGTCTGCTAGAAATATTGAGGAAATTCTGAGTTCTGAGTTTATTTTTAGATTTTCATTATAATTTTGTATTTTTGCTGTTTTGGGTTAAGACGTTATGATCTGAGTATTACACTGGTTTTGTTTATTGTCCGTATAAGTGGTCGCAAAAAGGATATAAGAAATTTTTTTGAACAGTTAAGTTTAAAAAAGGTATGGGAAATAATCTAATGTTATATTTCTTACTCGTCTAAGACACTAGTCATTTTTGTCGGAGTTGTATTGAAGTTAATTTTTACTAGTTGTTAGTGTTTGTTACTAATTACGTTTTTTTAGTATTTTGTAAATTTAAGCGAATTTTAGTATTTAGTAGAAAATACCATGCGCTTTCTGACCAGGTCAAATACAAAATTTAATTAACCCACTGAAAGGCTTTAATTCGCATTGCATATAGTATAGATTCGAATAAAATGCTGCTAGTAATGATTTTTTCTGCACAATTCTATTTCTATGGAGATAAAGGAAGTTTTGTTTTCTGAAGAGTGTTTTCACTGCTTTGTATGAAGCCGAGGACTTGAATGGTTGATGTTATGAAAGGTACGTTAACTCCAGGTGCACGCTTTTGTTTGTGGAACGCATTAAAAGTTTAACAACACCACGAAACTGTATAAATAATAGCACCTGAATACAAAAGATCTTTTTAACAAACAATTCAGCTAGATGGGTGGTGTGAGGGTTTTGCGTAACTTTCTAGACAGGTTTTGCGTTTTCTTCTCGGGTTTTATATTCAGTTTCAACTTTATGCAGAGTAGATTAAAATTGTTTTATTTGATGTATAAAAATTACCCAAAAACCAGTTCTGAGTTGAATGCGATCTTTTCAATTAAATTACAAGTCCCACACTACAGGGTTACTTCGGATCAATATGTGCACATCCACAAGTAAACACGAGGATTTTACATTGATTAAAAGTAAACATTTGTCCAGACTGACCTCCCAGGTGTATTGGAGATTATATTTTCTATATTGAAAAGTTTTTCTCAGTTTTATATGCTGACCTATTGACTTGATTTCAAGTACGTCTGGAAATATAATATCACCAGTGTTGTTGGGTTAACATTTATTTGACACATTAATCGTTTCTGCTGAAGTAAGAGTTTCCCTGTGAAAGGAAACACCTGCAACTAGAGGTTCTAGAAAGCTAAAGAATGTTCAGCCAGTTCAGCATTTAGCTTCTAAGTACGTGAAAAGGGCGGGACAGGTTTGAGACCTGCGGTGTCTTACGCGCTCTAGTCATCGTTTATTGCTACAGCTGATGCGAGATAAAAACACTATAGCAACAAAGTAAATAGTTATACATAATAAAGTTCTTCCGGTTCACACCGCGTCAAAACATCATAATAATTAGCTTGAAATATTTCGGTCTTGCTGTGGAGTACCATCTTCAGTAACTGATTACTGATTGGCTAAAATAAAATCGCCCGAGGTCAACTCGTATAACCTCCTCGTTTCACTGAAGTCGGTTAAGAACTGAGCTTCCTTCTGAGGCTATACTGTTGGTGGCAGGAATGCCAACCGTCCATTGAAACAGGGATGCCAAATGTCAAGTAAATGAGCGTAAAATTCAGCGTACATTACTATCACCCCATATCATTAGTTTTACTCAAAATAAACTGAAATTTCCTGATATTGTAAATGAAACTACATTGATTGCTACCAGGAAGTACAGCGTGTTCCGTAGATAATTGGTGAAGTATTTATCGGTGAATCTGATTGGGCTGTAGCATTGCGGATTCTTCCCTCTTACAGTTCAAGCCGGTTATAATATAGGCTATTACTTTTCCCTTCAGTAAGTGATTTTCCACTAAAGTCATATTTCAGTCCTGCACTTGTCCCTTTAAACCTCGATCAAAAAGTTATTTGCGAAACCTTTACGTTTTAGGTGGAAATATAATAGTTTAAACTTATAAACCAAAATGTTACTTGAATTGGCTAACTCGAGTTCAAATATTTGGTTTAGATTTTAAGTTTTGGCAAATAATGTTATAGTACGAAGATTGGGAATAGATGCCTAATACGTGAGGCAGGAAATTCAAAATAGTTGCGGCAGTCTAATCACAGATAGCGCTGCCATCTCATGCTGTTTTTCTCCCGTCTCGGCACGACATGCTAGAGTTTTCTGACGTCAAAGACTTAAATGTGACCAAATCGTTCGACTTTTGAGAACGAACGAACTTGCGCGTGCGTCAGTGGCTCTATTTTAGACTGTTAAAAGAACTCCCTCGCAGCGCTATCTGGGCTTGGGCTGCCGAGTTATGTTGATTTTCCTGCCCCAGCCATTCGGCATCTACTCGCAATCTACCTATCATAACATGATAATTATTATTGGTTTCAGTAACTTAGACGCACATCAGATTGCACCGTTGAAATATGAAAGAAGTAATTGATTATGTACAGTCTATAGTCAAGAGTCACACAACGGTTTATCTTGTCAGAGAGACGATTAAATTAATTTAAATGAAACGTGGAAACTCATTTGAGCTCTACAGATATATCGTGTCAAAAGGCAGCTTAACATTGATACAGACTAGAGTGTGTAAAGATATAATCCAATTAGTGTACATCTAGTGACTAGTGGCTTGTGCTGTGTTGCCGATAGTTTTGATGGATTGTGTGCCAACTCACTCATGTCAACATTGGTTTATCTGTTCAATACGTCCAACCATTTGCTTAACAATCTGTATACATTCTAGTTTTATAATGTAAAAAAATAACGCAGAAGCTTAATGCAGTTAAAAGGAGTAGTTTAATTGTTTATTAATGCGTGCTTCGCACAAAAACGGCGCGGGTTTGATTCCCGGGCGCAGTGATAACTTTTCACAATGGCCACTTCCCGGGGGTTTGGAAGTCACGTTAAGCAGTTGGTCCATTCAACTGATCGTTGGGCTATTAACCAGTGACCCAATGTAGGGAACAGTCGGTCCTAGTTTGTAACAAGACTACATCTCATTATCCATCAAAACACTCATCACACTCACCTTCATCCCATATTCACCTTAAAATACCATCTAAGAGTGGTCGGTGTCTCAAAGCAAAGTATCATGTGTGTTTTAATGACTTGAATGCAGGCTCCAAATGTCGCAAAAACTACCTCAATATGCAGGAATAAAATTATTCAATAATCTTCCACAAACTTTAAAACTAAAAAAGGCAAATATTAATAATATTATTTTAAAAAATTACTAAAAGAATTCCTGGTTAATAAAGCATACTACATCATAGATGAATTTCTGAATTCTTCTGGCGCCTTTGAATAGTTTAGTTCTATTATATTAGTATAAATTAGGCCTTATTTGTTAACAGTGGTTTTACTTTGGTGAATTGGTTTCGTTTTGTTGTTGTTTTTACTTTCTGTATTGCTACTATTGTCAACACAAAATATTTTGTAATAATGACAATAAAATGTTATGTTATTGATCAATTGTGTTTGGCACGGTGTTTTGTTTCTTTATACTTTCAAATTTGTATAGATGGAGTACTTTCTTCTTTAAGAATAAGTTAACGCTTGCGAACACGATTTATTTTAGGTTGTATACATGAAAGATGTATATCATGTAAATACATTTAGCTTTTCTTTTAAAGTACTTGTGTTGAGTTTAAACTTAGGCGATGAAGACAACGAAACATAATTAACAGCTGGATTAACGTAGACAAACAGGTGAATTAAACCCACGTTAAACAGCTCTGAACTCCTTTTATAAGGAAAGTTATTGTCGAAACCCGGTGCGCTGTATCTACTCATTGTTGAACAGCTGGAGTGGAAGCGGCGCGGGGTTGTTTATTTTTACTGAAGATTAAACTGTTCTTTCCACTTGAAAGGGCGTTTTCAGTTTTCCACTGCTCTGGAAAATAAACACCATTAAAACTAGTCCCGCGCTTTCAGCCGTGTTTGCGCCGCCGATGCTTTCAAGCCCGGCCAGGGCTGGCATAACGCTGTTCTATAGCGATCACTTTTGTCCCTGTTCTGAATAGGTTTTATGCCTGGTTCTGGCTTTGTTCAAGGTTAATACGGGTAGTGAAATGATAATTGTGGTGTTTATTTCTGGGACTCGTGGCGTGGTCCTGTAATCCAGCTTCATGGAAGTCAGGTTTTGAGGATGATATAGGTCTAAAGCGGCTCAGATAGTCTCAGTGATCATTTGATGATACCCGCATCAACTCCCACCATCGTTTAGACATATCAGACCATCACCTGCGTGGTTCGGAAGTCACGTTAAGCCGTTGGTCCTTGTATTTCCATTGGTCATTGGGCTATTAATTAATGACCCATTCTAAGGAAGAGTCGGCCTTAGTTTGTAACAATACTACACCTCATAACTCATTACTACCACTCATCACACTCATCCTTCACCACATGTTTGCCTTAAAATACCCTCATGAGAGTGGTCGGCATCTCAAATAGTGATTTTGTGATTTACTGATGACACTGTCTTGCATAAAAATACATTTGAATACAAGAATATCTTTTGCCATTAGAATTAGGATGATTTACCCATTTTATTTTGAAAAGTGAGCTCAATAATTTGAATAAAAAGTTTTACTTGGACCAGGCCGACATCCAGTTAAGCTCTAAAGTGCTATGAGTGCTATGGTGGTATGAGTGAAGGGAAGTTGTTTTGCAATTTGTCACTCTAATTCCTTAATTGTAAATCTAGTTCGCTACGCTCACAGCCTTGCTTCTGCCTTCAGCTTGTGTTTCACCACGGTTATATATACATATTTACATACAGTTTTGGATAATGCTCAACACGTGTTCTAGGAATTAGGATCGGTGCTCATTTCATGGTTCCGGGCCTAAATCTTGCCAAGCTGACAATATAATCATCTCATTTTCAATAGAAAATTCGTTAATACAAGTTTGAAAGTACCAATCAATGAATGTTTATTTACAAAATATACACCGAACAAAAGAGAAAACACATATCTTGAAGAGCTGGATCTTATTAGATTATTTAGAAATTTAAAATCATCAAACTGTCTAATAAAGAAGAAATTGTTTAACTTTGAAGCCTTTCAAATGCATGGCTTTTAAAAATCATTCAATGTCTCTGACGATGAATGCCATGCATTTGAAAGATCTTCAGAATTAAACAATTTTCTTATTTTATTAGACAGTTTGATGATTTTAAATTTCAAAAGAGAACAAATAAAATTTTACTAAAAACTATCTGAAATTCAAATCTACAAGCCGGATATGAATCGTAGCCAAGGTTTGAGGTGAGGTATGGACTGATCAGTATTCCACACTTACATCCGCATTACATTCAATGTCTAGAATACACGAAATGGACTGATTTATCTTGTCTATAAATCCAATATTGAATATTATGGAGTAAACGTGCCTCGCCGAGGTATAAACTCTAATCAACCACTGTTATTGGTTTTGTACTCTTGTGTGTATGTGATCCAGCTGATTCTGGCTCAAATTATCTTCCTCAATACAAACACGTGGCGTTTCATCAGCTGGTATTTCAACTATTTAATTGATTTTATCCACATGATCTTCATTGTAGTCCCTGAAAAAGTCATCGTAGATAGCAAATTCAAATTAGGTTATACACATTTAAAGGGAAATCAAACTTTCGATTGTTTTAAAAGGAAAACGTCAAGAATTTTGTGGAAATGAGTATTGTGTCAACTTGTATTAGACAGGAAACAAAGAGATACATTCAACAATATGATCTTCTAACATATTAAAACTGTTCATTCTATGTTTTGATATTGTTTAATGAAATTTATTGTATCTTAATCAGGCGAACCGAAGATAATGTTATGGTGGATAGATTTGGCATAGATGGCTGAGGCAGGAAAATCAACATAGCTGTGACAGCCAAGCACAGAGAGCGTCACGAGCTCTGTCGTCTCTAGTCGTCTTTCCCACCTTGGCTCCGCATGCTCGAGTTTGTCCGATGTCGATGACTTAAATGTGACCAAATCGTGCGATTTTCGAGAACGAACATTCGCGTCCGTCAGTGGCTCTACACTCTTAAAATAATATCCTCGCAGCGCTATCTGTGCTTGGGCTGCCAAACTATGTTGATTTTCCTGCTTAAGCCATATGGCATCTATGCGCAATCTATCTTCCATAACATAATCTTTGGGCAAACTAAGAAAACTGTACATAGTGTTGAATGTTCATGTGTTTATAAAATACCGGCTGAAATGGGTGGTATTGATTGGTAACGGTTCAACCGTTCTTATGTGTTATTCACTCCAGGTTGTATTATATTAGCTCACCAGGAAGGGTTTGAAATCATGTTAGGCACGAGCAAGGCAGTTCAGACGAGGCTGTTTATATTCCACATTATTGGATTCGCCAATAAGAACCCTTCACGAGTAAATATTTAGCCTCCGTAAATCCTTCGCATGAATAATGTCTTTGATAGCGACCACTGAATACGAATAAGCAATAACCACTCTATTAGTTTATCCTTTCACTTAACGTTCGCTGACGTTATATGCTGCTTTATGGCTCTATTTGCATCAATAAAGGACTCGGATAGTGTTTTGAATACTTAACATTATAAATACTTAACATTATTTTTATTTTATTTTAAAGTCGGATCATCTTGGAAATATTTGTTCAAACTATTATTATTATTAGAACTTGAATAAAATATTTTACTGAGTACTTGTGTATTACATCGTTTCCATGAATATTGTAAAATAAACTAGAAATAAAACAAAATTGGTTGTGCCATGAAAAAAAGCGGTCATTAGTCATACTATGAATTCTAGTTCACCTCCCGCTAGCTAGATTTTGCATGGTTCCTTGCTTTCGTAGAAAAGGTTGACCAATGGTGGGTGAGCTGCTACGCGATTAAATTTCATCTAAGTAAAACGAGAGACAATGTTATAACGAATAGATACTCATAGATGCCACATATCCGAGGCAGGAAGGTCAACATAGTTGCGGCAGCCTACACACAGAATGCGCTTTTAAGAAACTCAAGTATATAGCCACTGATGCAAGTGCAAGTTCGGTTGTTTTCGAAAATTGCACGATATGATCACATTTTAGTAATTGGCATCGTACAAACCCTAGCATATGGAGCCGAGGGGAAGAAAGACGGCAGCACTCGCAGCACTATCTGTGTGTGGACTGCCTGAACTATGTTGAGTTTCCGGACTCAACACTACGGAATCTGTACGCTATCTACCTACCTAACATTCTCTTAGGAAAAACATCTCATCATTTCGGTATTAGATAAAACATATTTTAGTCCGATAGCTCCTGGAGTAACATTGGTGTCATAAATAGCGGTGTGGAACTAAGGCAGTGTTACGAGCCGAGGTGTCTTCATGAATACAGAATCAGCTGTTTAGAATGACGTCACTGACGTTATCAGCTGTGTGCTGACGTCACGGTAAACAACCAGCTGATTGTGTATGCATCATTGCCGACGTAAGCTTTGATGTTTGTAGACTGAAGATACTCTTTATCACACTGGCTTCAATATATCCTGCAGGCTTCATTACATTTTATATTCCTTTTTTAAGTAAACTTTGATACATTTTGAAGTGAGTTTTATGTTTAATGAAAAGTTATCTGAAATTTAATTGCCTTGTAATTGGTGTTATTTATATTTACTTTATTCATCGGTTTTGATGTTTTTTCCTGCGTACCTCGCTTTAGTTGGAAATTATCTTAGCTTAACGTACAGTGTAAGAAACCGTAGGTCTATCATCCCGCCCTCACGAACGTTAACTTCTAACCCTAGGAGTTTGTCAACAGCAAACTTTAGACCAGTTTGATGTAGGTTTAATAAGGTTTCATATAAGGTAAAATACATGTAATCTCAATAATGCTGGTGATATTTTGTTTCCAAAATACTATTTCAGTATATAGAACTGAAATAGCCTTTTCAACTCTCTCCAATACACCTGGGAGGGCAGTCTGGACAAATGTTTACTTTTAATCAATGTAAAATCCTCGTGTTTACTTGTGGAGGTGCACATATTGATCCGAAGTAAACCCCGCTGTGTGATTCTTGTGTTTTAATTGAACATTTTACACTATACTTCACATTATTTTAATTTGAATAAAAAAATATATAGATTAAACCGATTTTTTCTTCTTTAAACAAAATGGAAACTAATTTTAATACTAATATTACGCAAAACACAAAATTCAAATTACTTCTCTAAAAATTTACGCAAACAACTCAAACTACTCATTCTGTTAAAAAGATGTTTTGTATTCAGGTGCTATTATTTATTCAGTTTCGTGGTGTTGTTAAACTTTTAATGCGTTGCACAAACAAAAGCGCGCACCTGGAGTTAACGTACCTTTCATAACATCAACCATTCAAGTCCTCGGCTTCATACAAAGCAGTGAAAACACTCTTCAGAAAACAAAACTTCCTTTATCTCCATAGAAATGGAATATTACTGCTCTAACTATAGACCGAAGTAATTTAAATCATCTCATTAGTTTCAAATGTTATTTTCCGTTTTCTATATCAATTGGTCTATGGTTTGGTTTGCCAAAATTTGCCCTTTTAGTAGTTCATAAAACCAAATTTAAAACTTTTGAAATTGCTTCACCCATAGCAATCGACTTCCTATGCAATAATCGTGAAAACAATTAGGAAATTCCATTAGGAAAAGTTAGATATTCATGTTGTCAGCGTGGTGGAGCCCAGGGCCATGCCATGAAATAAGCACCAATACTGATTCCCAAAACAAGCTTTGAGCATGATAAGCACATCACGTATACATGTGTACAAAAATATCTACAGGCCGCATTTTGTCCAAATTTCGTAAAATTTGATACAAATGTCCCTTTTTTTAAATATTTTGTTCAAGTTCGTTAGCCAACAAAAATTGAACTACCAGTTACACTTTGAAAGCTTTATTTAAAAAAAATATATTTTATCCGATTTTGATACAATTTGAAATACGTTAAGTCGTTTTAAAATATTAGCAAAAAATGATTTTTGGTATAGCAGGGGATTGAGTAGGCTGATGCTATTTAAATTTGAAATACATTTTCCTTTCTTGATATGTAGTAAAACGGACAGTAAAAAGCCACTTGAGTCGGACAAAACCGAAGCGAGGCTGTGAGCGTAGTAAATGTAAGTTACAATTTGAAAACTAAAGTAAACAATTGCAAAGGAATTGACCTGGTTTAATTAAACATTTGACTATGAGCATTTTCAGTTTAAACTATAACATTGTTCATAAGACAACTTGCACGTCCTCTGTACCTATATCTGACAGTTAAGCCAACAAACGATTGCGTGTTACAATTAGAGATATGGAAGCGAGGACGCCGCCCTCCTCAGTAACAGTAAACATCATGGGATACACTCACGCATCCCTCTCCCCCACCCCCACTCTTCATCAACCCCCCCCCCACAGCTGTCGTAATCACTTAACTTTGAGCTTGAGACAAGGTATACACAAGGTCACATGACCACTGTTTGACAACATTCGAGGTGGAATAAAACACCTAATACAATGACTAACAAATAGATATTGCTTTCCACTTGAATATTTTGAGTATGTATAATGGTTCAAATATTTATCAAACATGTGTGTAATTTAACAATTTTTTGCCCAACTCGCGACCGGTGTTACAATTATAATCAAGTTCTTCAGGTTCACACCATGTCACAACATCATAACTAGCTTGCGATACTTCGGTCTCTCTCGCTGGAGCAGGGCTGAACCGTCCTGGAGCAGGGCTGTCCATTTGCCAACCGTCCATTGGAGCAGGGCTGCCAACCGTCCATTGGCTGCCAACCGTCCATTGGAGCAGGGCTGCCAACCGTCCATTGGAGCAGGGCTGCCAACCGTCCATTGGAGCAGGGCTGCCAACCGTCCATTGGAGCAGGGATGCCAACTGTCAATGTTCTCATTTGCTGTGGCACTATCAAAAAGACTTCTTTGGGTCTAGTTGCCAGTTTCTGAAGAGTTTAATTCTGTCTTCTTTGTTGAAGTCATTATTATTTCAATGGTTTCTCAGATGATTCTCAGGTAGTAATGTAAAATGTTTGCCAATACTTTGGCTTTGTCAAATTCTACTGCATGTTTCGTTTTGTAACTATTTTCTGCTATGGCCGACATTTCATCATCTTCGTGTTTTGTGTGCCTGATGTGTTCTTGAACTCTCGTTGAAACTATGATGTTTTGATTCGGTGTGAACCTGAAGAACTATATTAAACATTTTCACCCGTTCCAGAACTATCCTTTTAGTTGACTCTAGGATAAATCTTTAGAATGTATGGTCATTTGCCGTTCCATTGAGAGACTTTTCTTCCTTTCACCAACAAATTGAAATAACCCGCAAACTTAAAATTTAAGTCGTAAAAACTTTACGACGAACTTATGTTACAGAAGTTGCAGGCTGCTTCAAAACACCATTATTTTATTTTTTTATCTAGATTTTAAAGACTTTAAACCATGGACAACATAAAATCAATCACTTTCTTACTTTCAAAATGTGTATACTTAAAAGCGCAAGTTTTCTCAAATTTTGTAAGTTATTTTGAAATAAATGTTGATTTCATACGAATAGGTTAGACGTCCCTCTAGCCATACATTTGTCATGAATGATCTGATACGCCTTGCGTACAAATTTTATCAGTGAGGTTTGGAGACACCTAAACTAAAACCGGTCGAGACAAATTAACCACTGTATTAACTCGCAGTGTTTATTTTCCTTATAGTCTAGTTCAATTAGTTTCCTAGTTAAAACGAAATGAACAGCTGTGTTATTTATTTGACTATGAAATGCTAGCGCTTTTATGGTAATGTTGACCTGTTCTGACAACAACATCGATGTGGTTTTGTTCTCTCGGGTTTGAATCCTGATATTGGTGAAGCGTTGCTATTCATTATACGAGCGATGAATATTCATTTGCGTCAATTGAATCACTACATGAAGAACCCTTGCAATTTCCAAGTGTTCTTTTGGATTCTGTTTCGTTCTAACTATATGTCGTTAGGGGAATGCAGGACATGTCTTTAAAAGTAGTTTCAAATTTTCATATGAAGAAAAAGGTCACTACAGTTGAATAGCTGTTGAAAAGTGATGGGTTCGTTCAACAGAATTGTAACTTGGTCATATTAAGTCACTGAGCGTTTGAAATGTGTACATTTTTACCCTAGTGTAGGCTATATTACGCCTAGTGAATAAACGTAGATCTTACCGATTTTTAATTCATTATGAATAGTGACGTTATGGGATACAGATAAGCTTTAGGTTTGCTTAAACGCATAAACCTTCTTAAAAACTCAATCAGCAGTATTTAAACTTGCAGACAGCCTTACATTAGTAAACAAATAAACCTTTTACTACATAACGATATTTGAAAAAGGTCTACAAAAGCCTGGCCGATATTCGAACTCTTTTCCCGTAGACTATTACACGAAGTTAATATTGATTTATGGAATTGACTCGGCAAAAGCAGCTCTGATACGGTTCCGCAGGTCTCTTAGACTTTTGTCAGAGAGGGTACGTAAACCTTCACCCTTACATAGCCCCACAAAAGAAATTCACGAGGAAATCACAAATCTACGACGAAACTCTCGCTGAACTGAACTGCCTGGCTTTTGGAAATTCAAGAACACAAAATATCTTGTGTTGAATGGGCAGCCATTTTGTTGGTAACTAAAAACTTAATTTACCTCTCAGTGTATGTAAACAAAACTTTGAAACTTCTTCTTTTCAACGACATGTAAATTATTTATGAAGCACTCATACTATAAAAGTTACAGAAGAATGAAAGTAGGGCATTTTTTTAATAGCCTAGCCCGTATTAAATTAAATTAATTAATACTTTGGTCCTGCAAAATACTGTTCTTAAACTAACAGTTTCCCAGAAAACTTAGCTTTTGCGATGTAAGCGAGCGAATTACGATGGACTGGTTTGCAGGAGTAGGCCTATACGTTTCAATATATATTAAATTATAATTTATTTAGCGCGTGTTCTTAAGTAACGTTTTGTATGAAAGGTTCCTTATTTGACTTTGTTATAACAGATAAATGACGTTAATAGAAAAGAAAGTTCAGTGAGAAGTAAAGAAATAACAGTTTTGTTCAACAGAAGAATGAAAGCAGGACATTCTTTTTGAATAACTGTATTTTACCTGAATTAATTTTTTATAACATCAAGCCCCATTCAAGAATCCTTTTTACAGTTAGTCTCCCAGTTCATTCAAATTATATTACACTAGTTCCAAGCCAGTTTATATTTACCTAACTTATGAAACAAGGAGGAGAATTCTAAAATTCTATTCATTGGGCCTATTTAACAGAACATGGAAATACAACTGTATAAAACAAAATACTTTTGGTTAAAATTAATTTTATGAGAAATTTGAACTTGTTTAGGACACTAAGGCACACTCATTTATTTTCATAACTTCATAACGTCCTTTACTACGTCAAATTCTTCAACCAAGTAATATTGATTAGCTTAAAACTCAAAATTGAAAGATGTCACCCTAAAGACTATTAAAAGTTAACTTACATTTTCATATTTATAATATAACATTTAGAGTAATTTTATTCGAGAAAACGTAAAATTGCGTTCTTAAACGACGGACAAAACAAACTAGTCAGCTTGAAAACAATTACACACATTCACCCAAATACTCACATGCACCTAACCTATATGACTTTAGAAAAAAAGCTTAAAGCGAACAACATTATAAAATCCTAAAGAAGTAATAATGCTGAACAAACAAGAAGCACTAACAACTAAAGATGCAGTTTAATCTAGTTTTGTAAAATAAAACCAAACGTCAGACCAAAAGACAGCTTCCGCATTGCTTCGCCCTAATCTCATTTTCCTTCAGCACCAATAAATCCTCCAAGATAAATCCTTGGTCTAGTTTCCTTTCCTTTGCCGATGTCTTTATATTATATATTTACTTTTCAATGGAAACCTTTTGTGGAATTGTTATAAAATAATAAGCGCTTAAAGTGGGTCTGTTTTACGAACTAAGGGTCAAGCGTTAAATATTGTTAAATACTTTACAAAGTTAAGTCTACGTATTATAGTTTTGGTTAATACCGCAAGAGGAATTTGTGGTAAAAGAATAAATAATTTTAGGAAGGTCTAGTAAAAATGCATGCAAAATATCGGAATTGTTTTAAAATTTGGTTTAGAAATACCAGTTTCCGAGTTAATCAACTGGTTTTTATCACACAGCCTTTGTCAAAGTACAGTATGCAGTATTGTAAACGAAATTAAACAAATATTAATAAAGCTCATATAGCCTATGTAAAGGTTATGGTAATAAATACAATCTAGTAGCAAAGGTGCTACATGGATGTGGGAGTAAAATCTACATAGTTCGGCAGCCCAAGCACAGATAGCGCTTCCGCCTTTCTCCCCCTTCGACTCCACATGCACGAGTTTGTCCCTTACTGATTACTTAAATGTGACCAAGTCGTGTGATTTTCTAGAACAAACAAACTTGCGCTTGCGTCAGTGGCTCTACTTGGACTATTAAGTAATTCCCTCGCAGCGATATCTGTGTGTGAGCTGCCGTAACTATGTTGATTTTCCTGCCACAGCCATTCGCAATCTACCTACTTAAACATTATCTTTGCTAGTAGTTAAGACAAATATACTTGTTGCAAACCTAACAACTTCGTGTAAGCAGCACTTCCAATCAAGTACAGTATTTAAAACCGTTTTAAAAAGTAGATTTAATTGTGTTTCTACAACAATATCAATAACTTAATACCAGTAAACATATTTTTCTAATAACGCTCAAGCCATGAAATCCACAAATCTATCGTTTAACTGATTCAGATTGTTAAGCAAATGGTTGGACGTATTGAACAGATAAACCAATGTTGACATGAGTGAGTTGGCACACAATCCATCAAAACTATCGGCAACACAGCACAAGCCACTAGTCACTATCACTAGATGTACACTAATCACTAGTCACTATCACTAGATGTACACTAATCACTAGTCACTATCACTAGATGACTAGTCACACTAATCACTAGTCACTATCACTAGATGTACACTAATCACTAGTCACTATCACTAGATGTACACTAATCACTAGTCACTATCACTAGATGTACACTAATACACTAGATGTCACTATCACTAGATGTACACTAATCACTAGTCACTATCACTAGATGTACACTCACTAGTCACTATCACTAGATGTACACTAATCACTAGTCACTATCACTAGATGTACACTAATCACTAGTCACTATCACTAGATGACTAGTATCACTAGTACACTAATCACTGTCACTTATACACTAGATGTCACTAGTCACTATCACTAGATGTACACTAATCACTAGTCACTACACTCACTCACTAGTCACTATACTAGATGTACACTAATCACTATCACTAGATGTACACTAATCACTAGTCACTATCACTAGATGTACACTAATCACTAGTCACTATCACTAGATGTACACTAATCACTAGTCACTATCACACTAGATGTACACTAATCAAGTCACTATCACTAGATGTACACTAATTGGATTATATATCTTTACACGCTCTAGTCTATATGTCATTGTAATCTCTGTTGTATGCTGAGTCTTAGGTTCTTCAAATCGATGTAAAATATTTAATGCTTGGTTAAAAGTGTAAGTTGCTGTTTTTAACACGATGTATTATATTTCATGCGTGTTTTTCACGTGTAGTTAATGTAGCTTGGGCCACTTAAGTAAGTATATACTTATCTGGATGGAAATAAATTAATTGTTATTCTGGGTAAACACGTCTTGGTACTTATCTGGGTCTGGATCTTGGTTACCAACCTGTAAAAAAACAATTCATTAGAATGTAGCTAACGTATTGTTTTATGTTTTAGGTAGAAGAAGTCGATTGCTACGTATTACACGTAAGTGTTGAAATCAAATTGTGCTTGATAGTTATTTAAGGCATGCTTGAACTTAATATGTGTATAATTTTCATCCGCGTAATTTCGAAAATAATTCTTCATCCCTTTGTGGTTTTGACTATATTGAAGATAGTATATGCCACGGCGACACACATACCTGAGTTGTAACCAATAAAGTGACTTGTAGGCTACAATCCGCGAGCCTGGGGGGTTTGAAGGTAGGGTTGGGGTTTTGATGGGGAGGTTGGAGTTGCACCAGCCCCAAATCAATGCTCCCGCCATGTGTTTTCGTTCTGGAGCCTTTGTAACTACCCTGCTCACCCATATGGTTCAGTTAAAAAAGACGAATAGAGGTTTACGTGATTGTGAAGTGATGGTTTATACTTTTAAAGTATAATCATTTATTCTTCAGACTAGGAATTCTTCTTTGGGAAGGGGTGTTTCACCAAAATCACGGTTTGAATGACTTAAAATCAGTAAAACTCATTCTATTATGATAGCATTTGAAATAAATATGTATTTCACAGTTTCTCATAATTACACTAAGGCCTTTAAAAATACACCTAGTCATTTCAAAATGGCGGTCAAAAAGGTGAACTTTCGCTATTACAGCCGAATGAGTGGTCCGATTTTATTGCAATTTTATATAATATTTTCTTTAAAGTTATGTAATATAAATTTCACTAAAATACCAAGAAAGACTGAGGCCGAAGGCTGAAGCTAGCCTGTAAGCGTATCGAACTAGAACAACTATTAGCGAATTAGAGTAAGAAACATCGAATGAAATTCGCTTGACTCATGCCAGTGACGCTGTGTGTCGGCCTGGTTATTTATTTATAAATAGCCCGGTATATTGCACACTAGAACATCATGAACTGCTGGTGAAGTGTTTATTGTAGGAAAGTTGAGTCACGAAGCCTCCTTGCCTTGTCAGACACAAGTTTTAACATGTGTTACACTCCACAGTTCCGTGCTACTCAACTCTCTCTCCTGCCTTCTCCCACCTTCGTATGTTGCTAGACATCATGGCATATTTAAAAGAATTGCTTAAAGAAACCTCTCTATAAGCAATAAAACAAAAATTAGTGTTTAATTAGTCATTAGTCATTTATTTTCATCATATACATCAATTTACATTGATTGTGATTTGTCAAGTTTCAATACTTAAATAAAATATTTTGCATACAAACATTAAAAGATAAAACATACAATTTTGTAGGATCTTAAGAAAGCAACTAAAGTTAAATATATGTCAAAATTCATATTGTGTAAGCAAGCAAGAATAAAATAAAAAAAAAAGAGTTTCGCAAACCCTGAGCTCTTTTATGTGGACTATCCCGATGACCAAGTAAGGTACTCCGGAACACTATAAAACAGTGATTAAGAAGAAAATTGAGATATTTTGTTTGAAAGATTTAGAAGAGGTCTCGTTTTCAGGTGGTTTGGTAGTTTATTAAAAAGATTTGTAGTACCACGGTGTTTTTTCGAAAAGGTTGTGCGATGACCAGGATATTGCAGAAGAGCGGAGTTTCGAGTAAAATGTTGATGTGTGTGGTTTCTACCGTAAAACTTTTCTGTGTGTATAAACAAAGAGAAGCACTTAAAATATACAGGCAAGGGAGGGGAGTATTTTAACTGCTTGAAAAGAGCTCTACAGGGCTCCCTGAATGGTGATTTTGTCATGAGTCTTATGATGTGCATTTGAAAGACTTTATTAATATACTACGATATAAGGCTGTACAGGTGACTGAACGAGTAAATGTTTAGGAATTTTCCGGCATGCTACCGCCCTCAACCACATACTCTTTTTGAAGCTCTTGGTGCGAAACCTTCGGCAAAAATCTAAAAACATTCTCTTTGTAAGGCTCTGACAAGACGGCGGCCAAAACATATGGCGTCTGAAAATCTGCCCTTGTACTTAGCAGATATTTTGCATCATAGCGGCAAAACAGTTGCTCGGATCTTCTATCTGATGGACAACCGATAGTGTGGAATCGAATTTTCTACAACTTTTGTATTTAGCACGTTTGACAGTTTCGTTGCTAGATCAGTTTGAAGATAAATTGTCGAAAATTCTACTTCTTGCCGTGTTTGGGCTCTTTGATACGGTACTTATTAAACACCCAGACATATAAAATGTAATAGCTCCAATATACGAGGCCGCAGGGCAAGTCTATGCTGTAACGATGTTAAATATAAAAAAGTTTATCGTATAAACAATTCACATGTCATACAATCATCATTTAATTTGAAAAGCTAAACTTGTTCAAACATTCTATTATCGAAATCCAAATCAGTTATACATTATTGACGTTCACTCTATCTCAATCATTCGAACTGTACCACTACAGTCCAGTAGTCAGTCAGTGTTTTCCCAGTCATGTGCCTCAAACTCGTCTGTATTATAAAAGGCTTCTACGGCAAAAAACTTTTTCAAACAAGTTTTAAAAGGCTGGAGCTTTTTTAATCGAATTTGGCAATCAGTTTACGAGTTCCTACCTAAAAAGGTTCGTGAACTGCCGATCTGTGTCCCCCAGTTCGGTAGTTATCCCTGCCTCTAGTTTCATAAGAGTGAATGTAACTTCCTCTTACGAGACCGCACTAGGATTTGACAAAAGACAAGTTTCCAAAACTTTGGGGGTTCATTAATAAAGAGGCATACATTCTTTTAAAACCCGAAGCCAACAGCTGAAGCATGGCTAAGAGTAGAGCGAACTTGTTTTATCTTTGGAATGTTTGTTTTGAAAACAAAACTAAGGCTCATATATTTTAATTTGTTAAATAACTCAAAATACGGTGTTATTTTAAGATTTTTAAAGGTTGTCTAATTTTGCAAGACGTTTTTTGTTCTCCTACTTATTTGCCTAAAACTGTATTCGTTCATATATTCCTCATTTTAGAAAGCAATTTTTCAACTAGAAAAATCTTTTGTTAAATAAACTTAAAATTAAAACTACACAAAACCATATAGAAAAAATATATTTTATTTTTATAATTCAAAACTACACGTTACAATTTGCACACATGATAATTACAAGCATGTAGGCTCATGTTTTGTTCGAAACATTTCCCAGGGCTGAGTTAGGTTCGGTTGTCATATTTGTGTATGTTTTCTGTTTACATAGAAAGCAGGGTGAGTTTTGTTTCCCCAATGTACAATAACTTGTTCGCACATATAAACCGGTGGCTTGTTTGCTAATATGATTCTCTTGTTCACAGTGTCATGTGATGTTAGTTGGAAGCGAGTATGTTTCAAGCATTTTGCCAAATTTATTCTTTTAGATTTGCATATTTTCCGCTCATATATATACATTATTCTTTAAAAAAAGCTTCCATTTTTACATTGTATTTTTCATTTATTATTTAGAATAGCACCAAAGATTATATTTTCTTTGATAGCACTGTCTGGTTAATCTTCTCTCAAATAGATAATTTAAAAGCTTGATTTTAGTTCATATTGTGGCAGTTGAGGCACAGCAAAATACTCGTAGTTTTGAAACTGAATGAGACGCTCAAATCAAATAATTTAGCGAGATATAAAGGTTACTGACCACAATTCTTAGTAGTTCTTTGTTTGTTTTGCACGAGTTGGAGGATAAAACAAATTGCATGAAACTTATAAAAGTTTTACTATGTTTTCAATATTTAAATTATGGATTTACTAAGTAACACTAGGTCTCTGTCTGAGTTGCATCAAATGCAGCAACCTAAGAATAATATCATGCCCAATAAAATATTTTGAAAGCGTCAACAATATGAAGTTTAAAAGAATTTCGTACTATCAATAAAAATTAAATAAACACTGTTGAAATTGTAATTGTATTAGAAATAAGGTAAAGTTTATCTTTTTTTAAATAGACAAAGAACTCTCTACCACTCAACCTCAACTTTATTCTAGCATTACCGTATAGTTACCGTTATTTACTTTACAAATGTAAGTGGTGACTGCGGGGATCGAACCCGCGCCACTGGAGTGACGGGTTTCGGGTCGCGCACGTTTCCAACCAGCCACTGGTCCCCTGAATAACAGTTGGGTATCAACACCTTGAATATTAGTATTATGTTATATAATGTACTGGAAATCTATTAAAACCTGTGTATGTTTTCTCGTTTAACAAACTCCTCATACAAAACATTAATTTACTTTACTGATTAAAATCGACTTGCAACTTAAACCTTAAAGCTACAAGTTACTCAACATCCGCGAAGGAAGCGCCCTGTTAGGGAAGCTTTAATTCAAACAACTGAAACAATAATTTTCTCCAACCCCTAGCTTCATTATGTTTCTAATAACAGGTCAAACTTTACAACAATTGTGTTTAAACTGTTTAAAATACTTACAATAAAAACATTCCGTTCCGCCAATGTAGCAGCAAACAAATTACAGTCCGCTCCGCTTTTGTTGCTCTAAACGTGTTAAAACTTTCTCTCGACAAGTCAAAAGTTTGCCTTTTAAGCGTTGAAATGAACCTTTTGTTGCCATGGAAACCGGAGAGACCCGCCGTTGTGTGAATGGTGTAAGGATTTTGTTTATTCACAGCATTTGTTAGGTGACGGTGTTGAAATTTTAACTTTGTTTCGCGGATAAATACTTTGATTTTAACAAAATGGAAATTTTTCAGCGCAAAAGTTTTTTTTTGGTGTGGTAGGTTATTTTAAAGTGTGATTTTAGAGTACTATGTTGTAGTATTTGTCTAAAATATGTTTTTAGTTTTGCAATCACATCTTTTAAGTAAAATCGGTTCGTTAAGACGAGGTTCATTACATGTCCATATCATGTTGTTATGCTAAGTATTCAAAAGAAACAACGCAATTAGTAAATATAAAGAAAAAGAAAACAATTTCAACCGCGATAGCTTCATCAAACTTCCTTGAAACCGAGCAGCTAGTTATGAACAAGATTAGACCTGTGCATTTATTAGAGTGCAGTCGAGCCAATGGGAGTGCAGAGACACCTTGACGACCGGCCAATAAAGAACGTCGGCGACTATTAGTTGATAGTGGTCACTCGTAGAAATCCACTGAGGATGGTCGATTGCAAAATTACTGAAAGGTTTGGCACTGTACTAAAATAGAAGCTACTTTACTGAAGCCTTTGTTGATAGTAGTAGATACAAAATTGAGACGTTAGAGGAAGTTCTAGATAAGACGTGAAAAACACTTACTTATATTGTATTTTATGTTCGCTTTTAGTTAAGGATAGGTAAAATGAATCTTATGCTCTTTTTACGACAACCACTTCTAGCTTTGCCCTAACGACCACTTGGAAGGGCCATTTACGCTTTTACTGTAGAGGTTCATATTTCCGGTATCATTAGGGTTGTAGGCTTTTCCAATGCTATACGCTTGCTATTTCCTCATTTCCTCTATTTCTTAAACCATAGGTTTTATAGTGAACTCGTAATAATTTAAAAAGAGGGTTTCAGATTTTTCAGCTTTAATTACGCGATATAAGGATGAGTGGAACATTTTAATCTCACTAAATTTAACGCTGACAATTTCATATAGTAAAAGAATGTTTAAAAACATATTTATATTTCTTTTAAACCTACGTTGCATTTAAACTGAGCTAAGTATAAATGTAGCAATCAGGTTGTAGTTTTTTATGTCAGGTTGATTTTATAACATAATTATTATCAATAATAATAATATATAATAAAAATACGCTTATTTTCCCATTTTAATAGTATAGAATGCAATCAAATCACAACAAAACTTGACACATTCAGATAAATAACTTAAAGCTAGACATCACAAATAAATTACTATGTAGAATTATTAATTAAGAAATATTACTAGGAAGATATTAGGGGTCTCGTAGACAATTGTCAGAAGTGAGACCTCCTTCGATTACAAGAAAAATATAAATGCGTAGGATTAAATTAGTTATAAATAATAAATTAGTTATAAATGGATCTTAAAACTTTTTGTTTTTAAATAGCACTTAGTTTCTTTTATAAACGCGTTTAATTTTCGAGGAATCTTTAACTCCAAATTTGTTATAGCGGGAAAAAGTAAAGGCTTTTCTGTACACCATAGAGTCAAAGTCAAGACTTTTAGTGTCAAAAACATCGACTGCATAGACCAACTTGAGTGGAACCAATACGTGAATTCAAGCTGACACATAATTTTATGTATTAGTTAATATTAATTCAACGCGACAATTTATCTAATCAGATCTTTCTTTGTTCCTAGGCCGTTAACCATTTGAACTGAACAACAATAGTTAGTAAAGCGAACGGTTTACTCAGTGGAAACGCTACCAACTCATTGGAATGCATTGGTTTACAACAGCATTGGTTTACAACAGCATTGGTTTCAACGGCGGCCATCCATTGTGGCAGACAGAGATGAAGCGATTTGCTCTAATGAGACGCCATTTTGTTTGTAATGTTTTACTAAACGACCCAACATTGCTTTCTCTTGTTAAATTCCAGCCTGCCGTATTCTGAAATAACTTAACTTCTAAATACTGTGGGAAGCTTTTCGTTCTGGTTGTTGAGATTAAAAAAACTATTGAATCACAAAAGATGGTCCGTATGACTCGTATGTGTTTTTTGAACACTGCAGAATTTGCAAATGTAAGGAATGTTAAAGTATTATTCAGAAATACATTACAAAACACCCTTGGAAAAACAAGTGTTGTATGAAATTTCAGTTTAAGTTTTATTAACAAGATTTCCTAATGGAGAAATAAATTGATAACATTAAAACACCCTCGATTAAAAAGTTGTGTATAGAAAATATTCTAATCAAAATATTTTAATCGACTGTGTTTCCACACTTCAAACAAAGAATTCCTATAGTTTTCAAATGATTTTTGCTCAGAGCATTTTTACATACGTATCTGAAATTTCTCTAACTATTTAGAGTTTAAGGTTTAATAATTATTCAGTGGTTATTGCTATGAGTAAGAGCTATTAAACTTGCAAAAAGTTAGATTAAATTATGATAATTTCCACAATACCTTATCAGAATGTAGTAATTTAATTTCCATTCGTGCCAAATGAGCATTTTATTTTAAGATCATAAGCACCTTTGGCATTTTGTCTTCTATATATTAAAAGAATTGATGAAAATCCAACGGCAGTCAGTACGACCGTTCTATCAGGTCGATTGTCTTTATTTTTTTTTTAATGAAAGGTATTTATGCATAGATTTATCATCAAACATCAAAAATCGCTTAACTTTCGCCCTTCTCAAGTTATACTCAAAAAGGCTTTTTACCATGTTTTCTTAGCGTTGTCCTGTCATATCTCAGGTTCTAATTGAGATAAATTGTTCGTTTTAGTCTAGTAACACTGCTCTTGAGTGAATCATGCTCTTTCATTAGAGATCTCATTCGACATATTTAGTTACCTATAAGAGGAGTTATACGTGGACAAACGGTTTTTTGGCACTGTTAAGAATTTAAATTTGCTTGAGATAAAACATATGGGCAAAATATTAAAAGTGCCCAGCTGCTGTAAATGTAAACATAAAAAATAATAAAAATAACAGTGTTATAAGTTTCTCAAGGAAATACCTTAACTGAAATGTATAGTAATTAGCAAAGTGAATACCCAAACCTAGAGGCCGAAGCAGAACCGTGAGCGAAGTGAAGTGGGGTCTAGGGGCTTAGCCCCCAGCTTGCCGAAGATGATTATGAATAAGAAAAACCAATTCCAAAATTACCTTTTCGGGCGACCCTGTATAAAGAGTTTTAAAGCGATTGCGTCCAGAGTGGATTGTCACTTGGTCAATAAACTCGCCACTGTCAAGAGAAGAGAGCAAACATGTCCTTGGTTCCGTGTTTGGACAGGGAACACAAAGAAAACATATGAACCACTGGAATATTAACATCGTACTTCGAAGAGTGTTTTTGTTTTGAGTGAATTGAAACGTTACCAGATGACAAAGAGTTCATCGGAACACAGCTGACATGCTATACAGTATACTCAAGGGACTACAGCTGACGAAATAGTTAGAATCTTGTACAAACATAATATGAGACTGTTTTCAAGCCAGCTAGTAAATTGAAGAGCTGTTTGAGACCAGATACCATTTTGAACGCCGGGAGTCTATGAAATCCCCTGCAGTTGCGGTTCAGTTGTATATTCAGTAGTATTAGTGAGACTAAAAGATTAATTTCATTCCAGAACATAGTTAGAACAAGAAACATGAAGTAGAATTTGAGTATTGGCAAACATTTCACATTATTACCCGAGAATCATCCGAGAACATCAACAGTTGGCATCCCTGCTCCAATGGACGGTTGGCAGCCCTGTGACCAATTGGATAGCACACAGCAGAAATCTCAGTTTCAGCCAATCAGTGTCTGAAGATGGTACTCCAAGCGTGACCGAAAGATTTCAAGCAAATATAATAATATTTTGAAATGTTCTCAAAGGTTGTCTCTGTAGGTAAAATCTTACGCCAAAATCAGCAAAAGAACTTAGAGTTGTAAAAAATTGATATTTGCCAAAAAAATATTTTAAAATCATATATAATATAACTTTAAAAAATTAGTCATATATCGTATAAACCCGCATCTGTACGATTCGGTTCATAAACGGCGTCGAAAACAGGGGACTACAAAACCATGTTCTACCACTTTTGAGTTAGCAGAGCAAATTTGGATATCGCTACTACCATTTCTCTTGACTGGCAAGGTCGGCGGCACGCGCGACTCTTCAAAGAACTGAGCCAGACAAAACAACCCTACTAGAGCCGATGTTTTGAAACAGAAGTAAACTTGATTTCCACCTACCCTCGTTCACCGGAGAGAACTAATCAATACTCCGCTATTTCAGTGGTAAACACGGGTTCTTCTTGCTTGGTTGACCAATCCTCTTAAAGTCAGCAAAATAAATATACACATTTTACAAACAAAACCCGAATTTTATGTATACATAGGTCTTTGCGCAAAAAGCTTTTACGAAAACTATTTAAGTTACCAAAGTTTAATGAAAGCGAGTTGTTTTTTCGACAGGTGACAAATAAACGCACAAAAGTATTCATAAAGCTGAAAACATGTGCAAACTTTTCCTGTCAAATATAAGTTGTCTTTTCCTTTCAAATTGCTGAAAAGACAACTGCGAACAGTTCTGCTTTTGACAGTGTAAACTGTCTTGGACGGAGTTTTGTTTATGTTAAACATTGTGTATATAAAAAAGAGTAAAAGTCAAAATGTTAAATTTTTTTGAAATAGGCTTTGTATAGGTTTTAAATATTGTATAAACCTAATGTTCCGGCTCATCTTTAAGCAATTTTATCGTTAACATCGGCAGTTTTGTATATTTTCATTACCAAACTATTTGGTTTTTATCTTGGTTGGCTGACTAAAGAGTGTATCAGGCATATGTCTAAAAGCATCACAACTCGTTTATTATATTTCTAACAAAGCTATTACGAAAACAAATATATCAAACTAATGAAAGTAAACAAGCTGTTGGCTCCATTTTATTCACAATTTAAAATCTATAGTACCAGCTTATTTCAACGAAATGATTTCCTTTAAACTATTTTATACAAGTTTATAAACAATAGAGAAAATATGCTTAAAAATGTAAACCTCTATTTTATACACGATTTAAACCTTATAGTACCAGTTTATTTTAACAAAATGATTGTCATTAAATTATTGTTATACAATATAATTAATAATGAAAAACTATGCAATAAATATAAAGACACGTTGAGCACCTAATCAAATTTGAAATACGTCTAAACAATGTATCGCGAAAAATTAATATAAAAAAATAAATTAATAGCCATAAATAAATACAAAATTACAAAATTTCAACATGTTTAAAACTAAATTAAAAACTTTCTTCTTTCAAAAGTTTTTATAGCGTAGAGGAATTTATTGATGGTTCCTGGAAAAATTAGCAATTCTCATTTGATCTATGACTATAGAGTTGTTACTGTGGCTCCTTATTCTTAGTTCAAAACTTTGTTTATTTTAAATCAAATACACCATACTTATAACACATACTTATTTCCAACGTAGGTTATTGAATTGTTGTCATACCTGAAACAATTCTTTCGTAAAGGTTAAATAAAAAAATAAATAAAATGTAAACTTAACTAAATTAATGTCGAACTCTTATGTACTAGATTCTACGTCCAAACCAGTGTTGTACAAGAAGGGCAGCCGCAATGCCGTTGTACGGTTCCAACAGAACAAAGCTTTTATAACTGCCTAACTTTTGAATGATTTCGCGGAACTTTTAATGCGTTCGGCAACAAAAGCCTCATTCCGTCGGCAATTTCGTCTTACAAACTAATTTTTCGCTTTTAAATGGTCTTTCGTAGCCATTAATTCACCGTTGTAAACGAGTTGTAGTCGTAGTCATTCCAGGCGAATAATGGAAGAGGAACTTGAAAAAGTATTGTCTTAAAGGAAAAACTATTTTAATATTCAAATTATAGCTTGGTAAATAGGGTACCAAAGATAATGTTATGGTAGGTAGATTGCGCATAAGACCACATGGTTGAGGCAGCAAAATCAACATGGTTCGGCAGCCCAAGCACAGATAGCGTTGCGAGCGCTGCCGTCTCTCTCCCCCAACGGCTCCACATGCTCGAGTTTGTCCAATGTAGATAACTTAAATGTGACCAAATCGTGTGATTTTTTAGAATGAACAAACTTGCACGTCGTCAGTGGCTCTAATTGAGACCCTCAAAGAATTCCTCGCAGCGCTATATGTGCTTGGGCTGCCGCATTTATGGTGATTTTCCTGCCTCAGCCATTCGACATCCATGCGCAATGTACTAATTAACCATAACAATATCTTTGAGGATACACTTTCCACCCTGTATAATTTATTTTACCAGGATAACTAAGGGTTTTAGATAATTAACATGTCTCACAGCACACCCCTTTTCGATTAAAATAAACCGTTAGATAATTTACATTTACTGGAGTAAATTACCATGTCCCAATTAGAGTGAGTCGTGAACACCGAAATGTACGTCAAATGTGTCACAATATAAGGATCTGATAAGCGACACGCGTGTTGACACGCACGCACGCACGCTCACGCACGCCATCTGGTCCACATGGAGGGGAACGATGACCTTGCGAGGAAACAATACAGCTTTAACTTTAGGCCTTTAGGTTTTACCTTGTTTATTAATTTTATTTACCTAGTGAAGTATCTGTTAATCCTCGTTTTGCCACGGATAAAATACATTGGAAATTTGATCCGGTCGTTTAATCGCTAGCGGATGAATACTCAAGGCGTACACAGTATATTTTACCCCCTCTAAAACCCTGCTTAAAATCGAAATTTGTCAAAACCGATTCTTAATGGTTGGCTGAAGGCTTTCAAAACCGGTTTGCAAAGTTTCAAAGTATGTAGTCCTTGTAGTTTGGGCGGAAGTCTGATTATGAGTGAGTGAGTCAGGACACTCTTATGTACATGTAGATTGGAATCTGCCATATAATTCCATCTCAAGATGAGAAGGAGCCTAAAATGTAAAAAGAAAATGACATATAAAACCCATGTTGATCTAAATAATAACCGTAAAGTAGTTTTATAAAGAAAATAAATAATTCAAGGGTGTAAAAGCTTTTTAAGGCGATGTAGCCAGCCTTACCCATTAGGACACTACTGGGACATGTCCTAACAACAATTTGTCAGTTTCTATAGAAAACTAGACCGACCAGGTTAAAGCGCTAGCGCGAAAAAAGCGAATTTCATTTGGAGTTTATGTTACTTTGATTCTCTCGTTGTTTGCTTTGCTCACAGCCTCAGTTCGGCCTTATAGCCGAATAGAGCTTATCATGCTCTATTGCCACGGGCGTATATTTATAGATTTAGAGTGTCTTAGTTTTCCTTACGAGTGTGGTATGTATTTTGTTAATTTTTGCCCAATAAAATGATTTCTGATTCCTGTAAAAGGAAAAACATTTATAGTTTAACAAAATAAATTTTATAACTAAAGCGTGATGATTAAATGTTTACAAGCACCCAAACGTGTGAGTGGGTGAATGTGACAGATAACAGTAAAATCCCAATTGTGGGCAAAACGGCGAATTGCTCTTTGCAAACTTAACCAGACGACAGGTTATCGAAATTTTAAACAATCCATATTAAAAGATTCCATTTTCCAGAACCTAGAGGAAAGATGATATTTATTCTTTTTCAATTAGTTATTGTGAACACTCAAAAGATAAAACGAAAACTACATACTAGAATATTATTGCTTTGACAGTTTTTACCCCGAGTAGTATTTAATAGTAATGAAATGAAAAGAAGGCAAAATATGAAAACGTACGTTTGATACTTATTTCGAAAATTATCCTTTTTCCACTGTTGCCCCTCCCCCTACGATAAAAGTACAAAATGTATCGAAGTGTAATTATGTGCCAGCTTGTGAGCATAATAACATTGATTTTCAGAAGAGTAAATAAGCCAGACGTAATCTGTGGTTTGTTTTGTCTCGCATCTTATCGATTATCATCTGTGCGAACAGCTGACTGTTCCTCGGTAGATCAAGTTGTTACATGAATGTTTACAATCAATAGCTTAGCTTGTGCGTATCGATAGTATCGGTCGCGAGTGTCTAGTGGGTTAGTTACGTCTTTAACAAAGTTTATTACATTTATTGTAAAGAATAGTGTTCAGGTTTACAGTGTGTTAACTACAGTTGTGAGTAGCAGTTTTCAGCCTATCATAAATGGAATTCTACAGAAAGGTAAAACATTATACTTGTATAGCAGATAGACATTAGACGTATTCTGGTATGAGCAGTTTTCTGTGTCTATTCAACTAAGTCGTTTTTATAGATACGAGAAAGTATATTTGTATGACATACGTCATCATTATGTGTTTCTATTTCTGTTTTAACATAAATTAAGTACAGTAGTGACAAGTTAGTAATTTTACTTATATTGGGAGTCAAATAAAAGCTTGGGTTAGTACCACAAAGTTACAGTTAAAGGGAAATGGCTACATCGGCTTTATAAAATACTAGCTGTGAGCCCTTGCTTCGCTACGGTCGAAATAAATGTTCATTTAGTGTTTTTGTCCCAACAAATTACAAGTATTTTAAATTCAAATTTCTGGATCTTAAAAATCTGTAAAATTGTACAGATTTACATGCAGTTTATTCTTAACTATTACAAACCCTCTAGCATAGCTGATTAAGGGAGAAACTTTGTATCTATTAAATATTAATAATTAATATATTTAATAATAATTACAATCTCATACAATGATGTAATAGCTAAATAATAACAAAATTTATAATTTAATGATACATATACGGTGTTTCCTTCTAACAATCTTCTCATTTTCACGCAAATGGATTTTGATTTATGAATACTTTTTGAACCTATGAATATTTTAGGATTTTACAAATTTTTGCAAGATGGAAAGTCTTGTTGAATGTTGCTAGTTAAATAAATTAAAGGTAAGTCGATATTAGTCTTTGGTACGTGTACAGCCGCCATATCTTCCAAAGTATCAAACGACAGTGGCTTTTAATTTAAATAACTGAGTATTTTAAAGTGAAGCATCCGTCAACACTTACT
Organism: Matsumurasca onukii; assembly: GCA_018831715.1. NCBI lineage: Eukaryota > Metazoa > Arthropoda > Insecta > Hemiptera > Cicadellidae > Matsumurasca > Matsumurasca onukii. The sequence continues at coordinate 47,492,594 of CM032063.1, read as the reverse complement.
CATATTTTAATATTCATAATCACTGTTTCAAACGGTAAACAGGTAAAGTTTGTCTTGTTTAACGAGGCAAAGTTAGGACTACAAAGTTCTCTCTACCACTCAACATCGATCTTTACCTGGCGTCACCGTATAGTAACATTACAAATTGTAAGTAGTGACTGTGGGGATCGAACCCACGCCACTTAAGTGATGAGCCCCGAAGTCAAGCGCGATACCGATCCGCCACGGATCCACTCAAGCATTTTCAAGCATGGTTTAAACTATAGAAGATTTCCTATCACGCATAATAGTCATATGTACAAAAAAAGCATATCGTTCAAATTCCGAATGTATTTTTTGTTGTCTACGCCAATGACATTTTTTATTGAGTTAATTAACTTAGGGTTTGTGGGCATCACGAAAACGATTTTAGGGAAAGCGGCCCGAAACCTTGTGCCTGCCCGGGAATCGAACCCGCGACCTTGCGCTTTGCAAACCGTGACTCTTTACCCACTGAGCCACGGACGCAAGCAAACTAATTTGATTAAGTTTTATTAAAACGTAATCAAACCTTTTCCCAATATACGCACAAAACTCAATGCTTTGTTTCGGCTTTTAACAATATTGAGCGAATAATGATTACACGTAAACTGACTACTGTATTGATCAACTGGATTGGAATGGTGTATAGTGGATAGTGGACTAGTGGTCCATCATCACAACCAGTGATGACGCATAACAGGATTAACTGGTGTTGATTGTAGCGGCCAGAATCCATTCAAGTGACAGCCAGGTTTGCCACAACTCAACCAACAATTCAACACTTTCAATAGGTTTTAATCAAAACAACGTGTATTGATAGTTTTTTATTAAGGTTTTGTATTTATTTATTGACCTGTTCAAAAAAGTAGTTTTAGGCATGAGCCTCCTCGTTGGAAATGGTTGTTGTAACTGGCATATATTATTTCAAATTTTACATAAACAAATAAAAGCCAAAAGTAGGCTAACACAAATTTCAATAAAAAAATAATAACTTGTTTAGGAATTATATACTCGTATAACCTCCACCAAGCTATACAACAATTAACTTCCATCTTTGATAGAAAGAAGTTCTGTAGTTTAAGTATTTTGAACTATTCGTAATGTTGTAATTGAATTGGAAGTGTATTAAATAACCTGACACCCGTATGTAAAGGTAGCTATGAATATAACGTAGATCTGTGTTAGGGAATGCAAAAGGAATTTGTGAATCTTGTCTCTTAAAAATAAATGTGTCATATTTGAACCATATGACGGAGCCGTGGTGGGTTGGATTCGTGCGTGACTCCAGAGCTCATCGCTCCGCTGGCGAGGGTTCGATCCCCGTAGTAACCACTTACAATATTTGTATAGTGACTATGTGGTAACGGTAGGTAAAGGTGGAGGTTGAGTTGTAGAAAGGCCCTCGTATCTCACTTCATCTCGTTAAACAAGACACACTTTACATTTACCTTTTTCTATATGACATTTAGAAATTCGGTTAATTATCGTGTCACAAATTTGTTAGGAAGCCATAGTTTGCAGATATTAAAATATATAGTATCGTCAGACATGAACACATATTTTAGTTAGATTTCCATGTTACAGAATTATCAAATTTAGTCCTGAAGGTTTGACCCTTTTAACATATTGGCATTTTCACAAAATACTTTAAAAAATATAACAATTAATTTTATTTTTAACGGTTTCTTTTGTAGGATTGTTCCATAAGACAGTATGCGCCAAAATAAACAATACTGAAATTTTAAGATTGTATTTACAGTACTGTCAGTAGATAAACTGTATACTTAAAACTGTTAAAAGGATATAAAATATATTTAAATAAATTCATTTCACGTGTAATATGACTTCTGTTCAGTTTCAGATTCATACCGTGCTTGAAAATTTCGTATAACTTTAGTGAAGATTGGTTGTTTCATCCCTCTTACGTACTTTGGTTTTGTTTTCTTTAGTTGAATTATGTGGCTAGTAGGTAGGCCTACTTCCGGAAATTTTCATAACCACCAAGGTTTCTGGAAATTTTCTCAACGACTAGTTTCATTCATTTTCAAAGACGTTTGCCTCAAGCCTCTATTCAGTGAATGTAACACTTGCTGCAACACTCCCCATGATTTCCGTTCGTTCAGACAGTTTTTGGCCGACCTGAGCAGTGAACAGCCCTTCCGTTGGGTCAAAACACTACCCGTTCTACGACACTTGAAAAAAGTAAGCATTGTATAATTATTAGGTGGGTTTTGTGGAAATGCTCTTGAAACCCTAATGCGGTGTGTGACAAACCGGGCTCACCCGAAGTCCAACTCCGTATGAGCGAAAATAATGCTCTACGATGAAAGCTTCCTCTGCAGTAGTTAGCGACATGTTAGCGCAAAATAACCTCAGACATGAAATAAATCAAAGTCTCATAGACTTTGCAACAATCAAAGGTTGTGACGGCTAAGCGACAAGGCAACAATAGCGTATTAAGTTTCAGTACTGTTTATTTTGGCGCTTACTGTATGTGGCAATGGCGTTTTACAAAATATTAGAGTTAACTCTTCAAAATCTACTATTTTACTCGTTACTGATACATGTATAGAGAAAACATTACACATTTCAAAAGCAATTAAATTATATTTAAATCCAAATAAAGCAGCATTTATAGGCCGAAACATTTCAGAAAAACTGAACAACACCGCCAAAGTTCAACGATTACAGTGAGTCGTTAAATGAAAACATTTCGGTCACTAAGTTATACCAGTTAGTTGAAACTTTATCCCACTCATTATCTAGCGCTAGCGTGTTTAAAATACATTTCCATTTACATAAATATTCTAAACTTTCAGACAAACTAATTTCAAAGTTTCGTTCTGCTTTGTGATCGTTACTTTACTTAATTGTCAAAGCTTGTGTTGAAATAAAAGCACGGTCTTTTGTACTTAGCAAATGCTATAGATAAAGGAATTTTCAATTTGTTAGAAAGCTCGACCAAATTCTACTACTTGAAATGTTTTCATCATGATGTAGAATTTGCCTTAAAAAGTTTACAAATCTTCTGAGGTAGTTAGAGTTATGGTGGAAAATATAATGCAGAGGTTTACTCAGTGAGTTTTACTATTCAAACCAGGCCGACACGCAGCTAATCGCCGCACCACCAAGTGAATCGAATTTCCTTTGTAATTTGTTACTCTGATTATCTACTCGGCCTTCGGCCTAAGATGTGCGTAGTCCGTCACGGATTGCTACACTCACACCTCGCTTCGGCCTTCGGCCTCAGACTTATGGGATTCCTACTGGCAGTTATACTGCATATCATGAAAGGAAAATGTTTTTAAATTTCAGCAAAGCAGACTACTCATTCCGCTGGTATAACGAAAAATCACTTTTGGCCACCTTTTGAAACGGCTTGACGCATTGTCATAACTTTTGGTATATAAAAACAAAATACATATTTAAATTTCATAAAACTGAATTAAACCCTGTATTTAGATAGTTAAACCACAGCTGTGGTTAGCTCGAAAGTGTTTTCTTTTAACGAATCCTTACAGGTTCATTCGGGCGCGGTGAGAGCAATACTCCCGTGGGGAGTCACGTAAAAAGTGTTTCCAAACATTCCCTTGTAAAATCTGACAACAAATTCGACCTGAGAGAGTACACACATATTTTACATATGTATATAAAGTGTGAACAAAATGCTTAAACACGATCTGGGGTCAGGATCGGTACTTATTTCATGGTCGTGGGTCTGGTTTTACCATTCTAACGGTATTACTTTTCAATTTTCTAAAGGTAATTCAATAATGAAAGGGAATTCTATACAAAATATGGTATTTACTCCGTCGATCTGTCTTTTGATTGTTAGTCTGATTACGCGTTTCGTTGACTAACCCATTGTCAAATCCTCTTCATTTCAGCCGTAGGCTTCGTCATTGTCACATTGAAGACACACACACACGAACATAATTACAATTATACACGAACTGTACAGTTTTACAATTTACACGGCCGAAACGGGAAAGAGCGCGATGCCGGTCGGCGCGCAGGGGAAATAGAGGATTTGACAATGGGTTAGTCAACCCAACGCGTAATCCAGACTAACAATCAAAAGACAGATCGACGGGAGGTAAATACCTTATTTTTTGAAATAGTCTGTCTTGGGGCCATAATGAATAATTTTAATATTCTATAAGGCTACAAATAACTTTTTTAACTTTTAAGAACGATAAAGTCGTTGTAGCTGCTGTAAAACACAGTTGTCAAATTGAAAACCCATCACATTACAACGCCCGGTGGTTTTGAAAGTCATCGCACGTGCTACCCATACTTCACGCCGTGGTGAGGGGAGGGGAGGAATGTTGTGCACAAGGGGTTGTGTGCAGTGCCGGGGGAGTGGGGAGGGGGATAATTGATTATGCATGTAAGTTTGAACTGATGGGCCCTGAGGCACCCTTCAGGCTGCCAACTGCACCGCACGGTCGCCAGAGTCATATCACTTTCACTTCGGGTGATATAGAGCGTGGAAAATGTAGCGAAAGGAATGAAAGGACAATTTAGATACATAAAGATTGACGATTGCGATACATTTATTGTAAATGTCTATATATGCAATAAAATATTTTTATTAAATTATTTATTTATTATCTGTATTGTGACTATACGGTGACGCTAGGTAAAGGTCAAGGTTGAGTGGTAGAGAGGACTTTGTTGGCCTAACTCCACCTAGTTTAACAAGACAAACGTTACCTTTACGTTTATTCCTCAGTGAAAGCCCGTTGGACTAACAGCAGCACGAACGCCACAATTCCAGCAGCCGGTAATGTTGCCGTGCCGTGAGTTAGTTATTACTTAGATCACGCAGACCGGCTGCCATTAGACACCCCCGGTTAATTGCTGGTCGGACACGCTACAAGCCGTGCGGTTTGAAAGCCCCTCACTACAGTAGTCACTACCCTCCAGCAGGGCACGGCGGCGTACAAGGCACGGCCTGTAGCGCACGCTATCGCTCCGGTAATGAACGCTGCTGCATCAGGATTGTTCGTGGCGGTAAACGTCGTTGTTTACCTCGATCAGCTGTTTAATGGTAATCACCCGGTTAATGGCGCTGTAGCTTTTAATAACGCGACGGCTGGGGTGTTTGCGAATAAACCAAAGGTGATACTAGAAAAAAAGGGTAAATCTAAAGGGTCCGCCTCAACTGCTCGTAAGAGCGTCGTTGCAAAGGTTTGCGGGAAATAAATTGGAGATTTCAGTATTAATGCTATTTTGACAAAACAACTCTTAAATGAAAGATAGTAAAAAGACAAATTATCTAGGTTTGCCTATAGTTAATTTTCAAAATGTATTTTACTTGTATGCTATCAACGGTTAAAATTAGAAAATATAGAGTGTTTTAAGACCTTATTTAAGAAGCTATAAATAGGTGTATCAAATCTAATCACAGGCAAACACAGAAAAAAATTAACATATCCGAGTTCAATCTTCATATAAGAGCGCTATCTACTTTCTGCGAAACCCTTGCAGGCGGTGGGTTTGACAGTTAGGCTGCATCAGTTGAAAGAAGATCCGTTGATTGTCCAGTTACGTGCGCGGTGTCGTGTTCCTTGGGCGGTGACCGGTGCGCCTTTCTGCGGTGACCACGGTGGGACTTTAAACAAGGCGAGGCTTAGACTGAAAGTCCCTTTACCACTAAACCTCGTCCTTTACCTAGCGGTACCATTAGTCACTTAAATAACTGGTTAGTCACTGAAGGATAGAACCAGCGCCACCCGACTTATAACTCTAGAGTCGCGCGACACCAACCCATTACTACGGCTTTCTATGTAGTCCAAGATCCTAACATGTATTTCTATTTTAGCTCGTTATTTGCTACAAACACTTTTTACTCAAATACGCACAAATAATTAAGAGAACAGGTCACCTGGTAAATCCAGTCCATTGTTTCTATTTTAAATCGTTAAAAAATCAGCACTCCTCTGATAAAAAGCCGATACATTTCTAATGGATGCAGTAGTGCAGCCCATCTTCGGAACTCTAGTGCAACGAAAATCGTATTGTCAATTGGAACATGCGTCAAGAGCACATTTTAACGCTAATAGCAGTTCAAATGTCCCAAGAAAGAATACATGTACATACAACTCAAAAAGTTTGTAACGAATAAAAAATTAATAATTTTGGACTGAATCTGTATTATAGGAAGAACATTTTTACTATTCAAAATCACATGCTGTTTATATAACAACTATTTATAATTATTTATTATTTTTCAACAATCCATTTAATAGTTAGTTGTTGCTTACATGTTAAACTTCCATTGAATGGAAGAAATAAAAATCGTTTTAAAGTTTAAAAGTTTAATTATTATTTTTACTTATGTGGATTCTAATCATGAATAAGACGATTCATGATTGCCCGGTCGATTTTTCATACGTCTTTCAACACAGAACAGATATTATTTAATTTCGAGATGGCAGTAGAAATACTTTAAAAAACACGTATACACATTTTGCTACGTTTGTACGGGTACAGTAAATAAGTACTCACCAAAGGAAAACGGTGCCGAGTGGCACCTCAGTTTGTATTTACTCGAAAAACACAATGTAAAACACTAATATTAAAACAAGGCTTCGGACAAAAACTGATACACAATCAGAATTACCAACGAAATTTTTGTCAAGACAATTTGCATCTTTCGGCACGAACAGAAACGTTGTCACAATAATGTTTTGTTTAAAAGTGATACATTCAAATTCAAATTCAAATTCAAATTGATTTATTTCCTCAAATTCAGTTTACAATCAATATAAGTTTGTAGAACACAATAAATCTTCTCAGAAGGTGACTTGCCAATTATAATTATTTAAAACTAAAATAAGAACTGTTCACAAATTATATTTAACATAATTAATTTACATATCTATATACACTCACTGCTACAAACTAATAAACAAAAACAAAGGAAATTTAGGGCCTCTAAGGCAAATGCCTGATTAGAGGTTCCGTTAAATTCATTTAAAATTTATTCTTCAGCGGTCAGAAGTGTTTAAAAAAAATATATTCTTTTTTGGTCTTTCAGAAAATAGTGCTGTATGGTTTTATTAATTAATAGTGCACTTTTATTCCTACAACTAAAACCTAATCTAAGAAACATGAAAAATCCTGGACGATTTCGCATTTTTTCCAAGCTCACCCCCCTGGACCAAGGCATCCACGCGTTCCTGGGCTGGACGCCAACACAGCACTGCCTTCATATAAAACAAAGACAGCCGGCTTTTCGCCAGCCCGTACTAGACATGAACAACCAAGGAACAAGGAAGCGAGCACAAAACAAAGCAAAGTAACGCAAACAGGAGCAATACATTATCATAAAGAAATCTATTTTAAAAACAGTTTGTTTAAAATAAACATTATTGGTCTGGGAAGTTGTTTTATCTATGAATAAAAACAAGGAATCAACGTCTTCCAAATTGAGAAGCCATTCTTTAACTTTCTGACAAATATCTTTTTGTGTTGATTACTTTAATGTTTTCAGGTAGTTGGTTAAATATTCTAGGGGCAATGAAATTAAATGTTCTTGTATAAAAGGTGGTGTATGGCTTGGGCACTCTGTAACTTTCAATATTTCTCAACTTTTGCTTATACACATTTGTGTTATTTTCATGAACTACACTTTTACTAAAGAATGTCTTTAAAATTTTGAAGACAAAAATGTGTTTCAAAGGTAAAATCTTTTCGGCAGTAAAGAGAGGTCTGGAGTGTTCTAATTTGCCTTTTTGATTTATCAGTCTAATAGCATGTTTTTGCTGAAAATATATTAACTTTAAATACGTTTCAAAAGTACTTCCCCAAACTATTATGCCGTATTCAATCCGGCTTTGAATCAAGGCAAAGTACAATAAACGCAGAGTTTCTTTTGAACTTAAACTTTTTAGATAATAGAAATAGCGGAGAACTCCATTAATTTTATTTCTTAGATTGCTGACATGTAGTTTCCAACAAACCTCCCTATCTACAATTACACCTAGGTACTTCAAGTTGTCAACTCTTTCAACAACAGCACATTTTGCTCTTGCACATGTGGCTTGTTTTCCTAGGCATTCTACACATCTATAGTAAATTTGATTAGCAAATGACACTTCATTTTTCAAATTAAAATTAATGTACTTGTTTTTCTGCACTAGTATCATTTTATTGGTGGAAAACCACCACTGAAGTGCTTCTAAATCTTTGTTCATTGAGAGCTCAACAGAATTCCAGCTTGATTCCACGTAAGAAATTGCTGTGTCGTCAGCAAAGATGTTAATTTACCCGCAAACCTAGCTTTACAAAGATCATTAATATAATTATAAATAGTATTGCTCCCAATACTGACCCCTGAGGTACCCCATGTTTTATTGTTCCCATCCTACTTTTATTGAATTTAACCTAACACATTGACTCCGTTCTAATAAATAACTCTCAAACCATTTATATGCAACTCCTCGAACCCCACAGTTAAATAGTTTGTCCAGTAAAATACTATGATCGACAGTATCAAAAGCTTTTCTGATATCTAGAAACAAACCACTTACACACTTGCACACTTGCCAAGCCATCGTTTATATCTGTCATAAAATTAAGAAGGGCATGTTCCGTATTCATTCCTAACCTAAACCCAAACTGTCTGTCGCTAAAAAGTTTGTAGTTTCTAAGAACTTTAATAATTTTGCCTTCATTAATTTTTCAAATACCTTAGAGAAACAGGACAAGAGAGATATAGGCCTATAATTATTGCAATTAAATTTTGACCCGTTTTGTAAAGTGGTATAACTACTGCAACTTTTAGTTTTGATGGAAACACGCCACTCTCAAAGCTTAAGTTAACTATGTACGATAATATGTCTATTATTTGCAAAGATATGTTTTAATCAAAGTTGCACTTATTCCATCTACCCTGGAGAGGTGTTATTTTTCAAAGATCGAATGACCTGAAGTATCTCATCTGGTAAGATATAGTCTAAAAATATTGATTTTGTTTCACTCTTTTTAGAAAGTAATTTTATAGTGTAACATGGACCAATTATTTGAATTGCTACTGTTTAAGTCTAAATTGCTTACTATATTAAGAAAATAATTATTGAACTTATTCTACAGTAAATGGATCCATTACAATTTTGTTATCAATTTCAAGTCCAATTGATCTTTCAACATTTCTTGATTGACCTGTGACTTCATTTAAAACTTTCCAAGTAGCTTTTGAGTTACCTTTACACTTCTCAAATTTCTCTTTATAAAATTATGTTTTAACTGTTTAATATCATTATGTAGTTTACTCCTGAATCTTATATAATATAACTTCAAATTTTCATTTAACGGGTGTTTTTAACTAACTTAAACAACTTATTCCTTCTTTATTTTTTCGCACACAAAATCATTAATCCACGGCTTGAGCTTTTGAATTTGTTACATTGTTTCACTTGAATCCTACTCTGCACAATGGCATTTTGTAATATCTGTAAAAAAACGTCAAATGCAGATGACGCATCAGGCTGACTGTAAACACAGCACCAGTTGACTTGACTCAACAGCTGATTGAGTTGCTCGAAATCAGTCCGGTAGTGAAGAGATGGTACGGGGTTGGAGGAACACTGTCCCTCCCCCGCCCACCCATCACCCGCACTAATATTTCTGTGAGTGAGTGGTCAGTGATACCAATATGAGAAACACTCGCTTCTACAACAATCATGTTCCTACGCGCTATTCTTATGTACACATGATCAATACAAGTAGCTGAACGCTGTGTTATACGAGTTGGTTCATTCACAATACTTTCAAACCCATTAGCAGCCATCAATGCTTTATAACTCTCTATTCCGACATTATAGTTCTCTAATATATTTACATTGATATCGCCTATCCAGAAAACATTGTCCTTATTAAATATTATACCTCCTCTGCTGAATAATAAATTTTGTAGCTCATTGACAAAGTCAACTATGGGTTTAAACACTAATCTATATACTGCAATCAAGTGAAATGTTTTGTTGGAAAATACAAAAGAAAGATATAGAACATCAGCAGTCAAAATTTTAGCTTTACAGTTTCAATAACTTGATTGAATTTTTACAAATACTGCAATACCTGCTGCTCTATGAAAATCATTAGCATTTACATAAATGTTATAATTAGGAATATTATAAAGATGTTCCTCGCTTGTCTGTATCCAGATCTCGGACATAATTATCACATCTGGTAATTGAGTATTAAGAGCTAGTTCGGTAACAAAATAATCAAAATTTTGCCTCAAACTTCTTATATTTTGATGAATTATTTTTATATTTCTACTCATTTAAATTGTATTTAATTGAATAAATATTTTCTAAACTAATTACAACTAACTTAATAAAATCATTAAAAAACATATACATCGGTTTCTTACTTTGTGAAACCGTTTACAAATCAGAAAGGTCAGCTTGGCAAGTCACCTGTACAACTGGAGAGTTTTCTTTGCGTAGGAAGATTTTGCCTCCTCTGACCCACAGAAACTTGAAGTCCTGTTGCTTCCTCACTTGCCGTGCTGCCGCCAGTAGACGTCCCTCTCCGGTGTCAGGGCCTCGTTGACGTAGATCGGACGGTCTACCCCCAAGTTCATGTGTCTCGTGGATAGAGTCCTCTTCACACGCCGCTTCCTCAGGAACTCTTCTTTGTCTAGGCGCCTCACAAACTTGACGATTATGCCTGGTGGATCTCCGTTGCTCCCGTTTCGTCTTCCCAGCCGGTGACACGCATCAATCATTGCGTCGGAAACATTCATGTCCATAGCCTTTCCCACTTCCTTAACTACAGTGACTACATCTTCATTGGTTTGTAGAGGAACACCCTGAATCTCTACAGTATTAGCCCTGAGTACTGCTCCTTTCCTCAAGTCTGCGTTCCAGATCAGTAACCTTTTTAGTTAGTTGTTTGTTTCGATTTACTAGATCGCTGATAGTTTTAAGCAGTTTTCAATTGATGATTTTGCTCCTTTATCAACTCCGAGTTTTCCTTTAACTGTTCACTCAGATTTTCGTAAGACGTATTAAAACTTGTCTCTTGACTTCTTTGATGTTGGAATATTTCTTCCATCTTTCGCATTATGTCCTCTAGAGTAAGCTTACCCTCTTCCGCATCAGCTTCAAAACGTAGGCTTTTCCTTCTGTTTTCACCACATGGTTTACATCTCCACACTAGATCATCCGCTGTAATACACTCTATATCTGCCTTACTCATTTTCAAGCAGGAACCATGAAAACTATGGTCACACTCCTTACAGGTTATATGAACACTATTAGGCTTAATTGCCTTTGAACAAACACCGCACAAGGCCATCACTTCAACTATAAAATTGACAGTACAATCGTTCTTGTAGTACAAATGTGCAAGAATGTGCACGAAACTAACCTCAAAACCAGCACAGTTCAATACGTTGTGTAGACAATCAGATAAGACCGGAGCACTATCACTAGACGATCCGTTCTGTCTGAGCTGACTCATTACTGTTATATTGTCATTATTAGCATTGTTTATTTTGATCCAAGAGTGATATCAGAAACAAAGTATTATTTTATTACAATAATCAGTTGCTGTCGATACCGGCAGAAATTGACGCCCAACACGAAACCTGAATTCCAGGTTAACAAAACAAACACGCACCGTTTACATAGTGGTTTCAGTGCTGGTGTGTATTCTCGGTATTTTCGTTTTCATTATTTAGAACAATTTGTCCTAAATTTAGAACCTTTGTATGAAAGCCTTTAACCTAAATATTACCTTAAGCCACGACGCGAGTATCTGTTCAGTATTGTTAACACAGTATTTTTACTATTTTATACACCTTAGACACTGACTATTGACATGATGTTCAACAGGTTGTGCCAGCGGTTGAATAGGTACATTTGACCTTTGTAGAACTTGCCAAATCTTAGGGCCATTTTTTCAATTCATTTCTAATCAGAGATTAAGGATAAATTGAGATTTAAAAAGTTATCCAATAAAAGTGCAGAAAATGTTCGAGGCTAAGATTTGCTTTGTCGTTTTGATTTCTGCATTTAATGATAATAATGTTTTATTATTGAAATGGCAGTATTTATGAGTGTTAAATGTAGTAAAATACGGTAAAAGTCCACGAGGTAATTTTGAATTTCGTAAAAATGTAAATATAATAAGATTGCAACATAATTTGTAGATAAGTTAATTCAATTTTGAGCTTAAAATTTAAACAAACTGTCCTTAATAAACATTTTTTTGGTTTGAAATTTAAATTTTTTAAATAAATTTTCAGTTATTAAATTGAATTAATTATGAACTTGTTAGTTACGTTTTCCAACTAGATGGAGGTTCGGAGGTCCTTTAAGGTTCGGAGGTCACGTTAAGCCGTTGGTCCATTCCATTGGTCGTTAGGCTATAAATTAATGACCCAATCTGGGGAACAGTCGGCCCTATTTTGTAACAAGACTACATCCCATCATCCATCATCACGCTCACCATCATTCTATATTCACCTTAAAACAATCTTAAGTGTGACTGTGTCTCAGGTAAAAGTATCAAACAAGTGGTCATATTAAATAAAAATTCAGCAACCTAATCGGTAAGACACATTTACCGTTGGCCGAAATCCAAAGCGAGACTGTGAGCGTAGTAACAGCCTCGTAGCACTCGTTGTGATATAACATAAACATCTGAGTCCGAAGGTCAGCAAGGCGGCGAGAAGGGCGAATAAGAGTAACAAATTGCAACAGAAAATTGCACCTAATGTCAGCGGTGCTCCGCTAGCTGCTTGTCGGCCTGGTTATACTTGCAGTAGGAGACACCGAAGTCTGTCACCACGTTGTTCTAATTACGGCCTTGCTCCTGGTCTCTCCCAGAACCTCTTTGTTTACAAGGCCGTTGATTGCTCTTTGTCTCCCTCTTCCACTCAGAATAATGCATTGTCCCAAGCTGCAATTGTTGTAAACACTTAATTAATGACGTTTTAAATTGTGTCCGGTTGAAAACAATAGAGGAATTTGTCAGGATAAGACAATGACTCATTTTCAAGAGCTTCTGGTTAATTTTTGTTCACGAAATTATGTACTTTTGGTAATTTTTCTAAAATCAGCTGTAGACACATGTATTGATGAAATAAAGTTGCACTTTTAATCCTAAGAGGAATAAAGGTTGTTTTCCAAAACTTTTCTCACAAGGGAGAAAAAGATAACATAATGATCTTTATGTAAGACATCAGCTGTTCCAATTGGTTTGTTTTGATCGGAGTGATTGATCTTATTGTAAATAATTCATCGACCGTTATAAAGGAACTATTTTATTATCGATCTAAATGGTGTTTAGTTCACTATCTAAGAAAAAAAAAATAGATTCAAAATCGATACTACACAAAGTGGTGATTTATCAGAAAGAACTACTGTATAACAACCATATACATTTAATCGTGTAACTATTTTAAATCAGACTAATGGTTAAAACTAAGACTAGTCGGTTAAATAAGTAGTTAAAGTGAATTTAAATATAATTTAATAGATCTTACGACATTATACCCGCATCATGGCAATAATGATCGCCTACTCGCCCTAAAAAAGTACGTTTTTGATCCTCGCTCATTTAACGTGTTTTGTTGAGCCAGTAAGTCAAAGTCGTGTTGTGTGACTGACTGTGTCACACGAGAAGTTAGTTGTCACAATCAGCTTTGTGATAATCCAATCCTAGATTCATCAGTCACAACGCTGTGTTGTGTTGATTGTGTGCTAACTGCCACCATTAATAACGCACACACACACACGCTCTATGTCTAGCTCCATGTACAGTTTACAGTATGTTTACGTTAAGACCTTTATAACGAGAGTGTAGAGTAACGACTATCATCCATGGATTCCAGTACATACCATGCCATACACTATTTACAGTGCCAAACGTTTTGCTCATTTTACAATCGAGCATCCTCAGTGGACTTAAGTAAGACTGTAGATATTCCTATATAAGAAAGCTTTAGATGAAAGACCTCTTTAACAGTCTGCAACTAATTCCTCGGCTGTTACGTAACAACCGGACATAATTCAGACAGTCATTAATTAAGTCGTGTACAACAATTGCAGCTTGGAACAATGCATTATTCTGAGTGTAAGAGAAGAGACAAAGAGCAATCAACGGCCCTTTGTAAACAAAGAGGTTCTGGGAGACACCAAAAGTAAGGCCAACATTAGAAACGAATTTCAGTGTCTTCCTAGGAATTGAACCCGGGACCATGAAATAACCACCGATCATGAGCCCCAGGACACGTTTTGCACATGTTTCCAACACTTTATATGTAGGCCTACATATCTATATAAATAAAATAAGAATTTTGTCTGTACATTGCAATGAATTTTGGTTATTTGGTGTTTATGTACTTTGCAAAGACCGAAACTGGCGTCAAAACAATTCCTGTCCGTCTGTAACGTTTTTAAAGCATCTTGGACCGCTTATAACTCAAAAATAGGCTGGAGTTATGATGAACTTCGTTTCAGGGTTTAACCCTACGCAGTGTTGTCTTATATTTTGTATCCATACAACATCCATAAAATAAATGGTGAGGGACCTAACTGGGCTATCGTAAGTTTGATGCCAGAATTCGAGCTACAGCCTACCTAATCCCTTGAATTGTAGAAAATATTTCGTCATGACACTATAATATTTTATCTGTGGCGAAGCACGGTACACAGCTAGTCATGAATATATGTGTATCATCTCTACAAGTCGCATTCTTGTCTGATTTTCACCAAATTTAATACAAATGTCCCTTTGTAAATATTTGGTCGAGTTCGATAACCATCAAAATCTGACTACCGGAACTTCCCTTTTGAGGTGGGTGGGTGGGGGATTTTACCAAAACAAGGAGTTTTAATTATATACAAACCGTAAGTTTTGTCCGACTTTCATGAAATTTAACAAAGGTGTGTGTTTTGTTACTATAAATAACTACTGTATACCGAAAATTATGAAAACCATCAAGACGTTTTAAAATGGCGGCCAAAAAGTGATTCTTCGCTATCACAGTGGAATGAGTGGATTTTATTTAAATTTGAAATGTGTTTTCCATTAATGATAATTATAGTTAAACTCAGTCAACTTAGTCAACCCATAGAAGCTAGCACCATCCTAGTAGATTTCAGGTCTGCTAAATTCAACAGAGAAATAATTGAAACAAGAGTATGAAAGGACACACGTCGCTGTCAACTCTGCTTTGTAAAGCTTGACACTGTGAAAACACAAGTGTGGAGAGTTTGAGCCGTGAGTCATCACTACCTACCAGAGTTGACAAACTTGTTAGTGCTTAGAACACGTTTTAGTTTGCAATTCTGCCAACTTTGAAAGTGTTCAGAAATATACAATAAAACCGGTTTACTTCATGACAGGACTCATTTCAATATGAGATTTCTTTGTTTTTATCAGTCTTTTCTTTTTTCACCAAAGAGTCTTTAAAAGCTGTGTAGGTTATGCTCAGAGAATTAGACCATAGACTTTTGTGAAGCCATTGATTTTTTTTGTAAATTTAGATCGTGTTTACTATTGACAAAAGGAAACGGAGCAAACAAACTGATTAACCATTGCGGATCCGTGGTGGATTGGTATCGCGCGCGACTGCGGAGCTCATCACTCAGGTGGCACGGGTTCGATACCTGCAGTCACCACTTACAATTTGTAATGTGATTATACGGTGACGCTTAAAGGTCGAGGTTGAGTGGTAGAGAGGAGTTTGAAGTCCTAACTTCGCCTCGTTAAACAAGACAAACAACCCATTTTATTCCTAATTATTGTTATAAACAACCAAATTATTTGATGATTAGATTTGCGTTTAATATAATTATTATGATCAATGTTTGAAAAATTAAAACACTGTCCACCCTTAAAAAGACCCAGTCAAACAATATTGTGAATACAGACTAGTGTTAACCTGAAATAAGTTAGTAACAAATACTGAAGCCACTATTTTCAAATAGGCTAACAGTTTACATGTTAATCACCACAAAACGTTCCCAACGTAATTAAGATTTAGAGTGATTAAGAGTATTTTCTAACTGAGCTGTCCTGTCTTTCACTATAAGGGAGCTGAAGCTAATTGAGAAATTCTGTTTAAAATTTAAATAATTAATTATTTCTACCAAACTACGCTATTCGATCCGCAACTACAGGAATGTAACAAGGTTAAAATATTTTCGCAAATCGATAGTTACGCTATACACACATCATTCTGCTGAAACTTATCAAAAATTACCGTAACGCATCTCTGAAATGAATAACACACGAAGTGGTCGGCAGTTTGATTCGACCAATCACACGTCTAGATTATCAAGCATCCTGATGCCAATCAAAGCTCTGGCATTAGTTGGGAGTTTAATTGGCAGTCGGACATGTAGAGCTACAGTCCAATCAACAGCAAAGCGACTCTGTCAATGTTATGTGGCTGGAGTGTCGTTCTCAAACTGCGTGAACTGTATTCCGCGTGTCGTGTGGATAATGTTGCATGACGTAGAAAGTAGTAAAACATGTCGTTAGGTTAAATGACATTTCGTTAAGGCTTATTTTTGTACCTTCGTGTCGTAGTTGGTTTGGGATATATTTAAGAAGCTATGGTAGAAGGCATACATTTTAGAGTTGTCGGGGAATAGCGATAATGTTATGGTAAGTAGATTGCGCATAGATGCCGAATTTTTGAGGCAGCGAGCTCAATATAGTTGGACAGCCCAAGCACATGTAGCACTGCGAGCGCTGCCATCTCTGCCGTCTTTCTCCCCTCTCGGTTCGACATGCTTTGTCCTATGTCAATGACTAAATGTGACCAACGCGATTTCCGATAACGAACATCTTGCTATCTGTGCTTGGGCTGCCGCAACTATGTTGATTTTCCAGCCAAAGCCATTCGGCTTCCATGCGCAATCTACTTACCTTTAACAGCCATTAACACCGAAGCACCTTTTTGTGGGAGGGGGAGCGAGGCGTCTTTACCAAAACTGACTTTATGCCATAAAAATTAAATTTTGATGACCTGATTTATATGAAACTTGATACAAACACTTTCAGTTGCAATATCAAACATAGGCTATGTGTATCAAAGTTATACTAAATCAAATAGCCTGACCAAAATAGCGGTGGAAAGGCCACCATTTAATCTGGCTGAACTGATTTTGTTGATTTTATACACATGCTTGGTACAGTAACATAAGTCTGTATACCAAGTTACGTTGAAAGAAAGGGGAAACGCATTTCGGTCTTCAAACTGACTTGTAATGTATGTATACATCCACATATATAGTTTTGCCATTTGGCCTCAGGAAGTGTTGCCACTCAAAATCTTTTGTTCTACGACCTTTCGTTCTCTTTGGCGAGAGTTTTGTGTGAAAATTCGCTAAAATCAACGCCCACCGTATTCCGAAAACATATTAACATGCTAAGTAATCGTCGATTAGTTAATTGCCCATAGATTCTGGCATCGATCTCCGTGAAAGCAGCACACAGTTGACGTGTAAACTGGGAACAAGCTGTACAGAATGTCATACACTTTAATGAAGTGTTTTTACTGCATCATGCAACATTCTTCGCTACTGTAGACTACAGGCATGCACTTGGAGAACGAAAATGTATTGAGAGAGGGTAGTTTTACTGTTGATTTAACTATACCGGTACACGTTCTATTGACAAATCAGTGTAAAATGGTTTAGTTAACATCTTATTAGGACATTATACATTTTCTTCATCTAAGGCTTCCGGTTTACACCGCGTCACAATTGAATTACAAATACTGGTAACGTTTCGACCTCGCTGTGGATAGTCATCCTCGTAGCTGGAGACTCGTAGTACCTACCAAGCCCAGCTGGAACTAATAACACGCAACACTAAACAGTTTTAATTCAAATTGTAAACACAGTATAACCGTTTGTCAAAAGTCGAATTCTATACATGACATATCACTCCAGAAGATTATTCATTTCAGTAGATGTTTTACTTTTGGGAATCTTACCGGATGATGTCTCCGTAGATTTTATCAGTAACAACAATGCTACGATAAAATGTAAAAAAGAGTTTAGAAGTAAAAACAAATGTATTATTTAATAGTGGTAGTAGCTGTTGACATTTTCTGGCTAAATATATTAGCGTGTGGTTGAAAGCTTGAAGTTTGTTTTGAAGTTATTCGGGAAAACTTAACTTATCTGACTCTTTCATCATATTTTATCTTGTAGATGTTTATTACCGCCTCTTTTGGGTTTGACTGGGATCACTTAAGTCTTAACTAATAGCTCTTCGTTAAACTCACTGAAAAACAACACTAAAGTCAACCATCAGTTCGATTTCCAAATTTCTAGGATCTTTGTTTTCTTTGAAAAGTGGTATCATCCGAATATAATGTTGAATTTGAATGAGTCGTTATAACTATTAACAAAACGTTTATAAATACAAGGACAAGACCTAACGGATTATCCTGTAGAAAGCAATTACAAATCCCGGAAAAGTTCTAAAATGCATGCAATAACGAGACCCGTGTATCAGGTTATTGCAATGTGTTCTCTGCAATCATCGTTGAAGTAGATAATCTAGTTACAGTTCATCACAGGTTGCGTTGATAGATCTGAACTGCTTTCCCTTACAATCCTCATTCCTATAGTTGATAGCAGAGATATATATTGTAATTAGATTGCGCGTAGATTTCACATGGTTGAGGCAGCAAAATCAACATAATTGCGGCAGCCCGCACAGATAGCCTCAAACCGCACTATCTTATGCCAATTTATGTCTTAGTTCACGGTAGCACAGCCTACATTTACACTGTAACATATTGTCCTACACAATGTGGTGTTTATCAACAAGCCGCTTGTTGTGCCTCGGCAGTCTCTAACGAAAATAGACTTGTAAAAGTGTGTTTGTCTCTTCCACTTTCTTCCAATAACTGCACCCATTTGATTGTCTTCAAGTCCCTCTCTCTCTCTCTCTTTGTGAAGTTGCTTACTCCGCGGACTGTTTTACTAACCTTGCTGAAACAACAGTTGCGGCTCTTCTGTTGTTGGTTGGGAACTACGGGCTACAAAGCTATTAGTTTCCAACGTTGTTTGGTTTAGGCAAAGACAATGTTATGGTAGGTACACTCAGGATTGCGAATAGATGCCACAAATGGCTGGACATGAAAAATAACAAGTTCGGGCAGCCTCAACCGCAGATAGTGCTGCGAGGAAATTATTTTAAAAGTCTCAAGTAGAGCCACTGACACACGTACAAGTTTGTTCGTTATCAAAAAGCTTACGATTGCGTGGAATCATTATCAATGGTTGCAATCTTGTTAAAACGTATGGAATACGTCATACTCAATGACAAAAAAAACTGTGTGGCATTTAGTTTTTAGATCAATGCAGTTTTGTTAAGGTAGTAAAAGAAATTCTTATCATAAAATGAATAGAACCTTTTTTGGACCATCCTGTACATTACAAACGGGTAGTTTCTTCTGGTTTTGAATTTGATAGAGCATTAATAAAGTGGTAATGATAAATGTAATAAGCTAGCGTTCAGAGAACTATAATTTAAAATTGACTTTATAATCGTATGAATGAGTTCGGGTGGAAAAAAAGTCGCGAGGCTCTCAGTTGTCAAATATTTTAAACAATAAAGTCCTAACGGTCAGTGTGTGTGTTTTAAATGCATTTTCGTCATTGAGAACTATGCACTTAAAATAAATCAGAATACAGTCCATTCAGAGCTTGATAAAAACTAAAGAAATTCAAATCGGTTCCCAACCGTTAAATATTTTTAAGACGTCCTTAAAAATTGCTAAAACGTTCTAAAAATTACTTCCGAAAACCCCTCCGTTGCGTGCAACGAGCAACTATATACGCTCAGTAACCGCACACACCTCAAAACACACTGTCAGATCGAGAAAGAGGCGACCGTTCGGTAAATTATTTAAGAATGGGGATTGATGGTAGAAATAAAACTCGTAAAAGCTCGGCGCCGCGGATAAAACCTCCCCTCCGAGTAACAAATTTCCCTCCAGCAAATCCGATTTGGGTTTCTCCTTAAGGTTGTATTTTTCACCACGTTATGTCTGTAAGGGCTTTCCATCTATGAAATTGATTTATCGCGAATGCACTTAAGCGTCCCTACGAAAGTTTTGGTTGAGTTTTTTAATTTTGTTTTGTATATTTTATTTTTGACTTGTACACAAAGGTATAATAGTAGGTGGCAACAGTATCTTAGATCATTATTATAATTTCTTTGTTATGCATTTTCATCCCATAAAAGGTTTACAAACAAACTTACGGTGCAAGTTCTTGGTTTAATTTCTTAATTATTTTGGTAAAGTAGACCTAATCAGTACTAATACATTTGTGTTCATTTAAATTCTCAAATAAAATCATTCATAACCAAGTAGTAGCTGGGTCAATACAAATGGTAAAAGTAAAGATTGTCTTGTTCAACGAAATGAAGTTAGGAATATAAAGTTCTATTTACCACTCAACCTCGACTTTACGTAGCGTTACAGCTCAGTTCTTAATAGTGACTGGGAGATCGAACTCACGCCAGTGAAGTGTAAGCGCGCGATACCAGCCCATCACGGGTTCTCAAACTGTTTATTTTGAATTGATTATTTATTAATACATGTATATGGGAAATTACCAGGTCAACAATGTCATTCTTTCTTTTTTAAGAAAGTCTCATCAAAGGTTTCTTATCCAAAATTTGTATTCTTAATACAGCTCTCTACTGAGCGTATAGTCAGATCGTCCGTCACTCTGACGTATCACGTACTTTGGCGGTGGGATGGGTGTGCGGGGGTGGTCTACAGACAGACAGACGGACGTCTCCGGAGGCGCGGTTTCCGCTCAGCTGATAACATCAAGGCCACTGATAATGATAATGATATCCTGTCAGGGAAGTGCGTGGGGGAGTCCAATCCCTTAGCCTCCCGAGCCCCAATCCTATTTACGGCTTGGGTTTTGTCAGAGCTGTCATAAGCCTAGATTAGAGCCCTTCTTGGCCGACAATGGGCCCGCACTTAATAAATAGCTTGCACGTAGTTTCCTCAAGGGTGTACTGCAGGCTTGCATTTAGTCTGGCAATCAATGTGGTCTAAAGGCAAAGAAAATAATTGTATGCTTTTGAGTTTTAAATTAGGCCAGTTTAGTACAGTTCTTAGGTTAACATATCGGTAGATGGGCTATAGCCATAGGGCCACGAAATCTAAGTCAATCCATGCTTTATAACGAATGTAAAAAATATCCACATAAATATGAAGTCAAATATTAAGTTTTAACAAAATATACCAATAAGGGCCAGTATGATTTTAAAAATTATTTTGACCAAAATTAAATTAATTTGAATCAATGAGGTGTTAGAACTCTTATAAAGTAACGTTTTTAAACTTCTCACAGCGAATTTTCCCAAAATTTATTACAAAATTGAAGATGATGGCCTCTAATCCACCTACATACAAGTTTTGAGCTCACAGTGGCACTATTTATAACAGCGAGATTTTGGATTGCAACCCTTGCTGTGCAAATTAAGGTTGAACTAGAACTGATAGTGCTATTGAACCTACAAACTAAAGTTTGATTATTTGTACCATCAGTGTTGTCATCAGTAGATCAGCTCATTCTTGAGGTCGTAACAAATCCAATGACACATAAAAGTCCGCGTTTGAATAACCGAAAATCTCAGATAGAAAATCGTAACTGGAAACACGGACTAATCACAAAGAAAAATCGTTTCCTGTTACTTAACCAAATCAATATTTGAGCTCAAAAATCACGTCAAGGTAAAGTTTGTCCCAAGGCGAAGTTAGGACCACAAACTTCCGCTCAATCTTGACCGCAAAGTCCTTTCAAAGTGGTAACTGCGGGGATCGAACCCACGCCAGCAAAGTCATAACCGGGGTCGCGCACGATTCCAACCCGCCAAGGTTCCACCAGAGTAATAACAATTGCAATCCCAAACCCCCAAAGTAAGGGACAATACAGCCCTAACAATCCTCGGAGACAAGCAAGCTAACAAAGCTATTTTACCGAATTATATTTATCACAGAACTTGCTGAGCATTATCATTGTTCCAAGAACGGAACTGATTAGGCATCATTAATGTCCCCCTCCCCGCCAACCCTCCCCCACACCCTTAGTTAAACTAAACCCCTTAACAACCAATTCCATTCCCTCGTAAAGGCCGACAATAAATTGCTGGAAATATTTCACTAATTGTATTTAAATGGGCTTAATATATTACAGTCGTTTAAGGCGAAAGCGCGGTTTTCGAATAAATCGTTCCTGTTGAAGGCTTTAAAGTTTCTTCGCCTTGGGGATTGTTAGGGAATCCTGTTTACTGTGTCGTAGTTAACTGTGTGAACTTTAATTGTACTATAATTATGTAAACCGGAAGCCTTAGATATTAATGATGACACCGGCCGCGAAAGCTTAAGAATTAAGAATAATTATGTGATTACATAATACAGATTGTTTCATTTGTCATAATGTTAGCCTTTTAGCCATTGTCCCCGGGGGAAAGTAAAACCAGAATATTGTATTTGTGAGGTTGAAATGAAATTGTTAGTTCCTAGCCTGCTAACCATCATTAGCTTCTTTAGAATACGTCATTGTTTAGTTTTGAATTTTTCGTGAACATCTACAATGTGTAAAATAATATATTTTCTTAAAGACGATTAAATTTGACCTCACATAGTTTATTTAAAATTTCGATCAAGTGTATAGTTCGGCGATCAGTTAGTTCTCTAAACATGTTTAAAGTATTTTTAGACGAGCATATGTGTTTATTGCGATGACGCTCAAAGATTTGATCAATTAAAGGCTACCATGTTGGCGGAAATTTATTTTCACATCGAAATAGTACCATTAACATACTTTTTTAGTTCAAAAAAGTGCTTTTAACGCACAAAATATGCATCAAATACAGGAGTTTTTTTAGGGTTCCGCACATTTTTTTACATAGAAATTTCGGTCTGATCAAAACTTTATTTAAATTACCACTATGAGTCAACATTTCAATCAACGCAAACTGGGTATAAAATCATGGCCGCGTTCAAAAGTTATTGGTGAATAGACATTAGAAAAATCGCCGCAGGTCAACTTGTTGAACCTCCTCGTGTCTCTAAAGTTGGTTAAAAAGAGAGCCTTGGAGGAGTCAGATACCGGCTTTCACAGACATACACACACACAGATTACAAAGTATCATCTGTGTGATGATCACGTGACGAGCTCTTGTGACGTCATCATCTGATCCACCCTTGAGCCATGGCTGAACACATGTTCATGTTGTGTGAGTTAAGTAATTGAAGTCATGCAGCAGAGTCTGTGCTGAGATTCACACGGTGTAATCCTCACAACAGTGGCTGGGACTAATGTATGATGAGAAGAATGGACTTTAGCTGTCCTCACGTTGGCAGGAGCGATACATGCTTTAAAACAACAAATTCAGAAGTACTTTGCTAGACTCGTAGTATTAGATGTAAAATATCTCTCATTTGTAGTGGGTAAAAAGGTAAAGTTTGTCTTGTTTAACGAGGCGAAGTTAGACTACAGTTCTCTACCACTCAACCTCGACCTTTACCTAGTGTCACTGTATTAGTCACATTACTAAATGTAATTTGTGACTGGTGGGATCGAACCAGCGCCGCCGGAGTGATGAGCTCCAGAGTCGCTGCGATACCAATCCGCCACGAATCCGCCAGGGTCAGAGGGAGGTTATAAAAGAAGATGAGTAGCGTAGACTGATGAGAGAAAACAAGTTCATGATTTCACTTTAAAATGAAGGTGAGAAGGGCACTCAGAAAGAGTAAAATTTCGCTCTTTTGGGTTTTGAAACCCAGCCACTTTCATTAAAGAGTGGTTGGATGTTCATTTTTTTGGGAGTAGTTTTCACTTTTTCGTATTTTGAATGTTCGGGATGAAGCAAACCGAACACAAAGAAAAGCAAATTGTCAAGAAAACGTTGAATGTATTTTGCGATCTTTGACCAAGCATTTACATTCGAGAAGATTACATACAGCCGACGCGTAGCCATAACGCTACCGTGAATCCAGCGAATTCACTTATAACGGGGTAAAAATTACACCAGTAGTTGCTTTGGACCCTTGTGACCACTCTTCTGGAACGCATTTGTTGCTCCGATTTTAGGTGCAATACGAATGCTCATTTGTAAATATCTAGGTTAGTTGGCTAAGCAGCGAAATCTTTAACCCCTCTGGTGGATAGGGAAAGGGAGGGTGTTTAATTTGTTTATCTAATAGTTATGACGCTTTGACCATGATTGGTTTATTTGAAAACGTCAACCTAAAAGAAATTTTTTAAGACAAATTGATCATAATATACTGTTTTGAATCTGTAAAATCCAGTTGAATATCTCTTGAATATAAATGTATAAAACTTGCTTCTCACTGTTTAGATGAAAAGCCTTTCGCATTTGAAAACGAATACGTTGTGTATTTGTTTATTAGTTAATTACTTCGTCTGTTTTACTGTTGCCTACAGTTTTTGCCATCAAGAGTCAACACTTTATGACTCCCCGAAGTTTGAGCTTTATTATCTAGGCTCACTACTGTCTGGAGTGGAGCAATAAAATTGTGTACTTTCCGCCCTGCCTTTATAGCCGAGACTGTCTTAGCTTTCTACCTTGGATACACTCTACTAAGTAAACTGAGTTGTAGACAAGTTCTTACTTTTCTCAAGGTGATCTTAAATTATCCCACAGTGAACATTTTATGCTCAAAGAGCCTGAAATCTCACAAGTTTTGCTAAATGATGCCAAATTTTTCAGCCTATCGGAGCCTCCTTTTTCATTCGAGTACTCATACTCTCTGGAACCCCCTTGGCCCGAATATTGGGCCAATTTTGGGTTTTAGGTTAGTCTGACCCCCTTCCTTCAACTTAATTTTAGCGCCCAACTGATTGACCTTGACTTTCGCCTAACGTTCGTCTAGTAGATACGAGAATCGTCCTCACACCCTCGAAAACTACTTTCTTTACTTCAATAATTTACCTAAATAACTTTACTTTTGACTTAACACTGAAAAAAATTTCAATACAATCCACTAAGATTGTACGTTTCATAATTCCACAAGTCGATTTACTTATAAATACTTCCCCAGAAACTAATTCAACAGAACAACCTCACCAAAGTCAAATCAAGCGCCCTAATGACTTTTCAAATTCCATCTTTCTCGAACTTGAAGGCGTCAAATAATCTTTCCAATTTACATAATGTCAAAAGATAAATACCATTTCATTCGGTTCCTTGTCAAACAAGTAATAAATTAGTCGCTGAAAGGAAGGGTCGTTAGAAGAGGGAGGAAGAAGACGCTAATGAAGTGCAATCATCAATGGTTGGGAATTAGCAAACAAAGCAAATATTCAGACAGAATATTGAGGAGGGAAGGGTCTAGGGTAGCTTTGATTGACTTGCTAGCAATTAAAAGGGGAAGAAATTGAGTTTAGTTCAAACAACATACCTTCGGAAGGGTCGAAATGAGTTTAAACTTTGTAACGTTTGCTTTGTCTGCGAGTTTTACGAAATTTGGTTAAACTTGGAAACATTGAAGAAAAAGCTATAACTTGTTGGTCACAGGGCTGCAATCGTCCTTTGGAGCAGAGATGCCAACTGTTGATGTTCTTTTTGGCTGTGACACTATCGAAAGGAATTCTTCAGGACTGGTTGCCAGCTTCTGGAAAATTTGATACGGCTTCATTGTTGAAGTTATTATCATTTTTAATTATTTTAATGGTTTCTTGGTTGATAACTTCATAAAATATCGTCAGTGGTTCCAAAACTGATACCGCCTTTGTTTTGTTTGATTGCTATCACCGAATGATTTTATCAGGAGAATCGATTTCGGAGTAAGAAGTTTTGCAACACAATTGTAATTTCTGAACTTTATTTCTTTTTGGGACGTAAAATACGAAATATTAGGAACCTAAACATTTTTTCCATCTTGTAGGAATGATTTAAGTGACGTTTTTGTTTGTGATACCCCAAATAAATCAAAATTTATTTGTTATAACATTCGTTTTAAAAATAGAACAATAAAAGATTCCCGTGTTGTTTAGGAAAGTTTGATTGGCATAGATTAGACGAACTGATTGTGCAGCAGAAATAAAGCATAGTATTATTCATACCAACTAGGCCACCATGTTAAAGGTGATTAACAATAGGTACAATTATTTTCCAGTATAATATCAACTAATGAAGCCAATTTGTTCAATACATCATTAAAATAATCAGTAACCTTTGATTTGTTCGATAGTTGAATTAGCTTTGAGACCGGGTGAAAACGGATTACTCTCAGTTACAGTTGTAGTGTCGATTCCACTAAACCGATTTACTCTTTCAGCAGAAAACTAGTACGCTTTGTTGAAAATTAAGTTTGAATTGTATACATGGTGTTAAGTGATGTGTAGTATAACCTAAGATATAAAGTCGGCAAACGTGAAAAAAGTAATGTTTGTCTTGTTTAACGAGGTGAAGTTAGGACTACAAATTTCTTTCTAGAACTCAATCTCGACCTTTACCTAGCGTCTCTTAAATGTTAAATTGAACTCTACACCTATACGTCTCCTTACATAGCGTCACCATGAAAAAGTTACTGTAAATACTGTTTGAAAATCTGCGGGTAAGAACGCTGCGATCTAACCAAGCATGGAGAATCCGGATGATGAGCTCCGTAGTCGCGCGCGGTACCAAAGCGCCAAGGATCCGCCTGTACGATATTTCGTTGACATGTACGTTGTATGTCCAATTGTCCAAATAGGCCTTTTACACAATTACGTTGTTTTAGTAAATAGTTTCATCTCCAAAATAAATTAACAGTCTAATATAAATTCAGTTTGGAGTTCGTTTAAATACATATCAGCTCTTGGCAAAAACATTTAGACGAAACCTTAGTAGAATGGTTAAACGTGTAAGGGGTATTAGAAGTATGTTTCATATAAGTAAAAATGCAAAATTTGTTGACATAAGTAGCGTGTAAAAGCATTTCGTGGACATACTGTAGTTTAATTTCTGTCTCGGTTAAAGTTCCTGAGGGTCATCAACAAAAGCCTTGAATACAGGTTTACACAGTCTTATTGCTGTGTATATATTACTAAAGAAATTAGAAGACAAAAATGTTTGGCCCGAACCGGGACTTGAACCCGAGTCTCTCGCTTGCCGGGCGATTATGCTGACCACTACACCACCCGGTCCAACTATTCATGCCTTCAAATTTAAAGAAGTACTTAAATCTGTTCATATATAAGTAAGATTTCCTAAAAATGTGTAACTTTGTTGTTGTGCTAAAGTAACGGCACTGAGTAGACCTGTTGTTGGGCAAACCGTTATGAAATCTAATAACTAGAATGGGGAGAATTCACACCCACATCCCTCACGCGCTGCCGCAATTGCGTTATGCCTGGGGGCGGGGGTTGTTGTTAATATGTTACAGCATTATATCAAAGCAGACTTCGCATCATTTGGTTCAACTGTTGCTATATAATAAGAGATATTTGAACAGATTTATCCATACAAAATAGCAGAAGTATAGGGTGGTGTAAAAGTAACCGAATAGTACGGATTCAAATTTTGTCATTTACGTTTGAGATTATGTTATTAAGTGATTTTGCAAATTCTCAAAATTTAAATTACCAAAGAACTTTTTATACTTTGTATGAATGTTTTGAACTTTTTGTAAATGTATAAATGTTTTTTTAATTGTTAGTTTTAACGCCCCCAACCAAATATCTTTTAAGACTATTTATGCCAGCTTTAATTCAAATAAAGAACCCGCAGTATAACCATTTAGGTTCAAAGTTAAAGTTCAGATTTGTTGAGTTAAACTACAAAGAAAGAAAGTCTTCAAAGGCAAGACTCCGAGCCTGAACCCTTTCCAAGTTAATTGCCCGTCTGTCTGAGGAAATTTTGAATTAGTCATTAAAATGGGCCCATCAAGAATCGGAGGAACACTAATGAACTTGGCCCAATCAGAGGTTTAAACAACGCGAATATTCGCAGATTTACCGCTAAATTTAAGTACTAATCCACGTTGAAATTGAGAGTTTTTAATTGAAATGCATTTCTTTAAAAGACACTTAAGGGTTAGTTTCAGTGGTTACATCAGAGATCTGTCCGCCCAAGGAACACACGACACTGCGCACGCAACAAACAAGTGGCTAAACAACGGGCCTTCTTTCAACTGATGCGGCCTACCGTCAAACCAACCGCTTTGCAAGGGTTTCGTAGTAAGTGGACAATGCTCTTATGTGAAGGTTAAATTCGGATATGTTGATTTTATTGAATAAGAAAAAAATTTATCTGTGTTTGCCTGTTTTCAAAATTTGATAAACGCTTTTTTTCAGTTTATAAAATAAGGTCTTAAAACACTCTATTTCGTCTAACCTTATCCCAACTTATTGCATTAAATAAAAGATACATTGACAAATGAACTACAAGCAAACCTATATGATATGTTTATATTTCATTCAATAGTTGTTTTGTCAAATTAACATCAATAATAACGTCGCAATTTTGTTTCGCGCAAACCTCTGCAAATAACGCTCTCCCGTTAATAGAACGCCCCTTTAACAAACTAAATATGTATACAGATTTGTACGAGTAAATATTTTAAACATTTTATCACTTAGGCCGGAAAAGAAATAAAAACTAGTAGAATAAAAGAAAGTTGTAATTGATCCAGTATGAACAAAATGTATGAAACGCTTACTGAATGTAATGAAAAAAATACATAAATCAACTCTAGACCTCTAAGTTAGTGGAGCAGAACTCTATTCCTAAAGATTTTCTGTACACCTAACCATGTCATCTTCATACACGTAGAAAAATGTCTAAAAAATGCTACGTTTCATCTGCTAATTTTGAAATGGTATAGTTGAACTATATGCAGACATTTTCTAGAGCTTGAGCAAAGAGATCGCGACGTTTCTATGTTCTGATCTAGCCTATTTTCTATTAATGAATCGACTTTGTTTAAACTTTCACCTTTTTAAATTTTTACGTCTGTCTTGAAAACCACTCTATCAAATTTGAATCATCAACATTAGTTTTCAAAGAAACTTCCTGAACGAAAAAGAAATAAATTGAAAGTGCTTTTGCATGAGTGTGTTTAAAATAATTGCATATCTCAACCTTCTCTAAATTTTTAGTCATATATTTATACCAATAGTTAAAGATCAAATAGAACAAAAAAGTTAGGACCTCAAAAGAATACTTTGAACCAAATAGTTAACTTAATAATGTTACATCTTAAATTTAGAATTTTACAATTTTTGTGGTGTAATGTATGTTTTATTTTTGATATTTAGTGCCTACATAATTATACAGCTGATTTTGTCTTTTTGTTATTAAAATGAAGATGCCTTGGCCGGCGAAAGCTCTGCTCTTTAAAGACTAAAAAGTGAAATTTTAAACAATGTCTGATTCATTAAGAGATCTACTTTTCTAAGTATTTCTGAAGAAAAGCATTTTCTATTGTTCTGCTTTTGTTATGCTTTTAGGTTACTTTCACCTGAAGACGGAGTCAGATTGCAGATCCCGAAACGTCGTGATCTTTTTGCTCACTAACGATGGAAAATGCCCGCAATAATAGTTCAGTTTCTGAAATCCTCCCATCGTCAACAAAAAACTTCGAACAAAAACTGAAATCTTACTTTTAATATTAATGATAATTTCTTCCTAAGGACACACACAGCCATTACTAATTTAAAACCAAATTTTTTTCAGAGTGGGAGATAAAAAATACAAAAGGCGATTAGTGGTTGAACGAAGCAAATCTCAGCCGTGTTAAGAGCTTCTTTTCGCAGTTTTTCAAGAGGAACCGACCTCCGAAGTTTTGCATTGTAGAAACCGCGAATAAAGTTGCAAATTCAAATAGAGACTAAATTATTATAATGATATAAGAGTTTACCAGCCTAAATGGGAATAATCTCTAGCTGATTAGGATTATAAGCTGGTTCCAAACTCAGCCGTGTGGAGAATTCTAAGCTAACGGCAACAAAGAGGCAAAGCATACTTCCATCTATGTCATTATGTGACAACTTGTGTTGGTATACTCGTACAGTATTTTATGCTATCCTTACGTTTTCATTCACAGAAAAGATAGTTCTTAAAATATAATCCCACTTATCCGAATCTTGTTGATCAGAACCTTTGGATTATCTGGATCTCTAAGTTATTTGGATTGATCTTTGGTAAAAATTACTGAAAATATAAAGTCACTGACTATAGGAAATAGCACGTTTCAAAAAAAGCTTCAAACTACGATATTCTATCGGGCAATTGTACTATGTTACGCGCTTATATCGTAAAAATAACTTTGCCTTAGGTGACCGGTGTTTCAATCATAATATAGTTCATCCGGTCACACTGCATCAAAACATTTTGATAAATAAGCTTGAAATATGTCGGTCTCGCTTTGGAGTATCTTCAGTCGCTGATTGGCTGAAACTGAGCTACTTGCTGTCTGGTATCCTATTGGTGGCAGGGCTGCCAACCTTTGAAACCTTTGAAATAATTAACAATTATAATAGCTTCAGCAAAGGTGACAGCATTAACACTTTCCAGCTGTCAACCAGTTCTGAAGAACTATTTTTGATAGTGTATCAGCCAATGAGAACATCGACAGTCTTCATCTCTGCTTCAATCATCTCAACTTTAGCATTGACTTTCCATCCTAACAGTCCATGGGTTTAGCCAATCAATGACTGAAGGTACCCACAAGTGAGCCGAAATGTTTCAAGCTAACTATTATGATGTTTTTAAGTGGTTTGAACAGGAAATACTAGATTATAATAACGTATTGTAGTTTGTTGTCATGAATAAAACAGAGCAAAGGTTAAATTTATATATATAATGAAATGAAATGAAATCCTCTTATTGGTGGCGAAGTTAGACTTTAAAAGACTAAATTCCACTTAACCACCAAATAATATTTATGTTCACCCTTTTTCTATTTCTTGATTATCAGAATTTTCGGTCCCCAGTTGTTCCGGATGAACGTAGACAGAATACTCGAAAGCATATATGTCGTCAAAGACCTGTTACACAGTTGAGTGGGATACATACACTGATATAACTACAAGAAGCCACGGTGTCTAATGTAGTTATCTAAGACTGAATAGATTAACTCAGAAGCTTCAGCAGTTTACACACACTACACTAACACCAGCTCGTCTTCAGTGTCTTGACACTTGAGCAAACTGTTTAACTTATATGAGTATTTATTTACAATTAATGACTCTTTGGAAAATTTTATTTTTGTAACCAATGCAAACACAGCCTAATTTTAAAATATTTAAATTTTAATTTTGAAAGAAAAATGTTAAATTTCAAAATGTACAAAGCATGATGAACAGTTTAGTTGGACGAAACAAAACAAACTGTTTTAAAAAAAACATTATGTAAAGAATGAAAATGACTTTATTCAGGTGATAGTTAGAACTGTAAGAGCCCTTTCTACAACTTTACCTGACTCAAAAAGAATGTGGTACATTTTATTTAAAATTGTAAATACTGGGTGTTTCTTAAAAGAACTCTTTGATTTAAAGTTTTATTAGTATCCAGTATATTAAAATAATAAAGTTATTAAACATATATATTATTAAAGAGAATCTTCTCAAGTTTATTTTTGATACCCATTAAAGTTATATATGAGCACCCTTTGTTGCCTGGCCACGTCTAAACAATAATTAGTTTCTTCCAGGTATTCAACAGCATATCAGACGTTGGACCTTGTATTTTGGCTGAGAAAACAGTTAATGGGGATATTTATTGTGACATGATAGAACTATACGTTTTCACAACAGATGACATAGAACAAGAAAGGGACCAATTTTCCAACAAGATGGCGCGCCATCTCACTACAGCAACCGTGTCCGTGATGCATTGAACTTGCGTTTTCCCCTAACAGGTGAATTGGTAGACGGGCCAATTGCATGGCCACCAAGGAGCCCAGATCTGACTCCACTAGATTTTTCTTTAGACATAAAACAATGTGTGTAATTCTGGAGAAGATCCGTTACATTGATCATCTGAGGGAAGGATTGTTGAAAATGTAGTATCCGTTACACCTGATATGCTGTTGAATACCTGGGAAGAAACTAATTATCGTTTAACGTGAAAAGGGCAACAAAATGTGCTCATATATAACTTTATTAGGTATAAAAACAAACTTGAGAAGATTCTCTTTAATAATATAAATGTTTAATTACTATCATTTAACTATACTGTATACTAACAAAACTTTAAATCAATGAGTTCTTTTAGAAAAATTAAATATTTTAAGTAAAACCTAAAACAAAATTCACCGGGTTCGATTCCGTCCGCAGTGATAACTTTTCACGATGGCCACTACCTGTGGTTCGAAAGTCACGTTAAACCGTTGGTCCATTCAATTGGTCGTAGGGCTAATTATTAATCAACCAATCTGGGGAACAGTCGGCTTTAGTTTGTAACAAGACTACACGATCATTTATCAAAAATACTCATCATTCATCCATATTCACCTTAAAATACCTCTAAAAGTGCCGGTGTCTCAAAGCAAAGTATTATCACAAAGATTAAAAGTGTATACTTATATTTAATCTAAAGCGTTAACTTAATTAAATATTAATAGATGGAGAGATGAAATATGATGAAAGAAGATAAAAGAGTTGAACTGTTTAAAATTAATAGTGAATCAGTAACGGAAAAGGGCTTACGTTGTACTCGTCTATAGTGTTATAGTTTACCTGCAACAAAGAAACAATATGAAATATTTGCACACAAAACTCATTAGGCTGTTTAATTTAAAGTAAGAATATTGGCAATATCATAAATAATTGAACTCAAATCTACATCCTAGATGCTTTGTACAGGATAAAATACACATAAAAATACGGACCCGTGGCGGGTTGAATCGTTGCGCGACTACGGAGCTCATCACCCGGTGGCGCGGGTTCGATCCCCTGCAGTCACACACTTACATTTGTAATGTAACTTTACGGTAAGGCTAGTAAAAGTGCACAGTACATATGCCATTTTGTTTTTTGTTCCATAAGAACAATTTAAAACATTTTTTCCTTAAGCACTTCACGCCCACAATTTTATTCGATTTTTAATACGTTTTATTTAAAAGATGACAATGTCCAGCAGTTTCTCCGCTGACCAATTTTTCGAACATTGAATTATTTTAATAATAAACCAAGAAATTCAAATACAACGAGTATTCAATTTTGGGTATATGTTACAGTTTAATAAATGAGAAAAAGAAAACCGGCTCAGCGGAGTCATTAAAATATTTAATGTACTTAAAACAAAGTTTATTTCGTAAAATGAGATGAAAACTGTAGATGAAGTGTCCCAAGAAATGCGTGTTTTACATTGCTCTTATGGGACGAAATTCAAGGTCACAGTCACTACTGCGCTCTCGGTTTTGGGTGGGTTGGGTCACGCAAAGTACGTCAAACAAACTTTAGAATCATACAGAACATTCCCTAAAAGGGTTTAAATATTCCTTTAAGTTATATTGGGTTTAAGGGGGTGAAAATTAAAACCACTCTGTACATATAACAGACAACTTTATGCAACTACTTCATGCTTAAAGCGAATGAAATGAGCAGTATCTGAAATTGATTGGCGTAAGTTGAGTGGTTTACTGCAAGAACAATATCCTGGGATGTGAGACAAGTTATGGCTTGTAAAATGTGGTAATAGATCATAAAACTATCATAAACCCTTGTCAATAACCGCTATGCCGGGGCTTGAGGAATTTCCTAAACAAGTATACGGCCTTCATCTATAGTACAGGGAAGTTTGATTGGTAAGTTTTTAACTATGGAGTACACATTTCTTAGCCGACCAATTAATTTTAATCAGAATAATTTTAAAGAAAAACGCCGAGAAAAATTCATTCCCACATTTTGAAATTAAAGTTATTAATGGTACAGCATTACTTGTTTCAAAGTACTTAAGATCTTTTACCAAAAAGCGGAACCCTGGAACAGAAAATCAGTACACACACGAAGTTTCATGTCAATCTTTTTAAGGGGACAAAGTCTTCAACCAATTTTAGACGTTCATATTCTTATTTAAATTAAGTTCTTTTAACATTACCTTTAGAAATCAAACAAAAGACAAATAGATTGTTTTGTCGAATGTAAAGAAATGGCTGTTCTGTAAAGAAGAGTTTACATTTGCAAACTATTTATGTCTAAGGTCATGTACATTTCTTTGGCTTTGATAATAAATAAATATAGTATTTTTTTCTTTCAGTGTAAGTAAATATTGTAACCATTAGTTTAATTGTTAAATTAAGACTTAGTTGTAAATATGTTACAAATGCAGAGTAAGTCACTGCAGCGGGGCAAACACTAAATTTGAACAAGTTGAGGTTTTTGTTAATTCTAATATCATCAATGTGGCAATAATACTGATCAATCACTGTATTTTCCTAAAAATTTCATAAATGTTTGTACATTGTATAATAAAGGATATTAATTCATTTAGCCACCAATTAATTTAATCTCATGTGGTTATGCTTTCATTGGCATTTGTTTAAAGAGCGCTTTTCAAAATCCGAAATAGCGTGTATATAAAATAGTATTTCATCAAAATTACTGAGAAAGTGAGCTTTATAAATTTTTCCAGCGGACCCGTGGTGGGTTAGAATCGTGCGCGACTCCGGAGCTCATCACTATGGTGACGTGGGTTCAATCCCTACAGTCACTACTAACAATATTTATGCAAAAGGTCTGTGCAAACTGAAACCCTATTAATTTCAAATGAATTAAACAAAAGCATAGTAGATAAACGAAATAAACACGTCAGTATACGAGAACAATGTAAAAAAACATCGTTCTTCATCCACCAAATCCACGTTCAATAAAAGCTTACAGCTGCAAACCATATTATAGGATATTTTTCAATCATGAGACTCTTGTGGGGATTCCATTGTTGTAAATAAATTAAGCATATTACATAAATAATCCGCCTAGATACATCTGAGCCAGCCCGCACTGGGCAAGCACTCAAATGTAACAGATTGATTCCATATCAGCTCAGTGAGTTGTTCAGAACCGATCCCGTCTGGGCTAATGATTTCATCATTTTATTAATAATATTGGAACATTTCATAACATGTGAGTGTCTGTTAGTGGACTCATGGTGGGTTGGTATCTCGCTCCACCCGAGTTTGTTTTCCGGAGTCACCACTTACATTTGTAAAGTGCGGTAACGCTAGGTCAAGGTCGAGGTTAAAAGGTAGGGGACTTTTAGTCCTTGCATCGCTTCAAACTACTAGACAAACTTTACTTTTAGGCTAAGTACTTTGCTAAAACTGTTGAAATTTCAATAGTGCAGGCCAGCTTTTCAACTTATTGACTTTACCTTGCGTTTATCAACAGTTAGGCCTACTAGCAAAGAATAATGTTATGGTAAGTAGATTGCTCATGGAGGCCAAATGGTTGAGGCAGGAAAATCTACATAGTTGCAACAGCTCAACAAGGGAATTCTTTTAAGAGTCTCAAGTAGAGCCACTGACGCACGCGCAGGTTCGTTAGTTCTCAAAAATCACACAATTTTTCCACATTGACATTGGACAAACTCGAGCATGTGGAGCCGAGAGGAGAATACGGCGGGAGACGGTAGCGCTCAGCGCCATTCTTGCTCGAACTATGTTGACTTTGCTGCCTCAACCATGTGGCATCTATGCGCAACCTTCTTACCATAACATTATCTTTGGTTATAGGCTACATTGAAACTGTTGAGTTAGAACGTTGCACGAGATTAGAATCTGCGAGTTCACCTGGGATATATGAAAATGAGGGAAGGCAAATGTTTGCGGAACGGGGAAGGAATGATTTGTGGCTGATTTTCTGACTCAATCTCTTCTTGACTTGGGGGAGATAAGTCGAGACACAACACAGATCAACCCCCATTTGTCCTCCCCCTACAACCCCCTTCTAACACCCCCACACCACCCGCTACAGTGTGTAACAAGTCATCAGGCTCTGGGGGAGGATAGGTAGAAGTGTTCAAAGTATTAGAGGATGTTCATGAATATTACTATTCCGGGGTAAACAGCTGGTAAAGGTTAAGTGTCTTGTTTAACGAGGCGAAGTTAGGACTACAAAGTCCTCTCTACCACTCAACCTTGACCTCTACTTAGTATCATCGCAAAAGTCACACAAATTAAAAGTGGTGCAGGATCGAACCCGCGCCATCGTTAGTGAGCAAAATGATCACGTTTCGAGATCTGCAATCACACAGCCTCATGGCCTCATTTCACGGTCCCAAGCCTGGATCTTACCATGCTGACGGTAAGTATCTCATTTTTCCAAAGGACATTCGAAAATTAGCATATAAATAGCCGAAAGTAAGGTTGTAGGTCAGGAGACTAGGTGCTTCGCTATAATATGCTCAAAGGGCGCTGGAAGCTAATATATTCTGTCTCAGTTAATTATGTTATGCTCATACACTGTAGCCTAGTACCCGATCCAACTCCCATTATCCTGTAACTACTTATCTTGTTATCAAGGTTAGATGAGTTATCTTTTCCTTAACTACTCTTCCATTAATATACACATTAAGTTGTCTGTAGACATTATTAGGCTATATCTGTAGATAAAAATTGGAAATTTCAATTTCTATATAGCCTAATAATGCTTACAGATAATTATAATTCGTCTGTACAAACATCCGAATTTTAACAACATTATTATTTATAAATAACTTATGTGCGAGTAAAATTGTATATTTCATCACTAGGGTGTCTAAATTAACGCATTTTAATACGAGTCCAAATTTAACGTCCGAGGCAAGGCCGAGTGATGAACGATACCTTTTGTCATTATGCAGGTTTAATACCAATAAATGTATCCGATTAAATTGTATTTTAATTCAATATTATTCAAAAGTTACTACTTATTTGAACACAATAGTCTCAGTTGTAATGTTTACTTGAAGAAACAGCTGTTGTTCATCCTGACCAATCATCAGTTAGTGCTTAGTATCGATTTGGAATCGATTATTTCTCAACCAGTTAACTCAATCATATTAATGAACAGTCGACTTCTTTACAATAAATCAATCATTCGGAACAAATAAAACTATCGGAACAGCTGATGTCCTTGCTAATTAAAGATAATTTAAATGATTTCTTTTCGCTTTGAAGAAAACAAAATCGTCAAAACAAACCTTTATGTCCTCGAAATTAAAATTGCAATTTTAGCTCGTCAATACACTTGTTTAAAGCAGCTGAGTTTAGAGAAAAATTACAAAAAATACTATACGTAGACAATTTTTTTAAATAACTTTGTAATGTAAAAACTATTCCTGAATAGATTATTACACGTAGAATTGAATCGTTCCTGTGTTTTAAAACACGTTTTTAACTCATACCTGACGTTCATAGCAGTTGTTATACGGAATTAGTTATTTCAA
This sequence comes from Matsumurasca onukii, assembly GCA_018831715.1. Taxonomy (NCBI): domain Eukaryota; kingdom Metazoa; phylum Arthropoda; class Insecta; order Hemiptera; family Cicadellidae; genus Matsumurasca; species Matsumurasca onukii. The sequence continues at coordinate 47,455,166 of CM032063.1, read as the reverse complement.
AAATATAATATTTCGTTAACAACTAGCCAGTTCATGTTAATACCTCTCTAAAGGCGCGAACATAATTTCTGTTTAGAAATCACGATATTCAATATTCCTGCGCGGGAGTGAGAGATGCAGTGAGAGAGGCAAGATACGAGATTCTCAGATTTATAAGCCATCGGGGAATCTAACATGGAAACCACAATTCTGAGTAAAACATTTCCTCCCGCCTCGCTGGCAATCTTACATCCGCTACACCTTCTAGCGCACAAAATAAACAAATTAAATAACAAATTTTAATAGTTGAATTATAGTTGCGGACATTTTCCATCGTTAGTGAGCAAGATATCACGACGTTTCGGGATCTGCAATCTGATCCCGTCTTCAGGTGAAACAAAGAAAAGAAGGTCTGTAACTTAGTACGTTTTTAAAGAGGGATTTTGTTGTTTCACTTCAACAAAATGTTTGAAATACGACTTTCAATATATTTATGGCAGATATTTGCTCATATATTTATACTTATGCACCGAGAAAAACACAGTTGATGTTGTTTTAGTTGACATGCAACAGTGGTCATCGCGACATCGTATTTTACTATGGACATATTTATCGAAAACTCACCTTATACTGGTCCTCGGCGACTTTGTTTTTTGTCGAAGACTATTGTATTTTTTGAATATGAAAGCGTTCTCCATTATGCTTATATAATAAAGGTAGATTGCGCATAGATGCCATATGGCTGAGGCAGGAAAATCAACATAGTTTGGCGCCCAAGCACAAATAGCACTGCAAGGGTCTCAAGTACAACTTTTTAAAGTTTCAAGTACAACCACTGACGCACGCGCAAGTTTATTAGTTTTTGTTAATCGCACGATTTGTTCAAATTTGAGTCAAGCATGTGGAGCCGAGGGGAAAGAAAGACGCCGAAGGATAGCAGCGCTATCTGTGCTTGGGCTGCCGCAACTATATGAATTTTTCTGCCTCATCCATGTGGCATCCATGCCCAATTTATCTACCATACCATTATCTTTAATCTTATGGCTAACTCTACCTGTGATCTACTAGTCCATATCAACAGCGAGTTTAGTATGCGTGGAACATCTGGTCCCTGGTCTCTAGAGCAATGTGGAAGTTATCAATGAAGAAGCCTCCCCCAGTAACCTAGTTGCAAGGCACTCTGGGTAGAGGGCGCTCATGTTGTTTATAGTTGCCATTAAATATTTTACAACACAACACAGTATCTCGCTCGCAGCCCGGGGGAACGCTTGGAATAACGACTAGTATCAAAGTTCTAACTTGTTGTTATAAGTGACACTTTGCTTCAAATTGTGTACAGTATTGACGCACTGGCGTGGAGGTTAATAAATATATAAAGTGTTAAACATTTTGAACTAGTATAAATGCGTACACAATACATGATCACATTTAAAGAAAATAAGTACATTGTTAGGATACAGAAACACTTTAGTGCATTTTGAAATATTAGACGGTTTTATTTTAAAGTTATCAAGTCATTTTCTTTTCATTAAAACTCTCAGGTATGGGTATTTAACACCTGCAATTCCATACTGTAGAAATGCTGCCTTTAATCGGTCTGTATTATTTTAATGAATGTAAGTGTGTTGAAAGTCATTTTTTACAAAATTAACGAAATTTACGATGAACACTTGCAAGTATATAAAATGTAAAGCTAACAGACAACTTATAAGTATTTGACTTAAAACCTAAAGTACCTGCCCTAAATATCCCATTCAACTTAAAAGTAAACTTATTTTTAAAAGGACCAAACTATCTAAAACTACTTAAGGCAATTTACCTAAAATAGCAGTTTAAAATCCCATTTTCATAATTTATTTGCTATTGAATATAACTTTAATGTATCATAAACGAAATGATTTGAACGTTTTCTTTGAGTTTTTGGTTTGTCCTGCCCAGCCATTTGGTGGGTTTACACGATAAAAAGTTCAAACGGTAACTATTTATTTACTAGTAAATAACCGAATTATTTACTTAGGTTTATTAGGAATATTAGAAATTATTAGGCCTACTTGGTAATTTTATTTCTTCGAGACAAACAAAATTTGAAATTTGAGAACTACTAATAGAGGGGCACAGTGATATTATTACATCGAAATTTCATTAATAAGTATTGTTAAAATGGTCACAACTGTTTCATCTCAAGACAACAACCAGATATGGTTCTGGAACATAATTCACACAGTTCCACCAAATATCATGTTATGGTAGGTATATAAAACATTGATGCCACATGGGTGAGGCAGAAAATCAACATAGTTCCGCAGCCCAGGCACAGATAGCGCTGCCATTTCTCGCCGTCTTTCTCCCTTCGGCTCCACATACTGTCATGTCAATGCCTTAAATGTGATCAAATCGTGATTTTATAGAGCAAACAAATTTGCGCGTGCGTCAGTGGCTCTACTTGAGACTTAAAAAGTTCACTATCTGTGCTTGGCTGCCGCAACTATGTTGATTTCTTGCCTCAGTCATGCAATCTACTTACCATAACCTAATCTTTGGTTCCATATGTGCAAGATTCGCGTCACCACAACTCCAGATCACCCCGGAACCAGCTCAAGTTGAAGCAAGGGTAAAGATTTCCAATAAAAATGCAAAACGTACCTGAGTGGGGATGAGGCACCACTACAGATAGAGTGATTTATTCCCCATATGGTATCCCTCAGTACTAACCCTAGAGCGCGCTTCGATCTGTATATCTGTATGCACTGCAGTTTCTGTTATATATCTGTCATATATGACAATACAACAAGACGGGGGGTTTTATCGTGGTTTGAAGGTGTGCACGGTAGAGCACTATTTGCTTTTAAAATAGCCTTGAAGTTGTTTATTTATTGGCTCCTTATTTAGCTTAACTCATCAAAGTTATTTTATTTCAATTCTAATGTATGCAACTCAAACGTATTCCGCTAAGAAAACTTAGTAAAAATATAATGACTCGTGGCGTGGTCCTGTAATCCAGCTTCATGGAGGTCAGGTTTTGAGGATGATATAGGTCTAAAGCGGCTCAGATAGTCTCAGATGATACCAGCATCAACTCCCACCATCGTTTAGACATCAGACCCTCACCTGGTGGTCGGTGGTTCGGAAGCCACGTTAAGCCGTTGGTCCTTGTATTACCATTGGTCATTGGGCTATTTAATTAATGACCCATTCTAAGGAAGAGTCGGCCTTAGTTTATAACAAGACTACACCTCATAACTCATTATTACCACTCATCACACTCATCCTTCACCACATGTTTGCCTTAAAATACCCTCATGAGAGTGGTCGGCATCTAAAATAGTGATTTAGTGATTCAATTGTATTAAATAAAAATCAGTTTAACAAAATGCGTAATCTTTCAAACATCTTTAAAATATTCGAAAATACTCCATCAAAGATCAAGCGACTAAAAGGAAGTAATTATTCGCAAAAACGGCCTCTTAAACCAGCTTTGACCTTTTCTCCTTAAGTTCCTCCAAAGCGAAAGAAAACGAGTAACTTTGATCTAAAGCGCGCTTTTGAAATCCGAAGAAGCAAACACGGATATTGATTCAGACGAGGGTAAATATTTAAAGGTTCAGTCGATGAATGATTTGTTGGTAATTTTCCGCCTCCATATTACATAGTGGCGGGGAGGAGGGGAAGAGTCGGAAAACACATTAAATAAATGAACTTGGCTTTCTCTGAGCAACTCTACCCTGCCCCCTGCCCCCACTACTACCTACCCCATTCCATCATACAACCTGGTGTTACGTACCGTTCAAATATTTACACGCTTACCACCACCAGACCTTCCGGATGATGAAAAGCATTAGCGGAGTTAATTTTTAACCGGCTGAAGCAAAGTACAAATAAAAGCTGCCTTTTGTGTTCTCTTCGTGTGTGAATTGACCATTTTGTAGCTTTCCTCAAAGACTATGTTGTGGCCAGATTGCAAATATGCCACATGGTTGGGGCAGGGAAACCAACGTAGTTGTGGCAGCCCGAGCACAGATAGCGCTTCCGTCTCTTGCCGTATTTCTCCCTTCGGCACCACATGCTTGAGTTTGTCGGATGTTGATGACTTAAATGTGACAAATAATCCGTTTTTTGATCACGAACGAGCTTGCACGTGCGCTATCTGTGCTTAGGCTGCCGCAACTATGTTGATTTTCCTGCCTCAGCCATTCGGCATCGACGCGCAATCTACCTACCATAACATTATATTTTTTTGCGTCGGTTATACTGGAAGTACTCTCCTGTAATTTATTTGGTGACATGACACGCCGGTTAAGTTGCAATACTAGTTTCTATTGTTAAGACGGTTGGATTTTAATTTCGGGGGTTTTGCAGTATGTTTTAGTAAATAATATACTAAAATGGGAAACGTTTCCTTAAGGAGCATAGCGCCATTACTCTTGCAGCATATAAAAGCAAACGCTTAAAATTTCCTTTTAAATAAACATTAAATACGATATTTCAAGCTGTATGTTCTTATAAAAACTCAATTTTAAAATTTCGAAATAAAATTTACGGTTTCGTGAAAGTATGGGTTTTATAGCTTATATGAGTTTAGCAGTAGCATCAATAAATCTATTCTTCCGGAAAAAGGTTTCCATAATTATTTGATAGATTAACTAGCTGAAAACATTGTTTGCATGTTTTACTCTGTTTCAAGCGGTGTCCAGAGTGGGTCTTGTGGCCGCTCTATCCGACCAATTCTGAAGTAATAGTACTTGTTTTTTCCATTAGTTTCTAATAAAAATACATTATTTAATAAATCGTGTCGGGGAATTTTACACGATTGAAAGTCCTCCTTTTGGTGGTCAAAATGTTAAAACACAAACGGTTACGTGTCTTAATATAAAGATTTTGAAATTCTGAGAATTGCTATAATTTAAAACTGTAATATAAAGATTTACACGGAAACGCGCGGCATGACTACACTCAAGAATGAGTTACGGGGAGCTAGAAGAGTTTCTTGGGGGCGAAACTTTACCCCGCGTCGGCTATGCAAAGAGGGTGGATTATGGGAGAGGTCTCCAAGGGCATTTTTGACATTTACGATTCATAAACGTCTTCTAAAGAGTAGTTTGAAACTCGTAAAATGTCAAGGATTGAACTTTCACACCATTCCGAGAAGAATTGTTTAACGTACTCCCAGGCGTGTTGCTAGCTGCGAGAATTCTTTATACAGTGTGTCCCAGAAAGAATGGACGAAAATTAGAGCTTAGAGGCGGCCGGTTAGAACGGCCGCAGGTCCAACTCTGAGTACGGTTTGTAACATGGGGTAAAAGCTGCAAACGACGTTTAAGCAAATTAATTTACTTACATATAGAATTTCTTTTCTATGGAATCACACTGTTTACTGCCGTAAAATATTCAGGGGATAGAGACTCCAACCCTGCCGAGCCTCTATAACAGTTATTGTCTATGAAAAGGTTGTGTTTAGCCTAACTAAGAAGAGACGATATACATAGCTATGACAAGAGGCATAACAACTTACTTCGACAAACTCGTAATAGATTAAAATTTTCAAAAATTACGATTTAAAAGGTACTATCCCAGCAGGTGCTAAACTTTGATTAAACTACTTGAAGACTTTAAATCTATAACGCTGTTTAATACGACTTTAACGCCACTTGACCCAGCGTGCTCATTTCACTATTAATTAGTTCTTGATCAATAAATATTTATGGTTTTCATTAGAACTAACAGAGATTAAGTTTAGATTAAAGTAAGCAATTTATTTTTGGCCTTATCTTGCTACCTAATTGACCTTATGCTTGCTAATTAAAAAAAATATTTTCTACTTAGTTTTAGTTGTTTGAATTTATAATGCATTTAGTCTAAACAATTTACCATCTGTATTAAGACAAATCAATATTATTACTATACGAAAAATTATAACAAAACGTATTGGTTGTGTTCTAGCTGCGTGATCCGAGTGTACGAGTTCGGCTTCTTCTCCCTGGGCTCTTCCTCACGTAAGTTATCCACTGTTCTATACTTATTACGCAAGTTAACGTATAACCTTTTGTGTAGTTTAAGATGATAACGATCAGTTGCTGTTCTTATAACCGTTCCTGCTATATACTGTTATGTAAACATATCAATCAGCCACCATAAGCCTAGACAAACCCTTCGTGTTTATTTAGTTGTTAATTTGAACCAATTCTTATGTTATGGTAGGTAGATAGTGCATGGATACCGAATAGCTGAGCCAGGAAAATCAACCTAGTTTGACAGCCCGAGCACAGATAGCGCTGCCGTCTCACCGTCTTTCTCCCCTCAGCTCCACATGCTCGAGTTTGTCCAATGTCAATGACTTAAATGTGATCAAATCGTGCGATTTCGAGAAGGAACGAACTTGCGCGTGCGTCAGTGGCACTATTTAAGACTCTTAAAAGGTTCCCTCGCAGCGCTATCCTTGTTGGGCTGCCGAACTACGTTCATTTTCCTGCCTCAGCCATGTGATATCTTTTCGCAATCTACCTACCATAACGTAATCTTTGGATGAACGTATGTAGAGTTATGTTGTTACACTGTGTATAATGTCGTCATGTCGGCGGAGTACATTAACTGTAGCATCAAGCGTAGCAAACCTTATCTGCATACATCAGCAGTGAGGAAGCCAGCCTTGCTTTATCATGTACAGAACCAGGCGTGTGATGTTACCAAAATACTAAGCTAGAAAACGCGTTGGAAGAGCATAGATTGGAAAAGCTAAGCCATAGAGCACCGTAGGAGTTGCGAAATCGAGTTTGATAGGTCGCTGTAAAAGAAAAATCAGCCATAGAAAGTTAGAAACCGTCAAACAAAATTCTCAACATATTTTATTACAAAGATGTATAGTAATATAATTTGATGTCAAAATAGCATGTTCGGGCAATTTTTAGGTGATGGTAGGTAGATTAAACATAGAAACCACATGGCTGAGGCAGGAAGGTTAACATAGGTGTAGCAGCCTGTAGAAAAGTGAATAATTAATAACTAAACTTCATTTTATTTCTCTAATAACATAACAATTTTACAAATTAAAACATAAACATAACGTAATAGAAGCTGATTATAAGAAAGTAACAATATTCTACATTTCCCCCCTCTTAGAAAAAGTTTAACAGTTGTAGTCTTGGAGGTACTGGGGCTGATTCCGTGTTCTTCGAGGACGAAGGTGATCGGCATGCAATCTTATGTTGGTGTCAGTTGCGGTTTTGGCTCGATATGATGCCTGTCCAGTTCTGTCCTCAATAACTACAGGATGCCTTCTGTCATTTTTTATTTTAAACCAAACTTTGTCTTCTTTTTCGAAATCACGTTCTTCTAGCCCTTGATCATGATCATGGTTTTTAGAGTTGCTTTGATTTCTTTTGTTTCTTTTAGACATTTTACCTCGTCGCCAATGTAGAAAAGTGAATAATTAATAACTAAACTTCATTTTATTTCTCTAATAACATAATTGTATTTTTACAACATTAGTAAACATAAACATAACGTAATAGCAGCTGATTATAAGAAAGTAACAATATAACAATATTCTACACAGCCCGAGCACAGTAGTGACGCCAGCGCTCCTATCTTAAGCCGTCTTTCTCTCCTTTCGGCTCGACATGTCCGAGTAAGTCAGTGGCTCCTACTTGAGACACCGCAGCTATCTTTGCTTGAGCTACCGAACTATGTTGATTTTCCTGCCTCAGCCATGTGACATCTATGTGCAATCTACCTAATATAACATAATCTTTGGTAGAATGTTTCGAAACGCAAACTTTGATTTGAAGAAAACATTTCCAGAGGCAGACGAGGATAGGTTTGTGGTTGATGTTTGCGGCGATATCGATTCGACTGGGGAGATAAGGTTTGAAACACATTACAAAGATGAACTCTCTAAGTTACTGCAAGGCCTATACACTTGGTATACGTTGTAGCAATTTGTGTTTCGCTGATAGAAAATGTAAACACGTTCAAACTGAAAAGAAATTATTGAATTATTGCGCTGTGACTACAGTTTTCTTCATTAAAGACAAATTAGTTTTTTAAGTGTATTGCTGAAGATGGGAGAATATCTGAGGTTCAAATATTATTACGGACGTGTTTCTGTAGTTGTAAAAGGTAAAAGGTAAAGTTTGTCTTGTTTAACGAGGCAAAGTTAGGACTACAAAGTCCTCTACCACTCAACCTCGACCTTTACCTAGCGTCACCGTATTAGTCACATTACAAATGTAAGTGGTGATTGCGGGGATCGAACCCGCGCCACCGGGTGATGAGCTCTGGAGTTGCGTGCGTTACCAACGCCACGGATCCTAAGTAAACAGGAAGAATATTAGTTTCGGGATCTGGATCCGGTCCTATCTTCAGGATAGAAAGCTACCTAGAACATGTTGCTGATTACCTTTAGGCTAGCTTTTTCTAATGTTATGGTAACTTTTCACTTGAAACATGGACCAAGCCGAGATCCCAAAACATCGTGTTCCTCTTGTTTACAAACAAATGTAATAGTGTTTAAGCTTCAGAAGCCGAAATGGATTTGGTTTCTTCCAAATTTAGAAAAAAAGGAAATGAATAGATATTTAACTCATGACATACGATTTGGAAAATAAAATTACTTTAATAATTTTAAACAAAAGCGATTTACAAATAACAATTACTCGATCGCTGATCATAACAACCACTAAATAAATATATATATATATAAATAATTATTAGCAAAAAGAAGTGAACAGAATAGTACCCTTTTTTAACATTTTTAATTTGTTACACGACCGATTTCCGGACTGAGCCCATCATCTCGGTGATGTACATAAAACTGCCTAACCTAATTTACAAAACAACAATAACGAAACAAAACAGAAGATACATCAGATGGTTTCAAATAAATAAAATGAAAGTCTTGATCATGGATTTTAGGTTGTTCTTATTTTTGCTATATATTCGAATATCGGATTCATAATTGTTGTGTGTGTAGTGTTTAATATATTTGTTGGGTCCGGTTTTCAGTCCCGAAACCGGTCGTGTAACAAATTAAAAATTAAAAAAGTACTATTCTGTTCACTTCTTTTGTAAATAACATTAGTAGCCCTAAGGAACTTCTATTTGATATATAAATAAATAAAATTTCCTTTTTTTTAAGCGTTTCTCAGTACAACTGGTTTTCAGAACAACTCAATTTAATACAACTACGAGAAAGACTTTAATAATTACAGTCAACACAATTTAATTTAGAAAATGACAAGTACATAATAAATACTATAAATAACGGAGTAACGGTAAACACACAATTTTATACACACAATCCTTGAAAATTTTGAAACTCTTAAAAAAGGAATAAAAACACATGATCCCCCAGAGATAGAGGGTGGGAAAGAAAAGTTGAATGATTGGTGGGGCGTATTTCTCAGATATTGCGTGCAGCGGGGGAAGATAAGTTGAGAAAAGCATTAAAGGAATGAACAGAGTCCCCGCGCTGAGGCAGGATCATAACTTAGCACATATTTCATACTGGGTTTCCACATCGATGTATCTCACTGGCTTTATTAGTGGTAATTACATTTCTTTGCGGTCGGAATAAATGTTAACGAGGATGTGGTGAGCAGGAGCAACGGTATCGTTATGGTGAGTAGATTGCTCATAGATGCCGAATGACTGAGGCAGGAAAGGTTTCGGCATCCCAAGCACAGATAGCTGAGGGAAGAGTCTGAAGTATAGCCAGTGACGCACGCGCAAGTTTGTTTGTTCTCAAAAATCGTACGATTTGGTCATATTAAGTCATTGAGATCGGACAAACTCCTCGAGCATGGAGCCGAGGGGAGAGAAAGACGGTGGCGCTACCTGTGCTTGGACTGCTGAACTATGTTGATATTGCTGCCTCAACCATGACCCATCTATGCGCAAACTACTTACCGTAACATTATCTTTGGAAGGGGTAGCGGTTAATTAAGACATTACAATGTTCATTCATTTTGAGGAAATTATCTAAAACAGGATTTCAATGGTTGTATAGATACCATACTGTAAAAGAAACCCATAGGGATTTGCTAGATATGTAAGATGTTGAGCTGATTCTAAGAAGTCCCTGTATTGATAACTGATAATTAATTTATATTTTAGGTATGGCTTTTTAATAATACTTTCGTTTCTTTACTTGTCCATACAAAAACAATAATAGTTTCACCATATATCTTTATACATTTTTACAAACTACACAATACATTCTAACAACTAAAAAAGATAGGGCTTCAAGGAATTTCGAGGTTAACTTTAAATTTTAATTAGGAATAGTTTGAACCATTCGTGGGCAGAGCCAAAATTATCTTAATCTCCCATCAATAACTATTTTCAATAAAACGTGTTTTAATCTTAAAATGTTCCATAAAGCGTCATTTATGTTTTACCACATTCACACAGTTCCCGCGCCCTTGCACTACTCGTAACAAACAGTCTTAAACCATACAACCCTATTAAAAATGCTGCGTCCACAATGGTTGCTTTAAGAGTATTAGGCCCTACCACGCATTATAACATACTAAAAAAGCAAATTTAACACAGTGCGAATAAAATTAAACCGACACCCTCCCACAGCCTCAATCCAGCGCACAGTTCCACTCGGGATAAAAATGCAGCGCTCGTTTACAATTTTTAAGCAGCCGGGGAGAGGGATTTACAAAGGGACATTTCGTGTGGCGAGGTTGGCACCGGGGCGCCCCGGGCGGCACAAGTTGGGACTTACATACATAATCAATTACAGACTCCTGGCACATCCCTTATTCTCACACCTCCCCCCCCCCTCACCCCTCTTCCACATCGGTACACACGGGTCTGTTCATCTCTGCACACTTTCTGTACGGAGGACAGTCTCAGTGGTCTCGTCCGGCTGTTTTTTATTTGAGGGTTTTTACTTTATTCTTTGGCGTATGTTTTCGTTTCTAGAAAAATTAAAAGACTACAAAAGATGCAAACTGCATCTTTCATACACATAATCACCGCTTCTATGACTGTACGGTAACGCTAGGTAAAGGTCGAGGTTTAGTGATAATGACTTTGTAGCTCTAACTCCCCTCGTTAAACAAGACAAACTTACATTTTTTAATATTCACTTAGCAAGCCTTTGTCAAACACAAAGTTTGTTTATAAAAAAATGTGCCTTATACTTGGTAATATTTGTTTTTTATGAAACATCTCGTTGAATAGGTTATTGAATATTTGAAAAATTCCCAGATTTTAATATGTAATATCAGCAATTACAATAATTCTAAAAGAAGACATTTATAAATAATAAAACAAAATAATTATGACCGCATTTATTTTAAATAGCCAGATAAGCGAAACTATAAATAAAGTTTTATTTCTCAAAATATTTACATTTTTTTTAACTACAAAATTATAAAATGAGACTATAATGTAGCTTTAATTTCTTTTAGTTTTATCATTGAAATATAAACACAGCCCCGTGGCGGATTGGAATCGTGTGCAACTCCGGAGCTCATCACTCCGTTAGCGCGGGCTCGATCCCCGCAGTCACCAATAACAATTTATCAAGTGACTATGCGTTGACGCTAGGTAAAGGTCGAGGTTAGATATGTAGATAGGTGCTAACTTCGCCTCGTTAAACAAGACAAACGTTACCTTTAACAACATTGCGTACCCATCATGCGGAATTAAAAACATAACTCCATAAAATTCAACCAAGTTGTAGCGTGATAGGTTGTTGTGTTGTCCCTCTAGTTACAAACAAGCGTGAGGCTTCAGTGTCCGAGCACAAAGGAATGCTCGCACTTTGTTGATCAAAGAATGTGTCGGCGCCATCTTGTCTGTTCACATTCATATTCAGAACTCACTTCACACTCGCGTACTTTGTGCACACGGCCTTTGTGAACTCTCTCTAGGTGCGTGTGAAACGTGCCTATTCAATGCGCACACCTGAAAATCTTCCAAAGGGGAGTTTTCTTCTTCTGCGCTAAACGTCAGAGGTTTGGTTTTCACGCGAGACTCGTAAACATTCTCTCTTAGTTCTTAGGATTTCGCGGCCGGTGTCACAACTATAATATAATATTATGATGTATCATAATGGAATATTTCGGTCTCGTTGTGAAGTACCATCTTCAGTTACCGATTGAGATACCTGCTGTGTGCTATCATATTGTGACACAGGGCTGCCAACCGTCCATTGGAGCAGGGAAGCCTACCGTCGATGTTCTCATTGGCTATATTATACTTGTATAGTATACTTATTGCCCTCAAAGAGAACCTGGGAAGTTTAGGAAGAAGGAAGGAGCAACACGATTACGGAACCAGGAGAAAGGGGAGTTAGATTTGCCCCGTTATCGCCTCAGCTTAAGTCAGAAAGCCTACCCTTACTCCGCAATAAAATCTATAATGCCCTGCCAGAAGATATCCAAAAGCTGGACAATGTGTCCTTCAAGACGCGCGTTAAGAGATTGCTAATGAATAGGCCCCTTTATGCACTCCAGGAACTCAAAGATGAGCCACTCAGTGATCCTGGATAGCTTGCTCGCGGATGTAAATAGTAGTTTTAGATATTTATTTTATTATTCTGACGCAATCAATCCGACTTGTCGGTCAAAGATGAAGACTTAAAGTATTTCAAGTAAGTATAAGTATGACACTACCGGAAAGAATTCTTCACGACTGGTCGCCAGCTTCTTGAAAGTTTTATTCTGTCTTCTTTGTTGACGTTAGTATCATTTTTAGTTATTTCAATAGTTTCTCGGATGACTCTCGGGTACTAATGCGAAATATTTGCGATATTTTGGCTTTCTCAAATTCTACTGCATGATTCGTGTAGAAATTGACAAAACTGAAGGATATATATGACGAATCGACTTGACTCCCGTGCATCAGTGGCGTTCTTGAAAATTATGTCTGTGACTTAAATATTTACCAAACAGAAAGTCAATATAACAAAATTAGAACATTGCAAGAAATAATTTCCACTCAAGTATTTTCTATGAAGCAGGTAGGAAGGATGACAAACACTGAGTGGCTCCGAGGGATAATCGTTATAAAGAAGGTTCTGCTGCAGAAATGATGTTTGTGAGAGGAAATTGAAATGTGAGAGCGAAATGGAGAATGAGACGCCATCTGTACAGTGGCTCAGCCTGGCGGCGGCCAGCGCAGTTAACTCAGCTGCTATATGCTTCTTCTTCCTCTCACTACCCACAGATTATGCTTCTATCTGGTCACTTAACTTTTTTTACTGTTTTAGTTGTGACCGTAGGAATACGATATTGAAAAGGCAAAAGGTAATGTTTGTCTTGTTTAACGAGATGAGGTTAGGACTACCAGTCTCCTTTACCACTCAACTTCGACCTTATCTAGCGTCACCGTACAGTCACTTTACAAATTGTTAAGAGGTGACTGCGGGGTTTGAACCCACGCTAGCGGAGTAACGAGCTCGGAGTCACGCGCAATACCAATCCGCCACGAATCCGCACGATCAAACATTTTTCCGCTTTCTCTTTGTGTTCTCAATGTATGTTGGTTTACAAATATTATTAAACAAATAAAATTAAAGTACATTAGTTTCAACATATATGTGTCCATATGATTATAACTTAAAATTTATTTATATGGCCACATCACAGCGTCCATGAAAAGTAACTCCAATATGCTAAACCCAATTATTATTAGTAAGAACTATAATAATCACCAACGTAATAAACAAAACGTTACATTCACACAATCTTTAAATTTTGTTTTAACAATATTTTTGGCGTGGGCATCAGCTGGTTCAACGACTTTGTTTTGATTATTTTTAATTTTAACACTGGCATATAGTAAATCAGAGTAGCAGCTGTTGGTTCTTAAAACAATATAGTAGACTGCTGAGTTCAAAACAATATTCACTTAAGTTTCTCTATAATACTAAAACATTTATTGACATTTATTTGTCATTATTTTTTGCATCATGACAAAAAGAATAGTTTATCACTCGGCCCGAAAGTGTCTTTTTTGAACCTCAATCATTTAACGTCCTCGGATGTGCCAAAAGTGTCACTTTGGACCTAGCAATGAAATATACTATTGTTGTTGTGTAAATTGTAAACACATACCATCGTCATACGATAAAAGCTTGGGTAAACCTAAATATAACGATATCACGACACAACTGATACAATAGGGTGATTAAACAGCAGTTGACCTAAATGGACCACGTGAAGTCGATTGCATTGGGAATTTAATTTACGGATAAATTATACACCAATAAAGGGAAGTAGAGCAATATACGCTGGCGGGAGAATTAGTCTTTGGTGCTCTCCGCATAGTTGCGGCTATGAAACCGAACACTATCTTCAATCTGGGATGTGATTCATTTCCAAAATAATCTAAAAACACCTTCTGTGTAGTTCTTAAAGATATACAGGGTGAGGAAATACGCTGTTTAAGCTGTCACATATTATAATATAGAACAGTAATGAACTGTAATGAATCAGTTATGTTTATGATCTAAGTTGAGCGGTTACATGAAATAACAGGTAATAAACCAGAAACAATATCAATCTAGCGTTAATAATCATCTCCTGCATCGCGCCCAAAATATTGTTTAGTTGCTAATTGAACCGAAGTTTGCAATTAATTAAACAATTAGTTCATGCTTCAGGACCCAATATCATATCACTGGACGTTACTAATTGAGAAATTGTTATCCTGAGCGAGTATTATCTAAACTACGCGTTCCTTGGCTTAATAATGCGAGTATATTTATATAAATGATTTTAGGCGTCTCTTTTACTTTAAAATGGTAAATGTAAAGTTTTGTTTAACGAAGTGAAGTTAGGACTACAAAGTCCTTTCCAACACTCAACCACGACCTTTACCTAGCGTCACCTTATATTTACATTACAAATTGTAAGTGGTGACTACGGAGATCGAACCCGAGCCAGTAGAGTGATGAGCTGCAAAGTCGCGTACGATTCCAACCCGCCACGATTTCGCTACAGTTTAGTTGCAAAAATGATAATGCTATGGTAGGTAGATTGCGCATAGATGCCACATGGTTGAGACATCAAAATAAACATAGTTCGAAAGCCCAAGCACAGATGGCGCTGCTGAATCTCGTCGTCCTTATTTCTCCTCGATCCCACATGCTCGAGTTTGTCCGATGTGAATGAACAGATCGTGCGATTTTTGAGAACGAACAAACTTGCCCGGCGTCAGTGGCTCTACTTCAGGATCTTAAAAGAATTCCCTCGCAACGCTACCTGTGATTGGGCTACCACATCCATGTTGGTTTTCCTACCTCAGCCATTCGGAATATATGCTCAATCTACCTACCATAAAATTACATTTAGTTTCGGTTTCACCTCTCACTCTAGCCGTTTGAACTTTTCGCCTCAAGTACAACCTCGCAGCCCACTCAGCTGCAGAGGCAAGTCAGTAGCTGCCTAGTAGCGCATCCTGGTAGTGAACACAGGAATCCACACTGTGTCGGGTTCACAGCAAACTAACCACTCGTCCAGTCGTGTAGTTGTTCTACCGGGCTCAACCGGGAATTATTAAATCACTAAATCACTATTTGAGATGCCGACCACTCTCATGAGGGTATTTTAAGGCAAATATGTGGTGAAGGATGAGTGTGATGAGTGGTAGTAATGAGTTATGAGGTGCAGTCTTGTTACAAACTAAGGCCGACTCTTCCTTAGAATGGGTCATTAATTAATAGCCCAATGACCAATGGAAATACAAGGACCAACGGCTTAACGTGACTTCCGAACCACGCAGGTGATGGTCTGATATGTCTAAACGATGGTGGGAGTTGATGCGGGTATCATCAGATGATCACTGAGACTATCTGAGCCGCTTTAGATCTATATCATCCTCAAAACCTGACCTCCATGAAGCTGGATTACAGGACCATGCCACGAGTCCCAGTCATTATTATTATTTTGAAGTATGGAAAATAACATTACACCATAACTTGGCCACTCTTGTTCGTTGTATATGCTGATTTGTGACTTTGCGACGTAAAATCTGGCTAAAGTTGTGCAAGGGGATGATAATCGGTTGAGTTAAGAAGCGTTGTTGTGTCACATCGTATGCTGCAGGATGAGACTCGGAGGGGTGATATTGTGTAGGTAATTCTGTGAAAAACCCGTCCTCTGAGGAGACCTTCCCCTCGCCAACTCACTGTCAGATAACCGGGGTTGAAACAGAGGGTGAAGTGTATAACGTTGAAAATATGCGGATTTATGACACACTACACAAAGTGGTTTATAGAGGGTGTTACAGTTGTAAATGTCGTAAATGTGAATGAAGATTGTTTTAGGCATAACTTTTGACTTGACCTGATATAATTGGAAATACTAGGTTTATTGCTTTACGTGTAGATTTATGTTTGAAAGACTTTGACTTTTAGACTCAAATGCTTACAAATGCTGATTGATAAGGATGAACGATACTTATTATACTTACGAAGTTTCCTAGGTAATAATCTTTATGAAACAAAAAATAATGAGATAGAAATATTAAAACTCAAAATATATCGGTTGTTAGCTGTTGTATCTTCAATACAGTATGAGAGTAATTCTAATTTCTATTGAAAATATCTCCTTTTTATGTGCAAAAACCTTTTATAAGTTCTTTGAGAATAACAACCATGACATAATAACTATTCGATAAAAAAAATGGTTTGTAATAAAATGTATCGGTTAATTTTATTTGCTTAAATTCGAAGAGCTACATTTATTTTTACGGTATATTTATTTGTTAGATATAAATAAATAAATATTTGACTACATAAATAATATAAATTGTATCGACATCGTCAATAATATGTAATCTAAAAGTTGAACACTCATACACATCAAAGTATTACTCAGACATACGGTCACTCATATCACTACTAATTTTAATGTTGAGCCTTAAAAAACAAACAAAACTCTATGTATGTTTGAAATAATCCGCAATACTTATCATTATGATTCATATTTTCAACATTTTTCATGAAATAAGAGTGGAAAAACACACAGAGAAGGAAGGTAATATTTCTCTGTTGCCGTTGGGGACAGAACTCGCTAAATGATGGAGAGGTAGCGGACAAAGTGATGAATGGTTGTAATTTATATGAATGGACTTGAAATTGTAGAAACCGTGTCTCTATTCGTCAGTCTAAATATCTGCATTCGCGTCCGGCTTTGCGTTCATCTAACGGGTTTTGTGGAGATATTTGCGGTAGATATGTGCACAAAAATATCAAATTTAAACGGTGTACTGCTTTTAGTTCGAAAAAAAAGTTGGTACGTGGAAAATTTTCGTTTTGGATTTAGACCTAAGAAAATTAAAATTATTTGTTTTAAATTGTGTTGACGACGATGGTACAATTTCTAGGGCTAAAATATTATTAAGGTCAGGTTTTGAGGATGATATAGGTCTAAAGCGGCTCAGATAGTCTCAGTGATCATCTGATAATACCCGCATAAACTTCCACCATCGTTTAGACATATCAGACCATCACCTGCGTGGTTCGGAAGTCACGTTAAGCCGTTGGTCCTTGTATTTCCATTTGTAATTGATATTAATTAATGACCTATTCTAAGGAAGAGTCGGCCTTAGTTTGTAACAAGACTACACTTCATAACTCATTACTACCACTCAATCTTCGCCACATATTTGCCTTAAAATACCCTCATGAGAGTGGTCGGCATCTGAATTAGTGATTTAGTGATTCAGTGATTTATTACGGACGTTTTCGATAGTTTTTGAGTGAACAAAAAGTACACGACGTTTCGGGATGTGGAATCCAACCCCGTCATCAGGTAACCTCAAACAGAACACAAAACATTAGGAAAAGAGCTAACGAAAAGTAATCAGCGCAAGCTGACCAGCCCCTCACCACCAAAAACCTAATTTTGTCCTTCTTTTCCCCGTTAAACTTGTTAATTTTATAACAGCTCGCCTAGAAAACAATACATTATACAACAGTACGAAAACTTTACGAAATTAAACAAACTTGTAGAGAAACCAAGCATGTCCACTGCCAGTGACAGCTGCACACTGACCAACTGCCTGGCCAGCCTGGCGCGGAGCAGTGGACGGCCAATCACGGCCGTGAATCAGAATGGCCAATTGTAACATAGAACACAAAATATGCTTATTTATGCACAGCCAATGGAAGAGAAATAGAGGTGAACATCTTTTCTTAATGATTTTCGTTATGTTTTAGGTTTATTTTCACTTGAAGACGGGGTTAGATTCTAGATCCCGAAATGTTGTGTATTTTTCTCCAAATGTTGTGTATTTTTCTCCACTCAAAACCGACGGAAAACGTCCATAATTACATTTTAAAATCAGAAATCTACAACATGAAATTTTACAACGATAAACTAAGGAAAGCTAAACAATTTCAATATTTCGATTCGGTGTGAAGTTTGACGATGACAAAACAACTTGATTGAGTGAAATGATACGATCCGTTTGATTTGAGATAATATGTTAAAACGAGTATTTACTAAACGCTGAATCATCCTTTGTCAAACTAAATTGCTTCATCAACTGCTGCTAAGAGTGCCAGGAGTTGAATCATTTTACAATCTAGTCTAACTTTAAACTATTCATATAGAGCATTTACAATATTTAGCTACATTACAGATATAACGAAACTCAGGTGACTTTATTTGTTTTATGGTACCAGTTTTTTATATTTTTTGAACAACTCAAAACGCAATATCAAGTAAATTATATAGATTACCTCTATGTGCTTGAAGTTTGTGGGCAAAGTATACGTATGAGCTTGAGTATCGACCAGCAAACTTTGGGATTTGTGGTTATTTTCCCAAACCACAGCGATATTAATGCCTTACCTGATACCACCAGCTGTGGCTTCTACGTAGTGTCGCTAACATTTAGCTAATATCATAAACCTTATAAAACGCAAACATTATGTTGACTATAAAATAAATCACTAAATCACTATTTGAGATGCCGACCACTCTCATGAGGGTATTTTAAGGCAAATATGTTGTGAAGGATGAGTGTTATGAGTGGCAGTAATGAGTTATGAGGTGTAGTCTTGTTACAAACTAAGGCCGACTTAACCTTATAATGGGTCATTAATTAATAGCCCAATGACCAATGGTAATACAAGGACCAACGGCTTAACGTGACTTCCGAACCAATGGTCTGATATGTCTAAACGATGGTGGGAGTTGATGCGGGTATCATCAGATGATCACTGAGACTAAGCCGCTTTAGACCTATATCATCCTCAAAACCTGACCTCCATGAAGCTACAGGACCACGCCACGAGTCCCAGTCAATATGTAAATACGTATAACTATACCATAGATAATGTTGTGGTAAGTAGGCTGGCATAGATGCCGAATGGCTGAGGCAGGAAAACAGTATAGTTACCGCAGCCCAAGCATAGAGAGCGCTGCCATCTCTTGCCATCTTTCTTCCCCCCTCCTCTGCTCCACATGCTCGAGTTTGCCCGATGTAGACTAAAATTTGACCAAATTGTGCAATTTTGAGAATGAATGAACTTGCGCTTGCGTCAGTGGCTATACTTGACACGTTTAAGATTATTCACTTCAAGCACTATCCGTGCTTGGGCTGCCGCCCTATGTTGATTTTTCTGACTCAGCCATGTGGCATCTATGCGCCATCTACCTATGTTAACATTATCTTTGGTAGAGGTTAAATAACTATCTAAATAAATACCAGTCGATCAAGAAAATAAAACTTCCACTTACAGTTTTAAGTACGTGAAGTTTATAATATCATGCTGGTAGACAAATCTTAGAGCTCTTCTTAATTAATTTGATTTCAAAGAAAATATAGAAAATAACTCGGAATATACAAATTTATTGTTTGATTTGTTTATTACCTATTAACCCTAAACTAAGGCTCATTGAGTTAAACATTGCCCCAATTATAAATAAACAAAATCGACACGTCCACCCAGCTACGTTACCGTGGTTTGGAAGTCACGTTAAGCCGTTGGTTTATTCCATTGATCGTTTGGATATTAATTAATGACCCAATCTTGGGAACAGTCGGCCCTAGTTAGAAACAAGACTGCATCTCATCATCTATCAACACACACATCATACTCACCATCATCCTATATTCACCTTAAATACCGTCTAAGAGTGGTCAGTGTCTCAAAGCAAAGTATAGAATAAACACAAGGTTACTTTAAGAGCAAAGAGCCTAGACCAGACCTAAGTTCAACTCTGATGTGGGAGGTTTGTTGTCTAATTTAACGCCAAGAATACCCCAGACCCCTCTCCCCCCCTTGTCATCATGAGCTATTGCGACAGTCCCGTCTTCCCTCGCACTAACGAAACCTCTTTAAGAGGGTCCAGAATTAGTTGTGGCTAAATGTGGGACTTGTGTCTCCATGGGAGTTCTTCCTCAAGTATTAACACATTTTCAAATTTAGTTTGAAGCTCAAGGGGTTTTATTAACCTATATTGTGTTCTCAGAAAAGTTGGATTGTTTTAGGTCTAATATATTAGTGTGATTCACAATTTTTAACTGGGTCTAAAGCAATGTCTGCGAGGTCAGGAAGTTAGATTTAGTGTCTTATTATTATTGTGTGGTCAATTTATTTATTTATTTATTTTCTTTCAACGGTCAGAAACCAATTTCAACAAATACATTTCATTATAGAACTACATAAATAAATAGGGTGGGCTTACATGCTAAGGGTCAAGCCAAACATGCAACTGGACTCTATAGTACGTATCTTGAATAATAAGAGTAAACTAAAATTATTTTGAATCTCCACCGATAATTAACATAATTAAAGAAGAATAGTAATTATTAACAATAAATAAGTATAATTAAAGTAAGTAATAAGGATAATTTAAAAACATATGCCTAACTAAATTTAGACTTTATTTTAAACCCCATTAGGCTAACATTTCTTTCTTGGTCTTATTATTTTTCTTTATCTACTTCGATTGAATTATGTATTTGTTAACAATCGAACAAACTATCAACCTGAGCACCCTAGAAACATACAAAACGTTGCGATGTTAATGTACTCGAACTCTATACATCTTCTAGACGGTAGATGTTTTTTTTTTTTGAACACTTTTCTTCTCCTTTTCTCCACTGGTTACGTTACCAGGTGTGTTATTTACCTATAGATTATAAATGTACTGTTCACATTGTGTCCATGGAATCCTTGGTATTCAATGTAAACGCCACAACTATGCGGCGCAGTCTACTGACTAATTATCCTTCCACTGTGATTACCCTACTTTCCTGTATGATTGGCATATAGTTTATTTGTTAATTAAATCTCCGAACCAATCAACTCAGACAATTTATCAGGGACTGGAATGGGTTTATCTGGCGTGTTTTAAATTGTTACTATTTCGACTAGAATAGTATCTTGTTATCGAATATCCTTTGAAAAATGATATATACATGCCGTCAGCATGGTAGGACCATAAAATGTGCACCAACCCTCACCCTCTAGAACACGTGTTGAGCATTTTTTCAACACTTTATACATCTATACTATTAGTATTTCGGTTAGGGTTGTCCGGAGTGTTGAGATCTCGGAATCTTGCTGGGGTAATTCAGGTTTTTGAATAGAAATGGTCCTTAGTGTGTGGAGGGTGGGGAAACGAATAAAATTATATAGATTTTTTATTTTATGGGGTTTTGAGGTCCCCAATTCCCCATGTTATATTTCTTTTTTAGTAAATATTTATTAGTAAATATCAACGGATTTGTTTGAAACTCGACACATAGTTGTATACCATTAACCCAAAACCCTACTGATTTTGGGGTTCGGGGGCACAATATATGGATTTGGGGAGGGTTAAAGGGGGCAAGAAATAAAAAAATCATAAAATCGATGTGGGGTATCAAAAAGGAATATTATGCTGATTTCAAAAATATATTGGTTGTCTACCAAATTGTTTGGGGGAGGAAGGGGGTTAAAAGTGGGGTAAAACATCGGGATGGCCGAGTTTTACAAAACGGGCACCGAGGCCGTAGGCCGAAAAGCTGGCGCAGCTAGTAATATATGTAATTATGTGTATACGTGTATCATCTCTACAAGTCGCGTGTTTTAACAGATTTTCACCAAATTTGGTACTAACGTTTTTTGTAAATATCTCGAGTTGTATCTAGTCAAGTTCGTTAACCAACAAAATTGGACTACCGGAACCTCCTATTGGAGAAGATTTTTCACCAAAAATGGTCTAAAATCTGTAAATTTTGTCCGATTTCAACGAAATATTAAATACGTATGTTGTTATACATCAATGTACCAAACATTATAATAATTAGTCAAGTTGTTTCAAAATGGCGGCCAAAAAGTGATTCAATAATCCAGTTTTATTGAAATTTAAAATCTGATTTTCCTTTCATAATAGTCGTATAACTGCCAATAACAAACCTATAAATCTGAGGTCAAAGGCCGAAGCAAGGCTGTTCTATTCACTCGTGCTTTAGCGCTTAGCTGCGTTTCGGCCTGGGTTTACTTTAAAGCTTTTTTCATGTCTGTAAAGTTATGCATGGATTCCCTTTTAAACAATTTCGGCGCCAACCAGCGTGGTGGTTGAGTCAGTAGCACACGAGCTCGCAGGTTCGATTCCCGAACACAGCCAACGGTCAGTAATAATCCGTCACAATATGGCTGCATAGATCTATGGAAATTGGCGGGTTAACCTTTTTCATTAAAGGCTAACCAACTAGCTTTTTAAAGATTTGCCACCACACGAAGTACGTTTAAGCCGTTTTGAAAAGTTGGCTTTTCTCAGTGCCCAGACTTGCTTCGTCCTTTCGAAATGATCTCCTTTTCTTTCATCAGTTCAGGCTACTCCTCTTAACTTTCCTCCGACCAACCTTCAACGTAAACCCTTTTGTCTAAATTTGCTTCTTTCATAAGTATCCGTTTGTAGGATTCCTGCCGCTTAAATTTTCCTTAATAGCCGTGATACACTGATTTTGTTCTATTTTCGATTTACAATTCTTATTTCATCAAAACCTAAAATTTGCTTAGTTAATCTAGAGGGATGAATTTGATTTATTTAGACTTATAATTGTTCATTTTTGCTTTTCTTAATCTCTGCATGTATGTCCTCTATTTCACTCTAAAAACAAAGGAGTGAAGGCCACTCAGAAAGAGTGAAATTTCGCTCTTTCGGGTGTTGAATCCCAGCCACTCTCGTCAAAGAGTGGCTCGATTTTCACTATTATGGGCGTGGTTTTCACTCTTTCATATTTAGAGTGTTCCTTACTTAAAAGTAAGAACGTTTGTGGTTCAAAGTTGATTGTTTTCTGCGTCATAGTGACTGAATTTCTTATTTAGAGATGGATTTCTCATTATAAATGTTCTGATGTAACTTCTTACAGCGGTTGTCCTCTTTTCACTACGTGATTCGTTTAAAAAATCATTTCTATAACAAAGCCCGACATTTGATATCCATATTTTCACGGGACAAAGTGACACAATTATCAGACAAGTGTCGCGGACGTGACAGAAGCAAGAAGAGTCTCTGGTTGATGATTGCAATTTCCGTTGAATCAGCTGACTGCTGGATTCAGCTTCAGTCAAATGAGAGACATTCACCTCGCCGTGTTCATTTCAGCTACGGCCAATCACAAGCCAGATAATACCGGCGGTCCAAAAACAAGGGAGTCGTCATTTAATAGAAGTATACGTAACTCTTATAGGTTATACAACACTGAATTTAATGTACTATAAAGCCGTTTGTACAGGTTACTGATTGAACGAGTAAATCTTTAGGCACTTCCCGGCATGCTACCCCTCAACCACATACTATTTTTGAAGCTCTTGGCGTTGAACCTTCGGCAAAAATCTGGGCGAGAAATTTGGCGGTCAAAAAGATGGCGTCTGAATATCTGCCCTTGTATACGTAGTTGATATTTTGCATCAAAGCGGCAAACAATTTGTGATTGCCCCCAAAATACGAGGTTGGGGCTTTGGGGCGCAGCTCCCCCAGCGAGCCCGAAGGACGAGTTTATCTTAAAACTAAATGCTCGAAATGTTTCCGCCATCGAGTATGACCTATTCCATACGTCTTAACATGTTTGCAACCATTACTGAACATTTTTAGGAGTGATACCCATTAGAACAGCTGTTATTGTTTGCTTAAACCTTATCCTTTTCGTGATTTGGAAAATCACGAAATACACTTCTTCTTTAGTGTTCCCCATACAAAAAGTATCACAAAGTGAAAGATTGGGACTTCTCGTTGGGTATGAGAAGTCAGTTGAACGAGAGTAGCTTCTGAGGAAATATAACACGTTTTAAGAGTTTCAGGGCACCACTTCAGAATAATAAAATCTTAAATCAAAACATAACATTAATTTTTATTGATATCATCTTAAGACGTATGAAATATGTCATACTCAATGGTGGATAACATGTCGAGCATTTTGTTTTAACATAAGATCAGTTTCGTATAGCTAACAAAAGAAACACCTAGCAAAAAAGGACGAGTACCTTTTTTTGGACAACCCTGTATATAACGAGCTGTGCCAGTGACACGCGATGCAACGTGCTTGTTAGCAGGTTGTGAATATTTTATTCAGAAAGAGAACAGCGAATAATTAAACCGTGTAATTATCTGGAAAATTCGTATTCGATCCAGTTTAAAATGCAGTGTTACGAAAGGGAGGGCAAAGACATCTTTTATTAAAGGTACCGAAGCTCTAAATTACTCATAAAGCACCATCAATTTTCGTTTAATTGGGCTCAAAATTGAAGTAACAAACATCAAATATGATCTGAACGTTTTTCAACAATAACTTCTATTTGATACGCAGTTCGCAACTAGTGTTTCCACATTACATCTAACCATTTAATTTTTCAATCTATTGCCAATTTAAAGAAAATCTACTTGAATATTTTTATCCGTAACAATTTTGCTTCAGTTTTGCCTGTTTGACATAAAGGAAAGTACACTAACACTGTCTCGAACTGTATATGCTTGAGCGCTCTACTTTAGATCGGTAACCTATATTTTTGAATGGATTTGAAACCAAAGTAACTTGTAACATTAGTCTCAAAGCCGCAACTATGCGGACAGCTCCAAAGGCTAACTCTCCTGCCCTACTTCCCTTTATTGGCGTATAATTTGCTTGTAAATTAAATTCCCAGTCTGATCGACCTCAAATGATCCATTTGGGTCATTAGTTGTTGGACCATACTTACGTGCTAGTTTTGCTATAAAAATAAATAAACCAATTTGTATTATTTATTGAAATATAGTTAATCATGCTCATTATGTTTAGTTTCTTTGATTTGTTTATAAGATACACCCAAATGGCCTAAGCACTAGAAATACAAGTGTATCGCGCGCGATTCCGTAGCTCATCTCTCCGGTGGCGCGAGTTTGATCCCTACAATCACCATTTACAGTTTGTAAAGTGACTATACGGTGACGCTAGGTAAAGGTCGAGGTTGAGTGGTGGAGAGGGCTTTATAGTTATTGTCTCGTTAAACAAGACAAAGCTGTACCTTTTGTCTTTAAAATATCGTATTTATAGGGTTACAACTAAAACAGTAAAGAAACGACAAGTGACCAGATAGAAGCATAATCTGTGGGTAGTGAGAGGAAGAAGAAGCATATAGCAGCTGAGTTAACTGCGCTGGCCGCCGCCAGGCTGAGCCACTGTACAGATGGCGTCTCATTCTCCATTTCGCTCTCACATTTCAATTTCCTCTCACAAACATCATTTCTGCAGCAGAACCTTCTTTATAACGATTATCCCTCGGAGCCACTCAGTGTTTGTCATTCTCCACACTATTCTCTTAGATAACAGTAAGGTTGATCCTAAGTTGAATCAAAAATATGTTGCGGTAGGTAGATAGCGCATAAATATCCCATGGCTGTGGCAGGAAAACCTACATAGTTCGGCAGTCCAACCACAGATAGCACTGTGAGGGGATTCTTTTAAGAGGGTCAATTAGAGCCACTGACGCTCGCGCAAGTGTGTTCGTTCTCGAAAATCGCACGATTTGGTCACATTTAAGTCGTCGACATCGGACAAACTCGAGCATGTGGAATCGAGGAGGGATGAAGACGACGAGAGACGGCAGCGCTATCTGTGCTTGGGCTGCCGCAACTATTTTGATTTTCCTGCCTCAGCCATGTGGCAATCTACTTACCATAACATATATTTGGTTAAACATGTCTTGTTGATAAGAAATGTAGTAGAATATTTCATTAGTTTGTAAGTTGAGACAAAGGGTTGTGAGATCAGTAGCTAAGCAAAGGCTGAAGGTTAACCTGAACTCAAGACATATTAAATTCCACGCCTAGTGCGTCAGTGGTGCGTAGAACTTTAGCTCGGGAGCTCAAGCTAACTCACCATGACTTGAATTCCTTAAGGACCTCCTTAAAAATGTATTAGACTTGTTATAGTAAATCCTGAATAACCTTAAGTTTTTTGAACAAGACAGCTTTTCCCCGTGCCGGAAAATCTGCACAATTTTGATAATCGAATGACCAGACCTAGCCGGGTTGGGCGTTTGAACTTTGGTAAAACGTATGTTTACCCCCCTGCAAAATCGACTTGTCACAAATTCATAAAACCGATGTATAATACCGTAAATGAACTAGGAGCAACTAGAAATAACTATGGCTGTATTGGTTCAATCTTTGACCGTACACGATACTTGAATAAGAACGTAAGAATATGATCGTTAAACCATGTTATTATTTTAAACACAGTGGTTTAACAGTTATAAGTCGACATTCAAAGCACGTTTCAAAAAGCTTTTCAAAGTTGACGTGCAAAAAAACTGATAATTCCAATGCTAGTTTAAAGTGTACAAATTGAACTTTGGACAAGGAACAAACTATTCAACTAATTCAATCTGCCTTCTTCTTCGACGTGACGTACAATGAAACCACCCCTTCCGTACAGGATACATGAGCACGTACTTTATACAGGGTGTGTTTTATCAATGCAATTCCGGAGAGTAGCCGTAGCAAGTTGTGAGGGCACTTCGTTAAACTGGGCTCGTAACATACCCCCCTCCACTGTCGTACATCGTACCCCCCAACACCACCCTCGGCTCAGGACGAACCGACCGTAGAGTTTATTGAATCTCTTACGGCGAGTCTGCCAAGAAACTAACCCCGTTCATCGCTTTTTATGATGTGAATTTCGGTGTTTTCTGGAGTTTTCGGAATGTATTTACTAGGCCTTCTGTTTTGGAAGGGCGCGTGAGTTATGTCAGTGTGGGCTCTAAATATCTTTTAAAATTTTTCCTGTTGAAATGTCGTTGGTTATTAAATTACAGTTTGTTGTTAATCTCAATTTACACGAAAAACAGCAAGTAAATACAGGCATATATTGTTAATTTTTAATGATATTACGGTCAGACCTAAAAAGAGCTTGATTGTTTAGAGTTACATGGCCAGAATTATATGATTTTCATAGCATACAAGAAACTAATTCAAGTACACTTCGAAACTATAGCTAGTGTTTATTGACATGTTGCATACGTAACAATAATGTTTTACCTAAAGTTCTGTTATAAAATTAACAAGTTTAATGGGAAAAAGAAAAACAATCGGTTTTTTGATCGTGGGTGACTTGTTGGCTTGCGCTGATAACCTTTTAGGCTAGTTCTTTTCCCAATGTGTTGTCCTATGTCTTAGGTTACTTTTCACCTGAAGACGTGGTCAGATTCTAGATCCCGAAACGTCGTGTAATTTTTGTTCACTCAAAAACGATGGAAAAAATGTTCGTAATAATATATTTACTTCACCGTAGTAAGTTCTTACGCTACTGGGTAGTTAATGGCGCTCTTTCGAAACTTTGACTGACCAGCACTATAGGAGCTAGAGTTTACTGATTCCTATTTATTCCTAGTTGATGCTTCTATGAAATATTGCATTGCAAAAGGATTAAATGTACCTGTATGTCTTGCAGCAGTGGACAGCGCTGGCAGGACGGCCAGCAGGAGGAGGATGATGTGATGCCAGCTCTTCATGATACACCGCAGATTACACCATCCTGGAACACAGAGTAAGTACTCAGTATACTATATAAGGTGGTGGGATGTTGTGGTGGTTTCGTTTAGTTACGCAACAGTTGTTGTCACTATAAATTGTTTTATAAATAAAAGGTTGTGTTTCTCTAAAGATAAGATTGGTAGTTTTGGAACGGTCAATTTTTTAAAATTTTCAGAAAATTTTTTTCGTTTGAAAAGTCCGGTATCTATATGGTGTAAAGTGGTTTGGAAAAAGCTGTAAATCAAATACGTTAGGAAAATATTATTTAAATTTAAAATTCTGCGAAGATACTTTTAAACCTGGGTTAAATATGTATACATTACAAGTCACCAAATATTTCTCACATAATATATGGTAACACAACGGTATCATTTTACAGACTTAACTTATAGCACCATATTCCACTTGCGTAAAAAGGCAGTGGGGGATTTTTAATTTTTCCATCTAGAATTCCACCATCAATACTTTCTTGACAAAGGACTCTAATATTTTGTTTTAGATCTCCAAAGTTGTAGTTCTTCAGTAATTACGAGTATTGTTATGAAAATTTTAGTATTTCGATCAAATGTACAGTGATTCTCTGATAATAGAGTAATCAACGGAAAAGAATAATTTTACAAAACCAGAAACGAACTACGATTTGTAAACTAAATTATAAACTTTGACAAGCATAATTGATGAATCCTAAATAAAAAACGGCAAAATACTCTTTATATCTAAGGCTTCCGGTTTACACCGCGAAACGATTTTGACATCCAATTCATTTCGGAAGGATTTCTAGAACCCTTGTTTATTTGGACACATTTTAATTCAGTCATTATCTTTATATAAATGCGTGTAATCCAGCAGACTAAGAATGATATAGGTCTAAAGCGGCTCAGATAGTCTCAGTGATCATCTGATGATACCCGCATCAACTCCCACCATCGTTTAGACATATCAGACCATCACCTGCGTGGTTCGGAAGTCACGTTAAGCCGTTGGTCCTTGTATTTCCATTGGTCATTGGGCTATTAATTAATGACCCATTCTAAGGAAGAGTCGGCCTTAGTTTGTAACAAGACTACACCTCATAACTCATTACTACCACTCATCACACTCATCCTTCACCACATATTTGCCTTAAAATACCCTCATGAGAGTGGTCGGCATCTCAAACAGTGATTTAGTGATTTAGATCAAAGAGTGAATTGCGTTCGTGTCTCGTTAAGGACACTGGCTGCGGAATGTGATGCAATGGCGTAGAAAGCCTTGTACCTAAATATCATAAGCACTCCGATCTTCATCGTGAACATGCCCAATTTTAGGTAAAAGAATGATCTTTAATATGAAAACAATATAAAGTGTCCAGTGTTTTAGCATTTTTAAATAAAACTTAATTTAAAACAGTACATTGTTAAACAATGACTGTCAGTGTGTATCAAACAATTCATAACCCAACACCGCCAAGCAGGTTTTGTTTTGTGTTTGACTTATATAAATGTCGATAACTGAAGCTAGTAACGGGAAGAATCGTCGCGATGATTTGAAACATAACTTTTGTCGCCGACCGAGAAAAGCTCCAATGTTTGTTGAAATTGTCAATACCAAAGTTTCCTTCAACATTATTTGATTTGCAGCGCTTCATCTAAAAGAAGAATTGCTTTGCTGAATTTTCTGGAAGGGAACTTTTTTCATTTTACTTTTGTTTTCCGACCAATCAAATATTCGGGAGCGATTCAACAAACCCATATTTCTAGCAGACTGTTCTCCGCTCTACTTCTTCGCGCTTTTTAATCAATGTTTGAAAGTTGTTATTGTTTTCTGTTTTAATCTCGTGGAATAAATTCAGCTTGATTAAGAAAGTGGGAGACAAATGGTTTTAATAAATATCAGACTTTATCGGGTGGTTTCTAGATACTTTAAATTTGAAGGGGTTCATTTCTTTTTGAATATACGGTATAACGAACTTTAAAATTATATTTATATTTAAAATATTAAAAACATGAATCACAGAAACATTTTAAATAATTAGCTCTAAATAAATTAGCTTAAAAAAATATTTAGGGGGTGGTCATAGCTCAGTGGTGTAGTGCGTGCTTCGCAACCAAATCAGCCCGGGTTCGATTCCTGAGCGCAGTGATAACTTTTAACGATAGCCACTCCCCGTGGTTCGGAAGTTACGTTAAGCCGTTAGTCCATTCCATCGGTAGTTGGGTTAATAATTAATGACCCAATCTGGGAAACAGTCGGCCCTAGTCTGTAACAAGACTATACCTCATCATCCATTATCCCATATTCATCTTAAAATATCCTCTAGAAGTGGTCGGTGTCTCAAATCAAAAATCAAAGTAAAGTATGTGAGTAATGTACTAAATACATTAATTTATATTAGTTAATTTCAGTTTTGCTAAATTATTTCGAATGTTTTACCAATTTAAACGTCGTGAATTTAACTAAGTACTTCGTGTCAAAGTGAAAATCAAATACATTAATACTACGTTCTCAGGCTTTATAAGTTTACTCAGCTTTTCTAAGTGGTATCAAATAATAGTGTTTACCTATTTTACTAGATAATTACGTGCATTGTTTGACCTAAACTATAAATAAAACGTATTCATAAAATCGTTATTAAAAATATATCTGTGAGTATGGACTAACTGGGGTCAGGAGTTAAATAATGTTTCCGGTTGTGGACACAAAGACAAAGAGGAAAAAGAAACATACATTTTCAATGTATAACCAAAAAATAAGTATATTTTTATTTTAAACCCGACGAAACCCCGTTAGAAACAATATTTATTTCGACAAATTCTTACAAATTGGAGACGACAATATGCAAAGACAGTTTAATTTAAGAAAAAAGTAATCATTAAATATTCTTTTAATAAATCTTGCAGATTTGAAACGAAGTACATTATACGTTTGCTAAAATATGTAAATTGTTTGGCTGTTGGCCATTCATTCTCGCAGCGCGGTTCCTTATACCGCAGGTAATTAAGAATTCACTCTGAATCACGGAGGATATAAATAATTTAAATTAATCCCAGAGCTCAGCAAGTTGTGTCTTCGTTTTATCTCTTTATAGTAATCTGTGACAGTGATATTTGTATGTAATACGAATTGACCCAGACGAAAATGGTTAGGAAGCGTAAATATATTTATTTAAGGTAATGTGTAGTTCATATGAGGTTTAAAATAACACTTCAAAAATATATTTTATACTTAAATATTTTAAAACCCCTTAAAATATGAAACGTCCAGTTTTTGTAATTTATAAGCTTAAACCTCTATCCGTTGTTGTTATCAGTCTATTGTACGAGCTATTTGTGATTACAAATTATATTGAAAGGTAATAACTAAATATTTTACCACGGTGAAACAGGAGGAAACCTTCGAACTCTTTAACATTAAATACTAGCTGACAGTACCCATGCTACGCTACGGAACTTGAAAAATGAGCTTTTAGGATTTAATTTGCTTTTAATATGTGCCCAGTGCCTTGAATGTCAAAGCGAAGAAATCTGCCCAGTGCCGTGAATGTCAAAGTACAGAAATTTTGAGGTAGTTTTTTCCTTTATTTTACCCCTCAAAAACCCACATAGATTTTTGAATTAAAACAAATGTTTTCTTAGTGGTTGCTTATGCTATGAAAGGAGTGATCATTATAAAATTTCAAGTTTCTAGGCCTTTTGGGTTTTGGCTCAGTGTTGATGAGTAAGTGAGTCAGTCAGTCAGTCAGGACAAAGCCTTTTATACATATAGATTAACAATTATAAGGCTGCACTACAAACAACAAAATCATTGACAAATCGGGGATATAAGAAAAGTAGAAGATTGAAAAGCTGAGGTAGGCCTAAAGTAAAATGCTGCTATTTCACTGTATAAAAAAGTTGTACAGATCTAATTTAAAAAAAACTTTGTCTTGTAAACTTTCAACTTTGTGGTATACGTTAAATACATATAACATAAAGTATTTCTGATTAAATTCAAAATATCTTTGAGCATACGCAAAAAAGCACCAACATACAAATTAACTTATGGAAAAACGCCGTAAAAACGTACCCATTAAATAAATTACTAAAAGCAAAACTACTTTTTTGAGGTTGGAATATTATTACGTTTTCCACCGTTTTTAAGTTAACAAAAGTACACAACGTTTCGGGACCTGGAATCTGACCCCGTCTTCAGGTGAAAAGTACATTGTTGAACTGTGACGTCAAGTAAAATGCGGAAACGATAAGAGCAAAGCCCGGACCAGCTGACTTGAATAATAAAGCGACCGAGGCTCGTAGAATAATTGGATTAATCTCTCCCCAAGTCCCCCGAGGTAGTTTAGATTGTATATTTTTACGCGTAGTTAAGCAAAAAGTAAATTTCCAACAGCTGATTTACACTGGAGACCGGGAAAGAAATAAGATGCTACTTTTATTATTGTTTGAAAATTAAGTAGGTGTGAAATTGATTTATGTAATTCGTTTTTTTCTTTTAAGGCCATACGTTTTGATAGGGATGATATTTTCAACAGCATCTTCTTTTAAAGTTGCAGTTAGGTTTTAATTTATATAGGGCTGTTAACTATCTTTAAGGGATTTGGGATAAAGTGTAGATATAAATGAATAATTACAGGATAATAATTTGAACCACGACGTAGGGATACTAATATTTGAAACAAAAATAATAAGATTATTTATTTACAATTAGTTTTAAGAAAAATTGTTAATCAGGTCATTTGCATCAAAGATGAGCTCAGCTCGAAATCTAAAATGTCCAGGGTACTAAGTGTTTTAATTCTTACACTTTTGTTTCGAATAATTACAGATACTCTAAACACAGATACACTTAAAGTGTCAAATACAACTATATACCAAATTTTATGAAAAGCTTTTGGCCGAAAGAGTTACTACCTTTACGATTCCAAAGATACACACATACAAACGTCAAATAAACACTTTTTTCCTCCGGTCTAATAAAGATTGGAAAACTGACAGTACAGTGTGCAATGCTCAACGTAATGTCATTGAAAGAACTGGTCCTGAAAAGACAACGGAACTTTCAGAATGTTTTCAGACTAAATTCAATACATTTGAACACTTAGTTATACTGTTCAAACAGATGTTTTAAATTATCGGTTGGTGTAATTTCAAAAGCTACTGGTTTGGCTAAATTCAATTAGAGTGTGTATTTTGACTGGGACTTGTGGCGTGGTCCTGTAATCCAGCTTCATGGAGGTCAGATTTTGAGGATGATATAGGTCTAAAGCGGCTCAGATAGTATCAGTGATCATCTGATGATACCCGCATCAATTCCCACCATCGTTTAGACATATCAGACCATCACCTGCGTGGTTTGGAAGTCACGTTAAGCCGTTGGTCCTTGTATTTCCATTGGTCATTGGGCTATTAATTAATGACCCATTCTAAGGAAGAGTCGGCCTTAGTTTGTAACAAGACTACACCTCATAACTCATTACTACCACTCATCACACTCATCCTCACCACATATTTGCCTTAAAATACCCTCATGAGAGGGTCGGCATCTCAAATAGTGATTTAGTGATTTATACATTTTGTTGAGGAACTCTGTATTTAGGACTGTACATAAATTATTAAAATCGCCGTAGGTCAATTTGTGAAACCTCCTCGTTCCTCTGAAGTCAGTTAAAAATGTTTAAATCGATCATTTTAACAAAAGATCTATGTGTTAACAAATTTTAAATGTTTGTCAACTTTTTTCGGAAACGTATTAAGATACCTGGCACAAAAGAATCTCTATACAATTTCTTATAGTGATCATGAACCAACGTCTACGATATATGTATGTGTTGTTGTAGGGCGCATATTCTCATCTGAGTGCACAGATGGGTCGATTTCAGTTCTTCTATAAACTGATTGATTCCCATCACCGAACCACTGAACCAGTCTATATTACTGTAGATTTTATCTCTATATTGAAAACCACAAACAACAGAAACTCGCTATAGACGTCCATTTAAAAAAAGAAAACGCTAGTTCAATTATTAATTTCATCACTGAGCATGATTGCCATATTGACATTGTGTGTCTCACTGTTTACCTAAAAGGGTTAATGGTCTAAAGACAGTAAATTTCGTCCGGTTTTATGACACTTTTAATTCATATGTATTTTGTTATTATACATCAATATACCAAACATTGTGAAAATCCATCGACTCGTTTCAAAATAGCGGGGAAAAAGTGATTTTTTGCTGTAACAGCCGAATGAGTAGTCCGATTTAATTGAAATTTAAAGTGTGTTTTCCTTCCATGATATGCAGTATAATTTTCTGTACAAAACGCCTCAAGTCTGAGGTCGAAGGCCGAAGCGAGGCTGTGAGTGTAGCGAATTGGAGTAACGAATGCAAAGGTAATTCGATTCACTCATGCCAGCGGCGCTATAGCGCTTAGCTGCGTGTCGGCCTGGTTTTGATAGAAGAAGGGATTTGCCAAGAAATTCAAAGATTGAAACTCGAGGCTAGTGAAGTTTTACTACGGTCGGAGTAAATTCACTTCTAGTAAATTCTTTCTAGTGAGAAGGAATTTTAGTGAGTGTACGAAGATCTGAGTTCAGGCTGCCGAGTTTCTCGACAAGAAAGACTGAGAGATATAAAAGATTTATTACCTCCTCGCGCGGCCCCTAAGGTAGTTAAATATGCACTTTTTTACGCAAAATTAAACAAAACGTAAATTTCCGAGGGATGATTTAAGCATAGGGCGTGAACCAGAGAACTTCTTCTTGTGGGGTGTAAATTCAAGACGTTTGAATTTACTTAAATAAAAACATATTGGTTTAATACAAAAGTAACCATTAACAATTTAATGAGTGGATATTACAGTTAGCAGTAAAGCACTATTGTATGAAAACGGTGCCCAAGTTAGGCATATTTTGGCCAATTTTTCGAAAAAACTATATCTCAGGACAACTTAGCACGTGAGCAATCTACTGTCGTGTACTCTAGTTATCACTAACTCTTAGTCTTTCGTGGCCGGTGTCACAACTATAATCTAGTTCTTACGACTCACACCTCGTCAAAACATCATTATAATCCGGTTGGCCGTCAGTGGTCGCAAACAATTTGTAGGAATCTCAAATGTCAGATCGGGGAGGAATGCCTGAAATATGGGGTCCCACAGGGCTCCATACTCAGTCCATTGCTCTTTTTTATCTACGTCAACGGTGCCGCTTCATCGGTACAAAAAGGGCAACTTATCCAGTACGCAGATGACACGACTCTCTGTTTCAATGCGAATTCCATCAAGGATCTCGAAATCATTGCCTTCACCAAGCTCAACAGAACAATTCAACACTTCAACGAGCTCAATCTCAAAACGAATTCATCAAAATCAAACTTCATCAAGTTTTGCTTGCGCGAAAACGACTCGGAAGTCCCACAGTCATGTTGGACGACTCTGAGATCGAAGAGGTCTACACAACAAAGTTCCTTGGAATACACCTAGATCGAGGGTTGACCTGGAGCGCTCACGTAGATCACGTTTGCTCAAAACTATTCTCAGGAATTTATGTTTTGAGGAAACTATCATATTCTGACTCAGATACTGATGACGGCGTACTACGAGTAATCTACCCACATCTCTCTTACGGATTGACTTTGTGGGGAGGTTGCACAAACGCAAACTTTTCGCGAAATTGCGTAGAAGAGAGTCGTGTAGGGAAGCATTCAAAGATCTGAACCTGTTGACACTACCTTGCCTCTATATTTTGGAGACATGCCTTTTTTGTGTGACATACAACTTATACTGCTCACTGTTCACTCTAGTCACATACACTCTTATGAAACTAGAGACAGGGACAACTACCGAACTGGGAGACACAGAACGGTAGTTCATGAACGTTTGCCTTCTCAGGCAGGAGTTCATTTCGTCAACAGATTACCAAATTCGTTCAAAATGGCCATATTCCCAAGGTATTCAAAGCTCGTCTGAAAGCTATTTTGATCTCTCAAGCATTCTATAGCACAGACGAGTTCTTGGCATTTAATTGGGAGACACTGCATTAACTAGGGTCTAGAGTGGTATGATTCGGGTGAATGGGAGAGAGGGAATGTAACAAATCTGTATGTTTGAATGTGTTTTCGACGTAAGAATGAGTGGAAAATTTTAGTGATTAATCTGACGATGGCTATGCATTTATTGTAAATGTTCACGCAATAAAACATATTTATTTATTAGTGGACGGTTGGCAGCCCTGCCACCAATAGAACAGTAGCCCAGTTTCAGCCAATCAGTGACTGACATGGTACTTCACAGCGAAACCAAAATATTTTAAGCCGATTGTAATGATGTTCTGACGCAGTGTGAACCGGAAAAACTAGATTTTACTTTCATGAACGTTAAATTAACGTTATAAAAAGTGTTAAAATGTTGAGTAAAGGCAGTGAGTTGGAACACGAAATGAGTATTTACTCGGTAGTAGAGGCTAAACCAAACGGTTCGTTAAAATAAAGGCAAGACGCTTCTGACAGGTTATTATCTTTGCCTTGAATTGCTAAGCGCTCCTCAGAGTGACTCGCTAGGAACTGAAGGCATTTTCCGGCTTTGCTTCGATTGCAGTTAAATGGTTTAATAGATAGTTTTTGGTTTAATAGATAAATATATATGGTTTGACTGGGACTCGTGGCGTGGTCCTGTAATCCAGCTTCATGGAGGTCAGGTTTTGAGGGTGATATAGGTCTAAAGCGGCTCAGATAGTCTCAGTGATCATCTGATGATACCCGCATCAACTCCCACCATCGTTTACACATATCAGACCATCACCTGCGTGGTTCGGAAGTCACGTTAAGCCGTTGGTCCTTGTGTTTCTATTGGTAATTGGGCTATTAATTAATGACCCATTCTAAGAAAGAGTCGGCCTTAGTTTGTAACAAGACTACATCTCACAACTCATTACTACCACTCAGCACACTCATCCTTCACCACATATTTGCCTTAAAATACCCTCATGAGAGTGGTCGGCATCTCAAATAGTGATTTAGTGGTCTAGTGAATGACTTTCTGCCTTTTGTATGGATACAAAATTATTGTTCTCACGTAAAAGATACAATCCCTTGCATAATAAATACGTTTGATACAAAATAATTGATTTAACTAGCGTAAAATTTTTAATTGGAAACAAAAATCATACATGCGACACCTTCTTAATGTCTTGTATAACTATTAACACGATATCGCAAACAGATTATTTTTCAAATGTGATTTTGTTAAATATCTATTTATTGAAACCGTCACAACATTACATTGCATCTTGATGAAAATGTAGAACTGACTTATTATTTAACAATTAGGGGTTTTTAAATGAAAAGTTATCATTTATCAATCTTGTTATCAACTATAACAGTAGTTTTGTTGTTATACTGGTGTGATAATTGTACTCTCAATGTAAAAAATCTAAAGATCTGTACAAAAGGGAAGCACTTTTCTTCTTTGGCTTTTCTGTTTCTTCTTCCAAAGAAGGCTTTGGGGTTTCTTCTTCTAACCATAATTTATTGAAAATCCAGAGAAACCCCGTATATAAAATGTTATAACCAGTTTTAGTGCAAAGTACTTAAAAGTAAAGTTTGTCTAGTAGTTTGAAGCAAAGTTAGGACTACAGAGTCGTCCCTACTACTCAACCTCGACCTTGACCTAGCGTCACCGCACAGTCACTTACGAATGTAAGTGGTGACTCCGGAAAACAAACTCCGGAGTCGAGCGCGATACCAACCCGCCACGAGTCTGCACTCATATGTGATGAAATGATTCCAATATTATTGATAAGCAATGATGAAATCATTAGCCCAGACGGGATCGGTTCTGCACAACTCACTGAGCTGATATGGAATCAATCTGTTACATTTGAGTGCTTGCCCAGTGCGGGCTGGCTCAGATGTATCTAGGCGGATTATTTATGTAATATGCTTAATTTATTTACAACAATAGTTTCTCCATTAGGATTCAATAATTGAAAAGTATGCATTTAATGTATTTTTGCAGACGTAATATTTAATGGTATGGGAATTGGGGATGAAGGATAGTTCATTATTCCTTATTTAAGTTTTAAAAAGCGTAGATTTTAGGTTTAGCTCAGACCTATCTATCGGACGTAAGCCCTGAAATTTTGCGTTACAATGGCGTTTTTTAATTCAGTTTTTTATAATGTTGTTGATTTTAATAGTAACCTATCTAATAACATGATCAATAATTACTTAGGGTCTTATCAGAACTACCAGTAGATTAATAAGTTTAAATTTATCCAAGCAGTTTATTATTGGCCTAACCTTGTTACTAGTAACTTGCCAAGCTTTTTACACCATTTTCCTACTTCGTGTTTATTGTTTTTTAATTTTTGTAGTCTTTATAACTTAGAAATTGTACATATACGACATAAATATATAAATAAATAATATTGGTAGTATGAAGGAAATTATTATTGAATATTTACATGTGTATAGACATGATTGAAGTTCCGAACACTTTTCAAATATTGTCAGTAAATTGCTAGTTTTGAGTTTTAAAAGCAAACGTATGCTCAGGCAAATCTGTTTTGTTAATTATTACAACTTTAAACACTAAGACGTTTTTAGCGACGATATACGTTTTAAAGTCAAGTGCGATATCTCTGAATCCAAGTTACGACAAATATATTTTGATACTCTTTGATTTGATACCCCGACCACTCTTAGAAAGTACTTTGAGCGAATAAAGGATGCATAGTGAAATAAATGATGAATGTGATAAGTTTTTTATGTATGATGGATTCGTAGTCTTGTTACAAAATAGGGTCGACTTTACTCCAGATTGTCAATAGCCCAACGACCAAAGGAATGGACCAACGTCTTAACGTGACTTCCAAACCACGGGGTTTGGCTATAGTGAAGAAGTTGTTACTTCAGTGTCGGGAATTGAACCCGGGCTGACTCGGTGCGAAGCACGCACTATACCAATGAGCTATGACCACCAAGTATACACACATATACATGTTGAGACATAACTCTGCTGTTGTTTGGTTGGTTGATAACAGTAGATTGTCATCAGTAGAAATCCAGATTGTTGGTCCTGTAATCCAGCTTCATGGAGGTCAGGTTTTGAGGATGATATAGGTCTAAAGCGGCTCAGATAGTCTCAGTGATCATCTGATGATACCCGCATCAACTCCCACCATCGTTTAGACATATCAGACCATCACCTGCGTGGTTCGGAAGTCACGTTAAGCCGTTGGTCCTTGTATTTCCATTGGTCATTGGGCTATTAGTTAATGACCCATTCTAAGGAAGAGTCGGCCTTAGTTTGTAACAAGACTATACCTCATAACTCATTACTACCACTCATCCTTCACCACATATTTGCCTTAAAATACCCTCATGAGAGTGGTCGGCATCTCAAATAGTGATTTAGTGATTTAGAAGCAGATCTGTGGTAAGTAAAGCCAAGTGTTATCGATGTCCGAGCTCAGCTGAAGATTAAACAACACATCTCACAACTCACCTACCATTTGTACTCGTCTCGCCCATTCACTGTGCAATCTGTAACACTTACACACTCACACATAGTGTGTAACGCTTTAGACCTGAGTTGCAATGTGTCTTAGCGTGCTCTAGAGTATAGGGTCATCGAAAAGGTGTACGTTGTTAATATAATTTGTAGAATTTTTATTTTTACATCAAAGACACAACAAATCTTAATTTTTATGTAATTAAAAAGTTTCAATGTGAGCTTTGAACGCTTTGCAATGGGGGCCGTTCGACACACATCTAGCCGATAGTCAACCTTGTTTTGGAGCATTTGTCACCGTTGAAATGGCTACGTTGATTCTTCTTCTTATCTTATCTCTTCCCTCAAGTTGAAGAAATTGAAGGGGAAAAGGCATTAATGTCATTTTCCAGCAGAATGGAGCTCCATGTCACTACAGTCTAATCGTCCAAGAGCTCTCAACAACAGATTTCCTGATCGTTGGATTGGGAGGAATCGTCCTGTTTTGTGGCCACCTAGGAGTCTTGATTTGACGCCTTTAGATTTCTGCTGTTGGGGTTACATTTAAAACTTAGTTTATGCTGAGAAAATACGTTACCTTCAGCACCTAGAACA
Organism: Matsumurasca onukii; assembly: GCA_018831715.1. Taxonomy (NCBI): domain Eukaryota; kingdom Metazoa; phylum Arthropoda; class Insecta; order Hemiptera; family Cicadellidae; genus Matsumurasca; species Matsumurasca onukii. The sequence continues at coordinate 47,415,136 of CM032063.1, read as the reverse complement.
ACAGCCATTTCAACAGTGACTCCTGAAATGCACCTGGCAAAAGGTTGACATCGGCTAGATATCTGTCGTGCAATCTCACATTGAAAAGTTTTTAAATACGATGCTACACCTTTTCGATGACCCTGTATAGTAACGGTTATAAGCCGTTGGTCCAGTCCGTTGGTCGTTGGTGTCTCAATTAATGACCCAATCTGGGGAACAGTCGGCCCTAGCTTGTAACAAGACTACATCTCATCATCCATCCAAACTCTCATCACACTCACCATAATTTCGTATTCACTTTAAAATACCCTCTAAGAGTAAAAAGGTAAAGTTTGTCTTGTTTAACGAGGCGAAGTTAGGACTACAAAGTCCTCTCTACCACTCAACCTCGACCTTTACCTAGCGTCACCGTATTAGTCACATTACAAATGTAAGTGGTGACTGTGGGGATCGAACCCGCGTCACCGAGTGATGAGCTCCGGAGTCGCGTGCGATACCAATCCGCCACGGATCCCCTAAGAGTGGTCAATGTCTCAAAACAAAAGTATCAACAAGTTGTGGATCAAAATTGATTTGGTAAAATATATAGCCTTCAGTACACATAGAGGAACCTACACTTCGACTTTTAATGTGACGATCCGGATTATTTATTATTGTTCAAATATAAAAGTGGTTCGGAAGTCGCGTTAAGCCGTTGGTTCATTCAATTGGTCGTTGGGCTATTAAGAATCTAGAGAACAGTCGGCCCTAGTTTGTAACAAGACTACATCTAATCATCCTTCAAAACAATCATCACTGCACTCATCACCATTCCATATTCACCTTAAAGTACCCTCTAGGAGTGGTCGGTGTCCTAAAGCAAAGTATCAAAGTAAGTATAGGCCCAGTCGCATCACGCAAAATTCGTCAATGGTGTCCGGATTAGTAAATGCTCGTTTTGTGATCACCTGCCGCTTTTAAGTGTTATTGAACTGCCACGAACCATTAATAATTTCTACTTTAACGTCAACTACAATGTCTAAAAATACTTAGAAATGTGTGCCTTGTGATTTGATTAAATTTATCTATGTGGTAACACTAAATAGCAAGCTCTTTAGAGCTGTAACATTCTTCTTAAACCCCCAAACCTTTTGTCATGTGCTTAGAATGTGTTTTTTCAACGTTGATTCGGACAATGGTTTGTCCCCCTCCAGACCTCTTTACATTTTGAAAGTGTTCTTAAAATCAAAACAATAGAGACTACCACACAAAGCTTGTCGATCAACGTGATTGACGTGGATTGAAATAGGCAACAGACCTTTAATGGATTTATGCAATACATTAATGCATTTCTCAACCGTTTGATAGGGTTATTATTATAGGTTTCATTTTGAAGCTTGCACTACGAAACATGTACATCAAACTGTATAGCTGGTTATAGATCTTAATTTCTATACACGCTAAATAGCTAATTTTGTATTGAGAAAGACAATTTGTAAACATACTCTTAGAGTAGTAAAACACAATTTTGTGGTTTTCTCATTTTGAGAAACATCTACTTAGAAGACATAAAAACTAAGTGGCTCCAATATGTCCTGGATTAACTAAATTGACTTAATATTTAGATTTGATTCTAATGCATACATAAAGTCAACATTTTCGATTACAAAACCATAAAAAGGCGCGTGTACAAAGTTGACGCTAGGTTATGTAGTATCTAGCCACTCTAAAATATAGTGGCTCTAACATAGTTCACTATACAGTAATTGCTTTACGCCGTTAGACCAGTCAGCAGTCAGGCTAAATCTCCATCTTTGGCGTCTATACCGGGCACCCTTTATAACGAACGTAAGAACTATAGAGCTGAATTTCGTAAATCCTTTTATAAATTGTGATTTCCATCAAGTAAAGGCATAAGCTTCTATGTTAGTGCTACAGCTTGAGCAATATCAGATCATTTTAAATTTTGATCAATAAAGGCTGCAGTATCAAAACCATAAAAAGTAATAAGCCTATAGATCATGAGGGTGCCTTTTGTAAATTTTGTTGAGTTGTATTTTTTTCACGCATTTCACAAAGAGAATTAGCAAGCAGGAGCGCAAGAAGCAGTGGATTAATATTGCAAGATCAATGAGTGGAAGAAAAGGAGCAATTAACCCCGCCCCGCCCAGACCACTGATTACACCGGTTCTTCATCCCGCTCTAGAAACCTCTATTAGAGGGCAAACGCTAAATTAAACTAGTTAAAACAAATTAAGTAAAATTAATCAATTCTTGTTGCATGGGATAGCTTTAGTTATGTTAATCATAAAATAAAAATCGGTACTTCAACTCGTACAATTTTTTTTAAGATGGCCACTATCCGTGGTTTGGAAATCACGTTAAGCCGCTGGTCCATTCCATTGTTCGTTAAGATATTAATTATTGATCCAATCTGAGGAACAGTCGGCCCTAGTTTGTATCAGGATTACATCTCATCATCCATCAAAACACTCATCACACTCACCATAATTTCATATTCATTTTAAAACACCCTCTAGGCGTGGTCGGTGTCTCAAATCAAATTACCAAAGTTATGTTTTCCAGTATAACCTTATTGTTATTTAATCCCATTTGTAGTGATTTAAAAAGAAATTCACACACGTAAATATCTCATAAATTATAATCCAGTTCACACCAATCAGCCAATCAGTGACTGAAGATGGTACTCCATTTGGAGCAAGGCCGAAATATCTCAACCTAATTATGAACTTTGGTTCCGGTGTGAACCAGAAAAACTAGATTATAGTTGTGACACCGGCCGCGAAAGCCTAGGATAAATTAATACATTCTTAAACTTTTTCAAAATTCCAATGATTCTTTGATACTTTTGTTTGGAGACAACGACCATGCACTCTTAGAGGTTATTTGAGATGAATATGGGATGATGGTGAGTGTGATGAGGGTTTCGAAGGATGATGAGATGTAGACTTGTTACAATCAAGGACCGACTTTTCCCCGGATTTAGCCATTATTCAACAGCCTAACGACCAACAAAATGGACGCATTGCTTAACGTGACTTCCGGACCACTGACAGTATCCAACCAACAGAGTTTCTTTCAATTTTAATCTCTTCAGTAAAAACATCTGAAGTTGCTTGATTGTTTAAATTTCCCAATTGGTACAGAACGCTGCATCATGGATGCAGAAGCAATTCTCCGAACCACAATCAGTATGCATGGAGCCCTCGTTAGATCAGTGATATTTGAGGCTTGAATTTGCATTGCGATTGAAGCGTCATTTGATTAAAACAGGCACACGCTCGGGGGTGGTGACTGAATGGTCGGGGGCGGCAGAGGGGGTGGCAATGGATCGTATAATTGATTGTTTGGTTGCATGTATACGTCAATCAAGCTTCTTGGTACGGCGGCACTGGATTAATTGTAACCGAGGGTTTGGTTACTCTTAAAAATTGTTTTATCGGTTTTAAAATAACTTTTTTCTGAATAAAGGCAGGGTTTTGAGTGTTTATATTTGAAAGTAGGTTTTATTTCAACTTGAATTTGCATAAAGGACATTTAGATCAAATTTCGTGGAATATGATTTACTAGCTTCTAGCAATGTTGATAATTTACTATTAAATTCCCATAAAAAAACGTAGAAGAACAAAAAAGCGTTGCATTTTTGAGTTCTCAACATCTCTTGAGTCAAATAGTAAAACTGTATACACAGTAAATCATTATAAATCACTAAACATCACTATAAATCACTATTTGAGATGCCGACCACTCTCATGAGAGTATTTAAAGGCAAATATGTGGTGAAGGATGAGTGTGATAAGTGGTAGTAATGAGTTATGAGGTGTAGTCTTCTTACAAACTAAGGCCGACTCTTCCTTAGAATGGCTCATTAGTTAATAGCCCAATGACCAATGGAAATACAAGGACCAACGGCTGAACGTGACTTCCGAACCACGCAGGTGATGGTCTGATATGTCTAAACGATGGTGGGAGTTGATGCGGGTATCATCAGATGATCACTGAGACTATCTGAGCCGCTATAGACCTATATCATCCTCAAAACCTGACCTCAATGAAGCTGGATTACAGGACCACGCCACGAGTCCCAGTCGTAATTAAACTCTGACTAAATCTATGTTTAGTACACATGTTGAGTAAGGTGTTGTAAATGTGTATACTAAGTTTAATCTTTTACCGCGTAAACCCCATTTTTAGGGGAAAACACTCGTGAACAGACTTTGTTTGTTAATGAACTTAACTTAGATATTTACAAAAAGGAACTTTCGTACCAAATTTCACGAAAATCGGCCAAAAGTTCGACCTATAGAGTGGCTAAAGGAGTCAAAAATGAAACTTCCGGTGTAATTTTCCCCCGTTATAGTAAATTCGTTAGGATTCACGGTAGCGCTCTTGGCTACGAGTCGACTTTGTTTTTCAATAATTATAATTTATAAATTATCTCGCCAAAATAAATACGAGTAGATTTTACCTTCACAAAAGTAGAGTTGAATTGAAACATATGAATACCCATTTTACCAGTAAGCTTCGCGGGATTATACCAGTTGAAGGGATTTAGTGTATTGTGCGGTTTCGAGGGGAGGTCCAACGCAATTGATAGTTTTGGGTTGCATAACTTTTCATGTATTGATTCAAACATTTAAAGCTAGATGAATGGAAAGAAACACCATTGTATTTTGATGCAGGATGTTGTAAGCTGAGCTACATTTTTATTATATATATAAGTTTAGAAATATGTTGCACAGAGTAAGGTTTGGTTTCTCTGTGGAGCAGGCAGCGTCATGTGCGCATGCGCGGCCAGCATCTACTACAGCTGTCTCTGACTCACTGTCAACATGGCGGAGGTTATGTGATGCCGGTTCGCGTTGTGTATTTTCAACCGTCAACGTACGTGTCTAGTGATAGTGGATGTGTTTTAATTAGTGGAAAATGTAATTCAGATTGTGAATATCGTTATTTAATACGTTAGTCATGAGCTACAAAGTGTCTGGGGCCTAGCCTGTGCGATCACGTGGTTCAAGACCTAGCCTAGAATATTGCTGCAGGTAAATGCATGTTTAGCGTTATGGATACTATCAAAATACACATTTATATCGAATTTCATCAAACTCGTAGGAAATTTACAGTTTTAGATCTTTAACCCATTTTTTTATAAAACTCCCCTCCCTCCCAAAAGGGGTTTTTGGTAGTCTGATTTTGCTTGACAACGAACCTGACCAAGATCCTTAGTACGAACAAAAGGAACGTTTGTACTAAATTTCATGAAAACCGGACAAACAATGTGACCTGTAGAGAGTACATACACACAAATACATATGCATTTAAAGTTTTGAAAACATGCTCAAAACGTGTTCTGGGGGTCAGGATCGGTGCTCACTTCATGGTCCCGGGCCTGATTCTTACCATACAGATGGCATGAATATATAATCTTTCAACGGAAATTCGACAATAAAAACCCATTTGAAGCTTAGCTATAAATATATTCCATATAAAGGCGTGTTGTCTAACATCGTTGCCGCGAGTATCCCCGCAATGTGGCGTCATTGTGGAAGACAAAGATAAATTAATGACATTGTGCCTTTGTTGCCGTGGGAGGAACAAAAGCCATGTTTTCCCGCCCGACAGCCATTTTTCAACATGATGTAATATTCACATTTCTCTAGCTTTGAGTAACGCGTTGTAATTTGTTTAAATGTGGTGGTCCTTAATTTAACTAGGATATCAAGGGAGCGTCCCCTTATAATTTTATCTTTACCCTTTCGCAGCCGGTGTCACAACTATAGTCTAGTTCTCCAGTTCACACCGCGTCATAACATCATTATAATTTGCTTGGAATATTTCGGTCTCGCTGTGGAGTAACTTCGGTCACTAATCGCCTGAAACTGAGATACTTGCTGTCTGCTGTCCTGTTGGGCTGCCAACTGTTCATTTGAACACGGATTCAAACTGTAGAATGTAGATCTTCTCATTGGCTGTGACACTATCGAAACGACTTCTTCAAGACTTGTTGCCAATCTTAAACCATCAAGAAGCTGGCAACCAGTCCTGAAGAAGTCTTTACGACAGTGTCACAGTCAACGAGACCATCGACAACTGGCATTTCTGTACTTGTTCGTTGAACGGTCAGTTTATGCCGGTCTAAGACATAAAGTATTTGACGTAACACTAAGTTTAAAATTTAAGTGGATTTGAAAGTTATAACAAGAGTGTATGGTTTAAAAGGTTTGCATAATACTCATAGTCTATTCTATCCACCTTGAAGAAACGATGGCCAAGAACGAACACAGGTTTCAGGGGTCCTTCATTTTCAACAATTATTTGTCCCAAAATGTATTGTCAAAAGCGTAGCTGCATGGGATTAAAAGCTACCAATAGTTATTTGTATTAAATAAAATCCCTAAAGTTAGACAATTTATCGTTTTAGTCCAAGTAGTTTTTAGTCCGTTTTAAGTCCAAGTATATAGACCAATCAAGTCTTTGAAAAGTACAGCCAAATCGTTGATATTCAAGCAAGGACGGTATAAATGATAAATAAATAAATAAATAGTTTATTGCGAGAACATTATAAAAATGTATAGCAATCGTCAAGTTATCTATAAAGCTAAAATTTTCCATTCATTCACATCGAGAAACCTTTCGGACATACAATTTATACATTCACTCTCCATTCATTCGAATTATCCCACTCTGCACCCCGTCGAAAGCCAATTAATGTATGGTCTCCCAAGTGTGTGCCATAAACTCGTGTTTGTTGTAGAATGCTTCTGCGACCAAAATGTTTTTGAGGCGAGTTTTAAATGCCTTGGGCATTAGGGCACTTTTAATCGAATTTGGTAGTCTGTTGACTAAAACCTATAATGTTGATAAAAACTATAATGTTTTCACAACAGGGAGACACAGTGTGCACGGTTTATTCTTATGGAACGTAGCAAAGCTCACGACACAAATAATCGACTCAAGCGATATAACACGAGTATAAATGTGAACTACTGTATCCACCACAACTTGCCTTTGCGGTTGGTTTAACTTGTAACTTATCGAGTGCAGAGATATCAACTACAATAACAAGGAAATATCGCGGTTCGCTTTGTGTCTTGTTATTCCTCGTCACATTGGTATTTTTAGTTCTACGACGTGAAAGTGTTGACATTTTGTGGATGGGTGTTTGTGGGACCACTCTACAGGTCGCAATTGTGTGGGATTTCTCACGAAATTTGGTGCAGATCTTTATTTTGGGAATTTATAAGTTAAGTTTGTTGAAGGGGGGTAGAAAATTCTCTTGGGCGAAATCCCTAAAAATGTGGATTTATACAATTGAAAAGTGCATAAACGACATGGTTTTCGGAAGTCACGAGACGTTGGTCCATTCCATTGGCCGTTAAGATATTAATGACCCAATTCTGGCGAACAGTCGGACCTAGTTTGTAGCAAGACTACATCTGAAAATCCGTCAAAAACTCTCAACACACTCACCATCATCCATACTCACCTAAGAGTGGCCGGTGCCTCAAAGCAAAGTAAAGTATTTCCAAAACTAGTTGTGGTATATTAAAATGTTTCCAAGTAAAAATAATTAAAATAATTATATAAGTAACTCTTTTCGGTGTTTTTTTTTATTTTACACATTCATCTCACCATACCCAACAAGTTTAGCCAAATCTGAGGAATAATCTTCGACGCCATCTTGGTCTGGCTTAACGTATTCGATTGATATTTAGTACACTTGCGGTCCTTAGTTCTTCCCAACTGATACTATTTTTTGTTAGCACATTTAAGAACGGTGAGGACAAACAACCTACAGTGTTGACACTGATACGTATAAAGTTATATTTTAAAACTGCTAGGACATGAAAAGTTAGGAAAAGATTAGGGAAGTAGGGAAAGTAGGTCATATAATTGATTGTGTTGTTGCATGTAGCTGTCAATCTGACCAGAGCAATAACCTTCAAGAAACTCAGATACGGAGGGGAAATTCACTGTACTAGACACGTTCAACTCTTATAACTCTTGCACTGCCCTATACACGATGGATTGTTTTATAAACTTATTGCTTTAAATGTAGCGGATGCGTGGCAGATTGGTATCGCGCGCGACTCCGGAGCTCAACACTCCGGTGACGTGATTCGATCCCCGCAGTCACCACATACAATTTGTAATGTGACTATACGGTGACGATAGGTAAAGGTCTAGGTTGAGTTGTAGCAAGGGCATTGTAGACCTAACTTCGCCTCGTTAAACAAGACAAACTTTACCTTTTACCATTTTAAAATAAAAAGACGCCTAAAGTTATTTAAATGTACTCGCATTATTAAACTCCGGTGGCGTGGGTTCGATCCCCGCAGTCACCACTTACAATTTGTAATTTGACTATACGGTGACGCTAGGTAAATGTCGAGGTTGATTGGTAGAGAATACTTTGTAGTCCTTACTTCGCAATTATTTAACTTTCGGTTTTGGCCTTTTTACTTGCTCTACGAAGTCCGACAGTTTGGTTAAAACCCTTTGAAACACATTTTGTCGATGTATTAAATATGTGTCCTGCAATAGTTGTTCTACACCAGTTTTGATAACGTAATATTGTTTACTTTTTCCGTCTGGCTTTGTAAAATAAACTTACAGACGCTCTCAATTTCAAATAGAAACGAAGAAATCGATTTATAGATATAGTTATAGCTTGAATAGATTGCTGTACTATTTACAAGATGAAAGATTTGGTCTGGAACGAGATTAAAGAATGCTCTCAGTTCAAGTCCGGCGCTTAATTGTTCTGTTCTGCTGTTTATCGATTCTACCAAACCCTTTGGTGGAGCTCTTCCAGCATTTACTTCATCCTAGGCTTGCATTCAAACTTAGCTGTTGTTACAATTATGCCTATAAACTCTTACTAATGTGATAAGATATAGCGTTAACAGTGTTTAACGACTTGATTTAATTTGTGTATGAGTGTGCGTGTATTTAAAAGTCCAGCAATCACTTATGGCATGGGCCAGATGTGCCAAAGGCATTTCATATAATTTTCCCCATTTCATTTTTTTTTTTTCATTTCATTGCCTTTCTATCTATCTTTTGAGCCTAAGACTTAATTCCTTTCCATCTCACCAAATTCACTCAAGTGGGATATTTTAATCGGAAAAGTAGTTTGTGGCATTGAAAACTCTACTTAGAAGCACCAAACCTGACACAATGTACCGAGAATTAACCAAGATGGCGGCAAAACATTATTATCAGCCACCATTTTGTTCTGGCTGAACAGATTTTGTTGTTTTTTGATACGTTGTTCACTAAAATATCATAATTGATCATACAAAGTTTAAATTAAACCGTTTAATAAATACAGTGTTCAACCTTTCTCCGTTATAAGAAATTCGCTAGGGTTAACGGTAGCACTATAGTGGCTAATATTGTTCTGTTAAGTATATTTCAATAATAATTATTGTCTTAATTTAAAAAAAATTATTTGTAGAATTAAGTTACGAACTCGTAAGAAAAAATTAGGTGGACCCAACAAGGCGAGATTATGTAACTGACCGTTTATTAAGAGAACGCGGGGATGACACCATAGGGTTTAGTTGTCATGTCTCGCTGTTTACAGTGACAGTGGAAATAATGTTGTCAGAAACAAACATTTAACAAATTTAACTCATATAAAATTAAATTAAATTAGTGTTTTTAATGACTTGGTTCTATAATGAACGAGCTAAGTTTTGGTTCGTTAAATGAACGACGTTCAAAATAACACTTTAGAAACGAATAATGAACGATACCTTTTGTCATGATGCAGGCATAATCAATAAATGTATATAATAAATTAAATTTTAATTAATTAAAATTTAACCACCCAATAGTCTGAATTGTAATGTTTACTTGAAGAAACAGCTGTTGTTACACTAGTTCATTCAGACCGATCATCAGTTAGTGCTTAGTATCGATTTGGAATCTATATTATTTATCCGGTGAACTAAACCCATTAAGATCGATAGTTGGAGTAGTTCCTTTACAACAGTCGACTTCTTTACAATCGATAAATTCGTTTCTATCGAATAAAACCATTGGAACAGCTGATTCCTATTCTCATAAAGATCATTCAAATTCTTTAATATAGTTTTTTGCTAAAGAGATTACTTTCAAAAAACAAACCTTTATTTCCTGGGAATAAAAGTGCAACTTTAGCCCGTCAATACATAAATCAGCTGTTTATAAAGTGAAACTACAAAAAAAGCATTTTGTACATTGTTAAATGTATACATTTAGTTCATGACTTACAGAAACTACCACGGTGAGCTTGTCCTCTAGCGGACTTACTGTAGGAGCATAAATTTACTACGAATATACATTAACTGCTCATAACTGCTGAATATAATGTAAAGCTAGAAGCATTCAGCACTGCAGATGGCTTAGAAAAGTCATGCAGGTATAAATAATGAGTTAGACCCATTGTAAGACATGACAGCCGACAAGCTTTACCCTATTCAACAAAAGGACAACGAGCTTTGAGATGTGTAGGGCATAACTACCACCCGTTATTTTGCAAGAAAAAATGGAACATAACTGCCATACAAGTTAGGGCTACACAATTAGTAAACAGAAATCCCGATTAGTAACTCTATTTCGTAAACCTACATCGATAAAGTCAAACAAGTTAATTGACGATGGGCAATAGGCAATGAGAAATATTGACTGACAACTATAGGTACAATATTGGCAAACTATTTACCAGGTAAAGATATTTTCACGTCAAAGTTAAATTGATGGAAAACTACACGTTGAACGATTTGAGTAACCTTGGTCAAACACCCGACCAAGGTTATTTGATGGATATTATTGATGGTGTATATTTTTCAGTGTTCAAACATACTTTAATTTTTTGAACACATTCCAGACGACGTTAAGAAATGCGAATGCTGCTCAATCCTGCGTAACAATGAGTAATGTTCTTGGAAATATTAATATACTATAAAGCCGTTTGGGTGACTGACTGGTGAACGAGAGAAATGTTTAGGCAATTCCCGTAGAGCTACCCCCTCAACCATATATTCGTTTTAAAGGTCTTGGTGTGGAACCGCCAGGAAAAATCTGAAAACTCGACATTTTAACCCCGGCGCGGTAGTGGCCGTTACCGGCGTCGGCCGAAAATGGGGTTGTGCAGTGGTTTACTATTTAGACTGTAGCGGCTGAACTAGTGATCGGATCTTTGATTTGACAGAAAATCGTTAGTGTGGAATGAAGTTTTCTACAACTGTTGTATTTGACATTTTATCCTATCTCCAATAGGTATTTCAATAAGCTACCGAGAGCGAAGCGAACGGTGGCCAGCGAGGCCGCAGGCCGAGCAATGTCATGAGCATAGCGAATGGCTTGTTTTTATCAAGCGAAGCCATAGGCCGAAGCGGGTGTCTAGGGGGCGTAGCCCGAGGGGCGAGTTAACATTTAAATCCGTATTCCATAGATAAGAAGAGCGTTGAATAGTTGATACAAAGTATGAAATGTTGGCTGGATAGTAAAGAACACTGAACAAGTTACATTGGTTCGTGATCTCGATGTAGAACAGGTTAAACTAACCGTTAACAAAGAACTCGATACTTCTCATACTTTACCTGACTTGAATGCAATATCAGTCTTCAACACTCTGTATTTTATATATTAACTTTATATTCAAGGAATATACCGATTGAAAAGTCACGCTTTATCTTAAAACATAACTTAATTAAAATAATATAATCTGACTTATTCTAACGTCTTGAACTAGCTGTGCCATATTGGTGTCTCATATAGATTATTATTTTGGTTTAGTAAAGCTTTGGTGAAGAATGCGATTTTAATGTTTTTAAAGGCTTGAGAAGAAGGCGTTTCTTAATTTTCGGAATGAAAGAAAATCGGGAATAATAAAGTAAAAATGTACGAGAAAACTCGAATAATTACTTTAAACTTTTAGTTATTTTTTAAATAAAGTTTTTATTTCAATTGTTACTTACATTTTGAGTACTATAAAGTATCAGACGGTTCTGAAATACCTTGTAGCTAAAAAAATCTTCACCAGTTTCAGAAGTTGAACTATTTTTGCGGACATTTTCCATCATTAGTGAGCAAAACTATCTCGACGTTTCGGTATTTGCAATCGGATCCCCTCCACCAGTTCGTGTTTCTATTTAGAACATACAAACGCGCTTAAAAATGCAACAGATAAAAATATCTAAATGAAAAGAAAAAAATAATAAAAACAACAATGACACTCCAGCACAATTAAAATTAGCAGCGATACAGTCAAGATTGAAGGTAAATAAACTACTAAAGAAAATGTCAAAACGAATAAAAATCAGTCGTAAATGTAGAATAGTATAGAAACATTAAAACAAAATCACTAATTACAATTATTTGGCCAATCTAATTACTTAAAAGTGAAACCTACATATTTTTGTAGTTTATTGTCGTTGTTTTTTCACGAGCAAAACACATAATCTACCTTCAAAACGAAGTTCCAATCATAAAAAATAGAGATTGAAAGAAAATTGAATCTCGGCGAGCGGATGATTTCAATCCAACGACAATGAAACCGCACTGATTGTGCAAAAACAATCAAAACCTTTCCTTCTGTGGATCGAGAACGGAAATAGAGCAGATATTGTCATATCAAGCACCTAATCGCGTTAGTTTCACACGTGTTCAATTAGTATACAGCATTCCATAAATTTCGTTAAAAGTAACTTTGTAAGTAATTTTGTATAAAAGCCTGAAAAATTTAGTAAACAAACTAAAAAAAAAAAAAAACGGAAGGTTTAGGAATTTTTCTGGAAATTACATTTCTTGGTGGCCCAGGCAAGAAAAGCTATGTTGGGAATTTTCAAGACTTTTGTTTTTGCTACATTAAAAGAATCCATAAGAATTTCGGTTACGCGATTGTCTAACCACGGTCAATGCCCAGGACGATGGATTTGGACAGCTTTCCACCTAAGATCCGTGGCGGGTTGGAATCGTGTGCGACTCTGGAGCTCATCACTCCGCTGGCGCGGGTTCGATCCCCGACCACTTACATGTGTATAGTAACTATACAGTAACGCCAGGTAAAGGTCAAAATTGAGTGGTAGAGGACTATGTAGTCCTAATTTTGCCTCGTTGATAAAGACAAAATTTATTTATTGTGCAATAAACACATTGCCATGTTTAAGGTACCAACTAAAATGTGTTTGGCGTATATAAAAACACTAGTAAATATATACTTCTCGGCAAAATATATCCATCATAATATGTTGATATTTAAATTGCCCCAGGTTTTATGTGTTGTCAAGGCAAAACATTTTAAAAGAGAAAATAATGTACAGGCGTGAAATTTATCTGTAATAATATCGTAAGTAGTGCTGTGAGTTAAAATCCATTTAGAATCAGCAATATCATCTAACTATGATCAATAGGCGTTTGTTGGAATATAGTTTTTCACGTGAGCACTATTTCTTAACGAAAAGGAATTTTAGTAATCAACCATAAAAATAGTTTTTTTATTTAGTGTAAAAGAACATATCACCCTGGTTTAAAGAATATTGCATATTTCGCGACCGGTTTCGACTTTGGTTTATTGTCCTCACCGAGAAGTCGAAACTGGTCGCAATATGTACCAAATTCTTTAAACCAGGGGGCTATGATCTTGTATTTTCCACACTACGTAATTCTAGCAACCCTAAGAGAGTCTATGGGTGACAGTTTTTTTCTGTTTAACCATCAATAACATTCATTGCTTGCACACATTTTCATACAGTTTACAAAAATAAAATACTCCCGGTTTCGCAAAAAATTGAAAAAGTCAAATTATTCATTTAAAACATATTTTCACATAACACACTCGTGTGACGCTCAAGGCGTTTGTGATGTACACGTATAATTAATGAGCTGAGCCCATTGTTGGACTTGACAAAAGACAAAGGCTCAACCTGTCCTGCCCTGTCCTTCCGTGCAGAGTTCACAGCCAACAAAAGAATATTAACAAGCCAGTTTTATTTATTTATATACAGACTTTCCAAAGGGCGCTTCCCCTTCCTATAGGGTTTTCCCCCTTCCTAGGCTTTTGGACGGCAGGAACGTTTAAATACTTTTGGAAAATTTGTTAGGGTGAACTAAGTACCATTTAAGTGGTAGGGAGTTTTGATCTTCGTCTAAAGTTGGGGTTAAAGACTTTTCATTTTAAAGCTCGTAAAAACCAATTTACAATAACCTAAAAGGTATAGCATACAATTTTAGATTGTTGCACTTTGCTACCATCAAGAGCTTAGAAACATTGCTTGGTACTACTCGAGAAATTTTAAGTATAATCTGCGGTCTCCGGTTTTTACTACTTGTCCCCAAAACTATCGAGAAGAAACTACGTACAACGTTTTGGATGACCAAGAATAAACTGACATTTTACTTCTTTGGCCGGAATTTAAAAACGAAGCTTTTAAAGATGTTTACAAAGGTATTGTTTGTTTCGGATATGCTTGACTTTAAACGTAAACGGTAGACATATAAAATTTATAAGAAAAGGTCATACATTATGGGTTCACTTAAGATATGTTGGACATGCACCCTAGAACTCCAAACTGAAGGCAAAAGATAAAGTAGAGTTTGGTCTTGTTTAACGAGGTGAAGTTAGGACTACAAAGTCTTCTCTACCACTCAACCTCGACCTCTACCTAGCGTCACTGTATAGTCACTTTACAAAATCGTATTTGGTGACTGTGGGATCAAACTTGCGCCACTTGAGTTCCGGAGTTGTGCGCGATAAAGGTGGAGGAAAAGTCCTAACCACACCAAATAGTACTTAGAAACCCTTAACAACGCGTTTAAAATTTTCGTCTGTTCATATTGAATTTACGCGGGAGAACCTTTTGACCTACTGGAAATGTTTAACAACGCCATATAAGAAAAGCAACGGCATCTTTAGTAAGGATTATTTTGATTGTAAATAAATAAATAAATATAAATAAATAGTTTATTGTGTTAACCAATTTACATGTTATACAAACGTCAATTCTTTTGAAAAGCTAAAATTTTCCATACATTCTAACATCGAAATCCCAATCAAACATACATTTGACATTCACTCTTTCTCATTCATTCGAATTATACCACTACAATCCAGTAGTCAGTTAGTGTTTTCCCAGTCATGTGCCATAAACTCGTCTGTGTTGTAAAATGCTTCGGCGGTCAAAACCTTTTCAAACGAGTTTTAAAAGCCTTAGCTCTGGGGCACTTTAATAGAATTTGGCAACCTGTTGACTAGTTGAACTCCTACCTGAGAAGGTAAATGTTCATGAACTGCCGTTCTGTGTCTCCCAGTTCGAAGTTCTCCTGCCTCTAGTTTCATAAGAGTGAATGTCACATCCTCTTACGAGACCGCACTTAGATTTGAAAAAAGACAAGTTTCCAAAAATAGAGGCAAGGTAGTGTCAACAATTTCAAATTTTTGAATGCTGGCCTGCACGACTCTCTCCATTGTAATTTTGCAATGGTTCGAGACTGCTTTTTTGCAGAATACTTCCTTTCATAACGAAAGCGGTTCGTACTTCTACAAGTGTGGAGTTTTTATGTCAAGACTGTCTTTTTGAGACATTATTAGAATGAAACTTTGCAATACTTGTGTAAAACATTAATTTTGATAAAGTATACAGTTGTAAAGTTTCATTTTTAATAGTTGTAAATGATCCATAATGTCTTATATTGTCCCGGCTGCGGTGATAACTTTTCACGATGGCCACTCCCCTTGGTTCGGAAGTCACGTTAAACCGTTGGTCCATTCCATTAGTCGTTGGGCTATGAATTGATGACCCAATCTGGGGAACAGTATGCCTTAGTTTGTCTCATCATCCAACAAACCACTTGTCACACTCGCCATCATTCCATATTCTCCTTAAAATACCATCTAAGAGTGGTTGGTGTTTCAATTTTGTATATTTGAACATTTTTAAACAGTTCAAATATAGAAAATTCACGTAAGAAAAAGAATGTTCAATATATATTCAATGTTAACTTGTGTTCAGATATTGGTTAACAGTAAAAAGACCCTTAGCTTGCATGTTTCGTCCTGGTTTTGCAATAAGAGAATATTTAATGTTACATCTAGGGAAATTCGCCCAAGAGCTTTTCTCTACTTGAAGCAAGTCTTTATCATAAAGAGTTTTGCGTACATGTATTTGTATCTTAGTTTATATTGGTTTCATTGTACTGTAGTGTGTGAGATATTTAATATTTGTATTTTTAAATCTTAATTATATTTTACTAATTGAAAAAGTACAAATTATGGTTTAACTGTAAAAGTGTTCGAAATTCAAACGAATCTTCTTAATCGTTAGAAATTCGTCATAAGTTGAATATACACACAAACGTTGAATAAAACTTTTAAATTTGCTAGAAGATATTCACTAGACCTGAGGATTTTACAAAAATTAGAAACATAGTAATGTAGCCATAAATGACTAAAACTACTTAAACTGTATACCAAATATATTCTATGTCTAATTTAGAGATCTATGTCTAATTTAATTATAATTATAATCAATAATAATTCGTCTGATAGTCCAAACTTTTAAACTTAAAAATTTAAAATAGAAACTATTTTAGAATCTAAAAACTTATTACTTCAAATTAGTGACGTTATTTAGCCAACATTTAAACATTTCAACAACAAAAATAACAGTTCACCACTAACAAATATATTCCAGGCAGTACATAAAGAGTTCTTTCAGCTTTTAAAAGTTATTTGGGTCCACAAAGGAATGCAGATTATAAAGTTGCGTTTGAAATGAATACCTTGTGATCTATTCGAGCCTCGGGTGAATTTGATAGCCTTACTTTGTACAAAGGCTATCGATACTCTTATGTATGACGATCAATGAAAACAATGTTCCACTATATTGCAATCTTACTAACAACACCAGTGTAGATGTAGTGCGGATTGTTTCGTACGAACAATAATAATTGAAAGTCTATTTGATTTATTTAGTTGACTTAACATGCCACGCTTATGAATGATGTTTAGCGGTAGAGAAGACTTTGTAATCCAAACTGTGCTTCGTTAAACAAGATAAACTGTAACTCTTTTATTGAATTTCCTTTGGAAAAAATGAGATTCATGTCGTCCGCATGGAAATATTCAGGCCCGGGAACATGGAGTGCGTACTGGTCCTGGATCTCAGAACACGTCTTGAGAATTTGTTTTCAACACTTTATATACATATGTATACACATATATCGTCACTACAAGTTGCATTTTTCGTCCGATTTTCACAAAACTTGGTACAAATGTTCCTTTTGTAAATATTTCTGTCAAGTTCGTTTACCAGCAAAATTGGACTACCTTTTCCTCTTGGAAGGACTTTTCACTAAAAAGGAGGTTTTAATAATCTAAAGAGTTCATCTGGCTTAATGATATATGATATTAATATGTATTTTGATACTGAACCAAATATTTTTAATAGTGACTTTTCGCTATATTTTCGGATTAAGTAAAAAAGTAAAGTTTCTCTTGTTTAACGAGGCGAAGTTAAGACTACAACGTCCTCTCTACCACTCAACCTCGACCTTTACCTAGCGTCAACGTATAGCCACATTACAAATTGTAAGCGAAAATTTGCGGGGTTCGAACCCATTCCACCGGAGTGGTGAGCTCCAGAATCGCGCGCGATACCTATCCGCCACGGATCCGCTCTTAAGTGGTCCGATTTTATTGCAATTTAAATTCTTCTTTCATAATATGTAGTATAACTTCCAATAAAAGCCCCGTAATTCTGAGGCCGAAGGCCGAAGTGAGGCTGTGAGCGCAGCGAATAGGAGTCACAAATTGTAAAGGAAATTTGTTTGACTTATTCCAGCGGCGCTTTAGCGCTTAGCTACGTGTCGGCCTGGTTTTTATATCTTATATACCACTGGACCAATTAATGAAATTTTAATGTGGTAGTTATTTGTATTACGTATTAATCACTCTATAACTTAAAAACTGTCACACCGATATTTTTTTCATACGAGTTAAACACAAATCCTGAGCACTCAGTAGGTTACAACGTTTGTAAAGCGTGGAGAAAACATGAACACAATGTACAGCGCGTGGTACGGTCAAATCGACATGACAGTTTGTTGTGTTTTACGATTTTTTTCTTTATGCAAACCATATGTTATATGCATTTTCAATAAAATAGGGATATCATGATAAATAAACAATAAAAATAACCATGTTTACCTTTTAGTTAGACAACGTTTATATGGGAAAAATGGGCTGTAATTTTCCATTCAACTAAAGGGGTTTATTTTTGCATTTAAATTATTTTTTGTCATGAAACCATTCTTGAACTCCAACACAAAAAATGGTTTTCAAGGCCAAATCCAGGCTGTTGTTGAGTTATACGCTTACATTTTGCGATTCATTTTTTATTATATATACACACCGCGTATAACCTCCCCTAGGAGATATATTTAAACATAACACAACATATGTCGTCATATTTAAACAGAACACTTCTCATTTGAGCTTGATATCTCTTGATGAAGGGTTAGAGGACGGGATCTTCTGCTCAGGAACCACTAATTACTGGGTTCTGGTATTTATCGATTTGACCTACTCTCATCCCTTCGACCCAACCCTTGCCATCACAGAGATACACTTTCAGTTTCATCCGTCGTGTAACTCAACATAGTGTACAGTATATGACCTGTAGAATGTTATTTAAGGTGTTATACGAAGATATTTTATGAACTTGACTTCATCTTATTCGCGTATCCCTGCAGAAATACTTTTGAAACCTTACATACTTTTTTGAAGGTACTGAATACCATAATTGGCAGAATAAAAAAACTGTAGTTTTCAATTAAAACATAAACTTAAAACTTCTTTTAGTATAATTATTATTTAGAATTCATATTAATTACCGACAGGTTTTTATCAAATTGATTTTTTTTTTTGCCTTAATGTTCGTATTTTCGCCAACATAAAACTGTTCTGTTGTGTGAATGTCAAATGTTTTTTCCCTTTAATTAATAAAAAGGTTTAACCACATAGTTAATATTATTCATAGAAGTTATTTGAAAACACTTGCACGTTTGACACAACGTGAACTTTTAGGAGTTTTGACCATAGTATATACGAGTAAAGGCCTATGTTTGTATTATAGTTGTTTTCTAAACTTCAGGAAATACAATACTGAAGCTAATCTATAAATATGAGAACAGAGAGTACCTATACATAACTAGACAAACCTCACTACATATATTATACAGGGTTATTCAAAAAGAATGTCCTACTTTTATCCTTTTGTAACCTTCTTCAGTATAAGTGCTTCGTGAATAATTTACATGTGGTTGAAAATAAGAAATTCCAAAGTTGTGTTTACAGAGGCCATGTAGCCGTTTTATCAACAAGAATGGCTGCCCTTGCACAACACATTTTACGTTCTTGAATTTTCAAAAGCCAGTCAATTCATCTCAGCGAGAGTTTCGTCGTAGATTTTGTCGTGACGCTTTTGTGGGCTGTTTGGAGAATTGTACGTACCCCCTATCGGCCAAAATTTACTTGACCTGTCAACGGCCTTATCAGCTGAAGTCAATACCATAAATCAATAGTTGCCCGTGATGTGAGTGAAGTGTTTGATTATCGGATTGATTTTTGCCTAAAGCAGTCGGAGGACACATTGACCATTTGTAGTTGTGTACCTAGAAAGCCAAAACTTTTAAAGTGCTCTTTTTACCAGTATTAAATGTATCTATGTGTAATAACTGAAGTAGTTGTCTGAAAGTAAGAAATTCTTTTAAAATAACCCTGTATATTAAAACCAGGAACGGAAAGCCTTTAAAACTGTAATCAGTTACTCATTTAAAGTCTGATGAACATCATCAGTACAACCAGTGATTGTTTGCTTTCCACCCTGGGTTATTCATTGATCCAGGCTGAATAATATTCAGCTGTCAAGATATTCATGATATTCAAGATATTCCCTGCTGTCTAATGAGACGTCTGCTTCCTTTGTTAATTATGTCTGTGTATTTTACGTTAAGCCTTTCGCAAACACTTGAGAAAATCTGCACTTGAGCATTTCCTCAGGTAATTTCCCAGGCGGCTGCTTCCGCGTTGTGAGCTCAAGTCAGGAGTCGTATGTGTTTCAACACCATCTTGTTTCAGTTTTCCAGTTGGATTTATTGGCACTTTAGAGTAAAACAAAGTAATACTTGAAAAATACGAACTAAATCACTATTTGAGATGCCGACCACTCTCATGAGGGTATTTTAAGGCAAATATGTGGTGAAGGATGAGTGTGTATGAGGTGTAGTGTTACAAACTAAGGCCGACTCTTCCTTAGAATGGGTTATTAATTAATAGCCCAATGGCCAATGGAAATACAAGGACCAACGGCTTAACGTGACTTCCGAACCACGCAGGTGATGGTCTGATATGTCTAAACGATGGTGGGAGTTGATGCGGGTATCATCAGATGATCACTAGACTATCTGAGCCGCTTTAGACCTATATCATCCTCAAAACCTGACCTCCATGAAGCTGGATTACAGGACCACGCCACGAGTCCCAGTCAAATAATTAATACTTGAAAAAAACGAACTTTTCAGCCAGTCCAGGAGGAAAACTACTCCCAACGTTTCGTGGAGTTGGGAAACTCCACCCGTTCTCAAGGGCTTAACCTGTAACCTAAACTAAAGAAAACCAAACTGTTGGAATTTACCAACTGCCTGAAACGTAGGGAGTAGGTCTTTTCCTGAAATGACTGAAAAGTTCGTTTTGAAAACTTTCAATTCATTTCGGACATTTGACTAATACAAAATACGAGTAGATTAAATACACGACCGAAATGTTATTCACAATCAGTGTGAAATAGAGTTGAAATGACTAATTATTCTTATTATAACACATATTTTTTGTTTAAACGGTATTGTTGACGGTAGGCAAATTTCCGATTTTGAACAATTATTGCTGGAGTTTTCTATTGCTTAAAATAAAGAGGGCCACGACGTTTCAGGATCTCTAATCTCATACCGACTTCAGGTGGAACACATAACAACGTTTTTTGTGTTTGTACGTTCATTTTTTACCTGAAGATGGGATCAGATTGCAGATTCCAAAACGTGGTTCTTCTTTATCGCTAACGATGGAAAACATCAGCAATAATATTTCATACTATAACTGATCGGCTGGTATTTTAATTTCTTTCCATCGTAATATGTTAAAAAATAGTATTATTATTATAGCCTAATACAATTTACAAAAACCAAATTGAAAAGGGTATCACTGAGATAAATAAAATGACAACCAAAATCATCCTGGTTTAATGAAACTAACAGTGATTGATTCATCGAAATTATTAATCTATTAAAACTTGAAACAAATAATAAGAACATTTAAAGGCTAACTTTCCAGAAATACCTAACCTGGACATTATTGCAACTTGCAAAATCAGAAGTTTCACAATCATGTTAGAGATGATTGACCTGAGTCAAGGGATATTGCGTGCACATTTCTACAGCTTCTGCTTTCCTAACACATTTGCACGAAGCCTCTAGCAACGTTTGACTGATTTAAAGTTGTCCCCATTACTTTAGCCCCGAACTGTCGTCAAAGCAAGGTACATTGTTAAAGTATATTTAATTTGTTTCCTGGTTGCTTTTCATTTGACTAGGTCGTTATTTTCGGCTAAGAAAAAGCTATCTTGGTTTGGATGATCCTTAGTTATTTTTTAATAGGAATAATTTTTATGGGAACCTTAATGTTTACATATAATTTCGTTCCAACTGGATCATACATTCAAATTTTTTGGGTAAATTATTTGCTCCTCTATTGGAAAGTCACTTTATTCATAGCCATTAATTACCAAATACCCGTGGTTCAGAAGTCACGTTAAGCCGTTGGTCCATTCCATTGGTCGTTGGGCTATTAATTAATGACCCAATTTGGGAACAGTCGGCCCTAGTTTTTAACAAGACTACACCTCATCATCCATCAACTGAACACACTCACCCTTCATCCCATATTCACCTTAAAATACCCTCTAGGAGTGGTCGGGTCTCAAATCAAGTACCTTTATATAGTATATCTATTCAATAAATTTATTTTTAAATCAAAGTCTTTACGTAAAATACCGTACATGAGAACTAAGGCTGGAGTCACGACTACCATCTAAGCTTCCGGTTGATACCGCGTCAATAAACTATTTACAGTGCCTAACGTTTCGCTCATTTTGCAGTCGAGCATCCATCAGTGGACTTGCTGAGACTGCTTCAGGCGATTGTATCCCTCCTTTTAATACTTTCTATCGCAGTGCTGCCAACTCCTTCCTTCTTGCGTCAGGTGTACCAACCATAGTTGCGAGATCAGCATACTATAAATTATCGACCTAATTCGTTGGACGGTCCTTAAGGTGTCTCTGCACTCCTATTGGCTCAACTGCGCTCTAATTATGCTCAGATTTATCCCAAGCAAGTTATAAACCAGATTAAATCTTATGTTTATAACTTGTGGCTACGCGTCGGCTTGTGTCTTGTCTATTTATGACCATACAGCGCTGCCAAGCAAATATCTTAGTGCGGCTATCCAACGTAAACATGGATTAAATTCAAGTGAAGACTCAGTAACAATGACTGGGACTCGTGGCGTGGTCCTGTAATCCAGCTTCATGGAGGTCAGGTTTTGAGGATGATATAGGTCTTAAGCGGCTCAGATAGTCTCAGTGATCATCTGATGATACCCACATCAACTCCCACCATCGTTTAGACATATCAGACCATCACCTGCGTGGTTCGGAAGTCACGTTAACCCGTTGGTCCTTGTATTTCCATTGGTCATTGGGCTATTAATTAATGACCCATTCTAAGGAAGAGTCGGCCTTAGTTTGTAACAAGACTACACCTCATAACTCATTACTACCACTCATCACACACCACATATTTGCCTTAAAATACCCTCATGAGAGTGGTCGGCATCTAAAATAGTGATAGCGATTTAACAACATAATCGCAAAAACATTAAATTTTATATATTTTATTAAACGTTTCAAAGATATGAATGAACACGACCAAGGTACTTGATATCTTCATAAACCGAGTCTTTAAAGATACCGGGACGCCTGAGGCAGAATGAATAACTTGGCTTTGAAGTAGACTTATTGATATTCTCATATGGGCGTATTATCATATAAATTGTGAGGAAATATTGGCGGAACGGAGGGGAAGCTTTTGATAAAGAGGAGATGTCTCTCTGTAGGCAGCAGCTGATCATGGGTAGCCTGAGAAATTGTGAATCGACCAATGACCAAGAGAAACACTGTATACATAACAAAAGAAACAGTATTGGCCTTATTTGTGAAAGTAAAATTATCTTTCGAATCTGCTAATATATCCTGTAGAAGATTAAAGGATACTTAAAGGAATAAAGGTTAAATTTAAAAGTGCATTATAGTTCGGGCATTAACACATGGTGATGGTCGTAAAAACAAATTTTATTGAACGGCTAGAAACGAGGCGTCCCGTCAACTTTGGACACTCGTATTTTAATAGCTAAATAAGAGTTTGCAGTCAAAAAACGCCACTATCATGTGATGGCTCTCTGTGTATATCATAATAATTTTTATACTATATCAAACGGATTTTTAGCGATCATCTGCGGCGGATTTAAGGCATTTTTATAGTTTACTGTTAAATAAGGGTTTCGAAGCCCTAAAGTAATATACTTTTACATTTTAAAGTGCACTTTTCCAAAATAAAAATAAAATTACAAAATTGTTTTTTAATTCCTCATAGGAAACTCATGGTTACACTATTTATCACGGCGAAATATGCAACGTTACGAACCGGAAGCTTTAGATAGGGTAAAATTCATAATTAAAAATTACACCTATTGTATAGTAACCCTATACACTGTTAAATGTTACCAAAACCACCCAGTGCCAATATTTAAAGACATGTTTTTGTAAAAACAACCAACCAAAACACGGTTTTGAAGTCAATTGTTGTTTCGTTTTTTTTCAAGCTATTGTACTGCTTTCTTCTTTTCTTCCTATCGCCTGTTTTACATACAATGAATGTTTTCAAAGCTCCAAGTAGGAGGGGAAACACTAGGCCTGAGGGGAGGAAGTGGACAGCAGAATAATGGAGTCTCATGCATAATTAATTGTACTCAATGAATTTGTAAATAAGACCTTCAATACACCGAGCAGCTGACGATGTTTGAGTTTAATGCAAATGCAACTGACTCCAAGTATTAGGGAATAGTATAGGACAAATACTGTTCTGGAAATAAGATAAAACCCGTGTAAGTACCGTACAATAAATCATGTTCGACGTGCAGCCACAAGCGCTTCCGTGAGTCCTAGCGAATTTCTTATAACAAAGTAATAATAAACAACCAACGAAATTTCAAGGCACAATGTGTGAACCAAACTGGGACTCGAACCTGAGTCTCTCACTTGCCCGGTTATTATGCTGACCACTACACAATCCGGTACAAAAATTAAATCTGCATGTTAATCATAATTTATGAAATTCAGAAAATTTAGTAATATAATAATTCAATACAAGCTCTTATAAAAAACAAACATATTACAAAATTTTAAAATTTACAACAAGATACCATTTAACATCAAGCAAGAAGACAACGTCATAAAATTCAAACGAACATTCAAAACTGTTTTAGTACAAAAATCTTATTACAGCATCAAGCACTTTTTGGAAGATACTATTTAACGTTATCAGTGAACTTTTCTCAATAATTTTATACTTTATAATTTTTTATTGTAACCTCTTTTTTTGTAAAGTTTATGCACTATATGTGCCGATGGCTATAAAATAAATAAATCCGAAACATGTGACTGTCAAATGTGACTTTAAATCAACAAGCTGGAAATATTACAAACAGATTGTAATTTCTCCAGCTTGATGATTTAAAGTCACATGTCTCGGATGAACATTCAGATTTAAGTACTTCCTAAAATTTGAAGGGATGAATAGGTGGGCCGGATGGTGTAGTGGTCAGCACAATCACCCGGCAAGTGAGAGACCCAGGTTCGAGTCCTGGTTCGGTCCACACATAATTTCTTTAATTATAAATTAGCTATTAAGTGTTTATACAAATTAGGATCAAGAGTAATAATAATACTAGAAGTGATCTTTTTACCCTTTGAAGACTTCAGTGACTCCAAAGGAGGTATTTTGACGAAGATTGGTACAAATGTTCCTTTTGTAAATGTAATAAATCAAGCTAATACGCTAAGTTCGTTAACTCATTCAAAATAAATTGAATGTGAAATGTGGCATTTTAAACCTGATTTCGTGTGATCTTTAAATTAATATAACAAAAAAACGAGTTGAGATAAAAAACTTTCTTTGCATTGTTGGATTAGTGTTAAAACTCCCTTTCTTTTAAGGTGCCACAAGGGGTGTTTGTTTTTAAAAATTGGGGGCGCAAAGTACGTCAAAACAAACTTCAAAATAAAAAACAGTCCTCAAAGGGTTTTAAAAAATATTCCGTTTTCAAAAGTTAAGGTACGTGGGAGGGGGGACAATCAAAACTCACCTTATATAGGCTATATGTATGTGTATACGAGTATTATAAAACTTGCCATTTTGTCTACGACGTTTTGTTCTCGAGAAAAATTAATATTTAATAACAAACACTATTTTATACGGAAATTCGCTAATAGAACACTGGCGTATAAAATTTATTAAATATTCTTTGCCCCACTATAACGGACGAATAAAACACAATCGCGGACACAAATACCGCTTGTATCGACAAAGAGCAAAAAGAGATTTCGTGTGTAGTTTACACAATATGTTGAACAAAAGAACACTTTTTGCTAGTAATGATCAAAGCACAACCACAGCCAAAGCATATGTTGTGGTCCGGGTTCAGTATATGTGGGCATTAGTGTCAGCGTCAATTGCTTTTTGTAATCCAACCCAACCCTACATGTTTCACTACATGGATATGCTAATTGTATCAAAGTTCAGTTGTGCTGGTTTATTTACTGTTCGGGCTTTTCATTTTTGAACGTCCGTTTGGAGAAGTTCCGTTGAAGAAAGTGTAAACTGGTGTGAATTGTATGCTTAAAGTAGGCTGGTTTCTTTTTATCTGGTACTGAATTCAAATAGTATGTTTCCAAAAAGTCTTTGGTACAACTTTCGCTTGGAGAGGCTAATAACAATGAGTTGTATACGACTCTAGGGCTTTACTGGTTTCAAACTTTATTTTACAATATTAGTACATGTTAGAAACACTCCAATACAAATTTTTCTTTGGACGGTTTAAAAGTGTTGCATTTTCAATCCACGGCATTTTCTTAGCTAACTACAAATTTAAATTCGTAACTCGAAGAAAAGTTTACAAATTACGGCAAAACATCGGCGCAACGTAGGGAATTTATTACAGTTTAGAATAGTTTTACCGTACAAGTTTTATCTTTAAAATCAAACTTATATACTCTATAATCTATTTTAGTTAATTTTTTATAAACCAAGCAAAAGAAAATTAAACACTTAAAAAGCCTAATTTTATTACAGACTAAGACAGGCATACAATTCGTTGAAGTACAAACGTTTTGAATATCAAGCATAAAATCATTGTATACATGATTATACGAGTACTATCAATTTGTATCTGTAAAAGGAGGATAGAAGTATAAATCTTCTGCAGTAAATATGATTTCGAACCATTTAAATTGTCTATCTGTACACATTTTAAAATGGAAATTATAAAACAAAAGATCGAAACGAAGGGACTTTAACCAACGATTTGTGCCTTGTAGAATAAATACTACCACAAGACAATAAACCACTTTGAAATTAAGAAATCAATGTAGAGGGGCCGGTGGGAACTGCAGGGAAACACATATTGTTTATTGCTCGTATTTTAAAGGGGTTGAAGAAAGGGGAAAGCAGAGGAAGGGTTGGTTGAACAACTTAATACGGAATTACTTTTATTGATCAAACCTTTCTACTCTTCTGTTTTAAATTGTTTCTAAAAGCGATTTCTAAAGCGGCTCAGATAGTCTCAGTGATCATCTTATGATACCCGCATCAACTCCCACCATCATTTAGACATATCAGACCATCACCTGCGTGGTTCGGAAGTCACGTTAAGCAGTTGTTTTATTTCCATTGGTCATTGCTATTAATTAATGACCCATTCTAAGGAAGAGTCAGTTTGTAAGAGCCTTAAAATACCCTCATAGTGGTCGGCATCTCAAATAGTTATTTAGTGATTTAGTGTATCCTAATAGTTTATTAACTCCGAAGGTTTGAATTGTTTTACGTTATGCAAAAGAATGTTACTATTATATACATGCGTTCAGTAGTTTTGGAAGCTAAACAAGAATTGAAACAAACTATTTAGAAGTGAGATAATTATTCTGTGTCACCATTGAATTACAACAAATACTTTATATAAAATAGATTATACCGTTCACTGGGTATAGGACTACTTGTTTTAAAATGTTAGAAATAGCTTTCAATTAGTAATTTTGCAACGAACGGGCTTTACGATCAATATTTATAAACTGTACATAGGGCCTTTTTATTGAACTTCTTAAATTAACTCTGGTTATAATGTAAAACAAAACCTAATTCCACCGTGAAATTAGTATGTCAACAAACCCCCCTCACGCACAAAAGCAAATCTCGCGCACTCTCAGTTTAAATGGTGTAACCTCAACACCTGCGACCCAAATCAAATAAACACGCAACATAATCTCATCAGCTGAGCAGTTCGGGTTCACAGCCGAGCCAGCACTCAGTCCTCAGGGCGCTGTTGACAGTGCAAACAGACGGAGAGGCCTAATTGCCACGTTGGCGCGCCTGGGTGTGCGCGGGGGTGCACGGGCTCTTTAATCCTTTATTAAAACACGAGGGTGAGCGTGGTCGAGGGAGGGGTGGCCCCTAGACTCATTCGGAATCAATTATCAATGCCAGATTGGTGAGGTGGCCCGACTACCCCAACCCTGCGACCCTGGCTATCGGGCACATGCTACCCTAGTAATGCACCCCTACCCCTGGCCTGTGTAACACTGTCATGAATAATCTCCCGGCTTGCGGCGTGTTTTACGTCCAGTTTTTGTTGCTCTTTGTTCTGTGGGGTAGGTGGTATCGGACCTATGTAAATGCATGTAGATCAGTCACATTAGATATGTTTGATAGGTTTGATAAAACGGGTAAAATGATCGATGTAGGGTTTAAATTATAAACTTTCATTGTATCGTAATATATCTAGAACGAAACAATGATCACGAATAACACAAACCTTGACGTAAAAAATCAGTTACTGAGAATTATTAAGTTTGATTTGGATAAACACAGTACAACCAGCAGTCGCTACAATGTACTCGTGACGGGTTGGTATCGCGTGCGTTTTCAGAGATCATTTGTCCGGTGGCACGGGTTCGATACCCGCAGTAACCACTAACGTTAGATAGAACCGTTAAATTGACTATGCAGTAACGCTAGGTAAAGACCGAGATTGAGATTTCGTAGTCCTAACTTCACCTCGTTAAAGAAGACAATCTGTAGGAGGAATTTTTCTTGCCCTAAGATCGCTAGCAAAAGGGCTCGCAAGTTAAATTTATTGGATTTTGTCTTTTTCACAATACCCAGTACGCACACGGACTATATTTGCTAGTTCGGAAATGACGCTAAGCCGTTGGTCCAATCCATTGGTCATTGGGCTATGAATTAATGACCCAATCTAAACAACAGTCGGTCCTAGCTTGTAACAAGACTACATCTCATCAACCATGAAAACACTCATCACACTCACCATCATCCCATATTCACTTTAAAATACCCTTTAAGAGTGGTCGGTGCCTTCAAGCAAAGTATCAGGGCGGCTAAGAGTTTTTATCGATTCTTACTTCTTTGTTTGAATAACACGTTTTACTATGAACCAAAATTTCCAAACAAAGTTACTGACTAAAGAAATCTACTAAAAAGAGGGCTTAGAACAATAAAAATATACATTTAGTAAAGGTCAGTCAAATAGTGCCAAACAGTACAATTTATTGATAAAGACAGCAACGCGGGGTGAGTACGGCAAAGTATCTTGTGGACTTGTGGAAAGGTCTCGGTGTATCTCCGGGTGACGCTGAGGACAAATTGGATAATTTCTACCTCCGCCAACAGCGTGTGACAAGGACGAGGAAATTGCTGCAGGTCGACCTTTAAACAACATCTCCGCTGAAATATTCAACCCGCTTTTCTCCTTTCTCCCTTCCTCTGTACTTGCAAGCCGGAAACCACCTTCTCGGTAACGAAAATGCAGAAAACCTTTTACACAATATTTGTTGTTTGCATTGTGTTTTGTACTCACAAATATTTAGAAGTAAAAGACCACATAAAACTACCCAGAGTTGGCTGGTGTAGGTTAAAATATGTAATGCCACGTGGTGGCCATAGCTCAGTGTAAAGTGCGCGCTTCGCGCCTGGGTTCGATTCCCAACTCCAGTGGTAACAAAATTTTTACCACTCCTCGTCATTCAGTAGTAACGTTAAGTCGTTGGTCCATTCCATTGGTATTGCTACTAATTAATTACCCAATCTGGGGAACGGTTGGCCCTAGTTTGTAGCAAAACTATACACACCTCTTCATCCATCAAAACCCTCATCACACTCACCACCATTCTAATCCACTTTGAAATATTCTCTAAGAGTGGTCGGTGTCTCAAAGCAAAGTAATATTTCTGTTGTTTTGGGGTTTATCTAGAAGTGCTCTTTACTAGTTTGAGTTGTTTACAAGCTTTTAAATGCCGGAATACGTTTTAAAATTTATACCCTGGGGCTCTCTGAATTTAAAAAACTTAAAACACCTACGAGCATTGTGTATAGCAAAACAACTAAAAACTGTAAACACTAAATAATCTTATCTACCTAATTTGCATTGTTTTACATTAAGACACAGTAAATTTTAGTTATCGGTAAAATTAAGTAAATTTACATCGTTCTGTAATGTTTGAGTAATAATATATTGAAAAGGCAAACAACACGTAGTATCATTTAGGCAAACCCATGTAACTGTTTTTGAACGAGTAGGATGCTGTTAGTTGGATATTCTGTTATACGTTGTGTTTTTCTGCAATCACCGAGTCAGGATTTAGTAGTTCCCCCCCTCCTCCGACACGGTGTTCAGGATAACGAGGGTCGAAGGTGTGAGGATTTGAGGATCATCACAGGATCGTTTGAGGGTCATAAATATCTTAAGTGGTCTCAGATGTTTGTTTACTATCCCAGCGATGGGAGGAGGGAGCTATTTTTGACTGCCATATTGTGTCCATTCTGGGTTCTAGTATGGTCTAGTTGGCCCAAAACTAAAATTATTTTACGAGCTTTGAAGTTTGAGATGTAACATTTTTGGGTTCCTCACTTAATCGATTGTCCTTTTTTTATGTAAACATTACTGCAGTGTTGACAATTTTGAACTAGACTATTTATATTATTCTTGTAACTAGAGACGGCTAAATAGACGGTTGAAATAGCAAAATATGAAATCTGACAAAATATAAAGTGCTAAAGCACCGCTGGCGTGAGTAAAGTGAATTTATCTTACAATTTGTTGCTTAAACTTGCCAACTGTGATTTTAGTTCGCTGCGCTCACAACCTTGCTTTGGTCTTCGACATGAGCTTTATTACCACTTGCGTTACGAGGCTCTTTTTAACTTCCTATTGGATATTCTCTTTATTATCTGTTGGATGTTCGATAGCAAAGATATTCTTGAAAGTGCAGTTTTTAATACAGGAAAATCTTTTTTGTCACTTTGCTCTGAAAACAGCTGCTTTAGATGTATTGACAGTGCTAAAGTGTCACTTTTACACCCAGGTAAATAAAGTATTGTTTGATTATCTTTTTTCCCCTAGGGAGAAAAAGATCATTTTAATGATCTTTTTGTGGCATAGACATCAGCTGGTTCAACGAGTTTGTTTTGATTGTTTTGAAATTTAACACTGACGTATAGTAAATCAGTACAACAGCTGTTTCTTCAAAACATTATAATTCAAACTGTTGAGCTCAAAACAATGTTTACTTAATTAATTGTTTATAATATTAAAACATTTATTGAAATTTATTTCTCATTATTATTTGCATCATGACAAAAATATCGTTCATCACTCGACCCGAAAGTGTCTTTTTGACCCTCGGTCATTTAACTTGACCTCGTGTCAAAAAGTGTCACTTTAGGACCTAGTGATAAAATATACGATTAACTACATGATTTTACAAATCCAGTAAAAAGAAGCCAAAAGCTAGTTCCATTATAATTTTTCTAACTAAAACTTCCCACTAGCATGGACTTTCGCAAAAAACAATAATTCTTCACCACAACAACCAAATCCCGCACAAAGGCTAAATAAAGCCTACACAATCACACACAGATAATGAAACGGAACATTCATATCGAATAAGTTTCAAAGCGGGTGAGTTTTTAATCCGTATTGATCGGTCGCCCAAACTAAACAATCATCTGTTTCAGTTAACCCCCGCTGCTCACCCCAACAAAACATTTTACCCGGCATGCCATGCGGGATGTTGTCCTAGTATTACACAACCAAACATTTGTTCGTTGTCAAAACAAATTGAAATCACCCGCTTTACAGCTCACAAATTAAATTGGCTGGTAATCCGCCGGTTTATTTGTATTTGCTCTCATTGTTTGTATTTCGTTAGGATTTATTGCAGCGGGTTGTTTCTTGCAGGGATTACTGCTTTGTGGCTATTCTCCGAGGTTTTTATGAAATGGTGAATCTTTGTTCAATAAATACATTTTTTTGTATTCTGGTTGATATCTATAAGTGAGTGTAGGTTCTAATTACACGAAAAAAATTATTCTGGCAAGGTCAATATTTTAAGTGTATATAAGAGTGAAAAGACTATGTATAGGTAACATAAACGTTAAAACCAGTCCCGGCCCCAATTGATATAGTTGGATCAAATTTCCAATATTCTTAAAAATTTAAGGGTACACTGGTTAATAGGTCAATGGTCTAAATACACTATTTTAACACTCATTCAAAAAGAATGACTATATAGTTCATTTCTATTTTCCGGTGGTTTTCTTAGAAGTTCTATAACTAGAATCCAGTTGAAGATCTTAATTTTACGGGCTGAATTAGATTATAAGAACAACATTGACTATTTCCACATTGTATCGTGGTCTTAGATAATGTTATGGTAAGTAGATTCCGTATAGATGCCGAATGGCTTAGGCAGGAAAATCAACATAGTTTCGGCAGCCCAAGCACAGATAGCGCTGCGAGAGAATGCTTTTATGAATCTCAAGTAGAGCCACTGACGAACGCGCAAAAATCCGAAAATCCGCGATTTGGTAACATTAAAATCTGCGACATGAAACTCGACCATGTGGAACCGAGGGGGAGAACGATGGCAAGAGACGGGAGCGCTTTCTGTGCTTGAGCTGCCGAACTATGTTATTTTGCTGCATCAACCAAGTGGCATCTATTTGCAATCTACTTACCATAACATTATCTTTGCTCGGACAGAACCTCACAGTTTGATAACACAATCAAACGGTCCAGAACTGGTCGTTGCCGGGGCAGAAATTTCCATTTAAGACGTCAGGTGGAAGGGTCACCCGTGCATTTACAATTCAAATTCGGCCCCGGGTCTGGCCAGGGTCTGCCCTGACAAGGGATATCTGGTTAATCTTGACACTTGTCAGGTATCAGAGGTGGAACTAATCCCGGCAACGAACCGCTGATGAGGGAACAGATAGATAGAAACAAATTAGAATAGTGACTTTCGGGTAAATTATGTGGAGTTTTGAGTGGGTTTAATGGAAAATTAAGTCGAAATAATGTCGGAATAAAATTCTAGGGTGTTTTTATTGTGAGTTTTAAACTATTGCGATACATTATTAGATAACGTCTTGTGTTCAATGTTTCAGTCTGTAAAATCCTAATAGAGACAAGTTCAAGAGCATCCTTATGGTATATTTTCTGTAAAACTACAGCTACTTATTGAGCATTGTCTGAACAACCAAAATAATAATACATTCTCGGTAGTAGATTGAATCCATGTTCAACATCAGCTTGACCATTTGTTGAATCGTAATTTTCAGAAGAAGAAATGTTCGAGAACACTTGACTCCGTTCCTGCGTTGGTTTGATACGGTTCTAAAACTTTTTAACGATAAATATAGTTTTTTCTAAATGTTAATGCTCTATTGACGTTTCACGTTCTATTTTTTACTTGCTGATTTACCTCAAGTCCTATATTTATCGTATTTATATAAGGCCATAAGTGCGTTGTAAAAAAGTAATGTCCATTATTAGATTACACCTACCTACTTAGTAGAACCTGATTCGTGGAAAGTAGCACTTCTATGGTAACAGTATGGAACACCCCATTATATCCGTACAATATTCTGCAGTATTTGTTTGAAGAAATGTAATATAGCATGTCCATATTGATAATCCCTTCCCCAACACTATCCTAGATACACCTATAAATTATTGTAACGCATTTAAGATAAAATCACTGGATTTAAGTTTCAACGCTGATGGTTTCAATATTTAAAAACTATAGAACTTAATTAGAAATACCGAGAACAAATCCGAGCTAAGAATCTTGTTTTATTACTTAAGAGAAAATATCAAGAAAAAAGGAAGCAATTCTGAGAACTCTTCTCTTGCCTGATTAATAATTCAACTGGACTTTCATTTCAAGCTCAGAGGCACCTTGGAAACTAGTCTTCTCGTTTTCTCAATAGAATAACATAAGTTTTATTAAAATCAAAATATTGTTGTTATAATACCTTTGTACATGCCCTGTTCAACCCGTGGCGGTTTGGTATCGCGCGCGACTTCGGAGCTCATCACTGTGGTGGCATGGGTTCGATTCCCGCAGTCACCACTTACAACTTGTTAAGTAACGATGTGGTGACGTTAGGTAAAGGTCGAGGTCCTAACTTTGCCTCGTAAAACAAGACACATTTTACCTTTTTATTTTTATACTCAATAGACTAAGTATGTTATCAGGTATAGACAAATCTTGTCGTGACAATAAAAAACATGAAAACAATATTGGGCAAAAGCTATTTATAATAACTAGTATACGTACTATGGGCAAAAACGAAGTTTCAAAGCCCCAAGAGGAGATGAAACGCACAAACCCACACGCACCATAATATTGAAACTCATCAAAATCCGCACACGAATAAAAAGAACTCCCACGAAAGCTCATAAGCGTCTACTTATCAAAGCTGCATGTACTGACAAAAGCAGCTGGAAAATAAAAGAAGACTTTTTGGGGACTTCATTAAAGCGCCACAAAGGGAAAAGTGGAGTCAAAAGAAGATTGCAAATAAAGCAAGGCAAAGCAAAGCGAAGCGTGTGACAAATGAAGAACCAAACATAGAGGAAGCCGATTGAGCGCAAACATATGCAGATGCTCATAATAAATTTGCATCTCTTTGTAGAGGCTTCGACACAGATTGTTTGTGGGGATGTTCCGGGAAGTGTGATTACGGCTGTTGCGTACTTTTGTGCCAAGTGAAAATACCGGGTTTGAACTTTGAATTGAAAAGAGTTGTTAGTTTTGCTGATCTGGAGGTTATTATGGTTTTCACAAATAGGTTTAGGAAAAGCGTAGATTCTAGAGCAGTTTGGAGTTTGCTCAGGCCTCTTTTTACTTTTAAACCGTTGCTCTTTTGATTTCAGTGAATTAGTCCTTTTCCAGTCTACTTACTTTAGTCCTTAATTTGTTTAGTTTGTATTATTTTCATACAAGTTAAATCGTCAAACGTGTTTGTATCTCATCGTATTTTGACGAGTGAACGAAATTCCATTGATTCTAGAACCCACTGATAAACTTACTTTTCTCATAACTTTTGTGACGTTTAACGCAACGCTTTAAGCACAGAGAATCAGCTGGTCACGTGACCAGGTGGACCAATCAGCGAGTAGCAGTCTTTGACCAATGAGATTGCAGGAGTGACGTGGAACTTACTCATCCAAATTGCTCATGTAGTAGTCGCTCACAGAAAATCCAGAGGAGTGTCGCTCTCTGAGTACGTCACCATGAAACTGTAAGTGGACCCGATATTCCATTTTCATTTTATTTTTAAGTCTCACCATGCAATAACATGATCCGTGGCGGGTCGGTATCGCGCGTGACTCATCACTCCCGCGGTGCGGGCTCGATCCCCGCAGTCACCACTTGCAATTTGTAGAGTGACTTTACGTTGGCGCTAGGTAAAGGTCGAGGTTGAGTGGTAGAAAGGACTTCGTAGTCCTAACTTTGCCTCGTTAAACAAGACAAATTTTTACATATAATTAGATAATTGCGAACATTTAATAATTAAGATTATATTAAAGAAACTTTGCGTATGAAACCTCAAAGTAATAACTAAATTCTGTGGTAGGATGTTATAATGAATGTTCAAGAGTCTCCACATAACGATTAAAATATAGCCTTTAGTTAAATTATTATTAAAGTGTCGATCTATGATAAGAAAAATTCAAAGCTGGCAAAGTAGGTAAAAACCTACTTGGCCTATTTGGTCAGTTGCCGTGCGGCATTCTTGGGATCTTGGTCCAATAAAAGCAGGATAGTTAGATGACGAGTTGACCTATTAGAATATAGGAGTTAATTGATTGTTCCGAAATCTCAATTCCACCAACCCGTGACACTTTGAAAAATATAACTATTGGACGGTACGCGCGCATTTCGATCGGTATGTGCGTAGGCCTATATAGTTTGTTTGGCTAATTAAAAAAATAGCTCTTTCCGAAAAGATGAAGCAAGTGTGGACACTAAGAAAAGCCAACTTTTCAAAACTGCTTTAACGTACTCTGCGTG
Source organism: Matsumurasca onukii (assembly GCA_018831715.1). NCBI lineage: Eukaryota > Metazoa > Arthropoda > Insecta > Hemiptera > Cicadellidae > Matsumurasca > Matsumurasca onukii. The sequence goes on along the minus strand of CM032063.1, from coordinate 47,379,347 downwards.
GACTAACTGAACTCACACGCGAATAATAATAAATGCCAATTATAGGTAATTGGATAATAATTAGATCACCACTTAAACAATGAATATTATTGAGCCCAGATAGTTTTAAATTCATTTTGGAGTAGCCTAATACACACATAAACAAGTTTAGCTGACTTATTTTATCACTGGATAGGCCTGCTTTGACGCAAACTAAGTGACCTACATTAGGGATGTCTCGACTAAAGATCGTCGTTCAGTAGGCCACTTGAAACATCTTCAGTATTTAATGCAAGAGTTTTGCTTCGAAACTTTTCTTGCAAAGACTGGAAGCTGATTTTATTATTACAAATTAAACGTTCAATAATGTGCTCTAAAGTTGCCTACAACATAATAAACAAAATGTCTTACATACCAGCCTAAACACTTGCTCCGTTTATCTGGGTTACAGGAGACATTCTGCTTATGACGGGTTATAAAACGTACCCGGCACTTCGACCCGGAGTTGAAATGAACTCCGAACGTAAAAAGGAAACAACAAGAGCAACGCCGAGAGCGGGCTCAGGCTGGCAGTTTTAATCCCGGCCTGCACAATGGGCATGTTTATTCGCCGAACATGTGCTGAAGGAGGCACGGATTAATGCCGATGAAAAGTCACCCCCTGTCTGACAGTGCGAGGTTTTCCCGATGGGAAATTTAGGGGTTGCATAAGAGCATAAGAGAGGTAGTCGTACAGGGTCGGGGGGTGAGAATTCAACGCTTTATACATCCCCCTGTCCTGCCGGGAGCTACCCTCCCCTTCCCCCGCGCTGGCAGCCCTGGCAATATCGATCCCCCACTGCCCTACACCCTTACCATCCCCGTCCCTTTCTGGCCAGAAGTTCACCCCACTCACACCGACACACTCGCTCACACGCACTCAATCTTGCGATACGCGTTTCCTTCCATTTTCGATGACTTATAGAATTGCAGCGCCTTGGCGATGGTGAGGGGAGGGGTGGGGATTTGGCGAACAAAAGCCATTGATTCAATGTACTCGTACGCTAGCACGTGCTTTACGCTGTATTATCTTGTTGCCGACTCTGTACGCTTCTTCACTTGTTGGTTTTGACTTCACCCTTTGTCCCCTCACCCCACGCCACGGTACCCCCTGGAAACTAATAAGTCGGCTTTATTGTTCCGATTGATGGCGAAGTTGGAAACATTTGCAATTGAGGAGTTGGGCTCTGGTTTGCTTCACTGAACTGTTGTCAGTGTTTGCATTGATTCGATTGCTCATTCGACTTGAGCGAACTGTATATAGCCGTGAACAAGTTAATTAGTTGGGAACATTGTTTCTAACAGTACTCGTTACTGAAATATCTAATTTACTTTTTTTACTTATTTCTGAGACTTTGAGTTGATATACAAAATGATCCCAAAAAGAGTAAATTTGCACAAAGTTACGTATTAAAATAATTTCCTTTTTTTGCTTGTCGAAAAATTTTATCCCTCTCCGGATAAGGTGATTAAAAATCAACCAATCAAATTATTTAATGTTTTAAAGGTAAAGAGAGGCTAGTGCAAATTTTAGGTACTTACGACAACCCAGTACAAAATGGCGGCCAATGAAAGCTGGAAGTACATCTCTTTTGTCTGATTCAACCTGACGTAGAGAGAGTCGAAAATTGAAGTATCCTTCTATTTGTACTAACATATGTATTTTTATTGCACAGTCATTAAAATTTCGTATGTCCATAACACAATGTACTATTTAATTCACGAGCTTTGTACAAGAATACGACGAAAATAATCCAAATAGTATTTAAAATACCACAGAAACCACATCGAAAAAACACCTTTCCAAAAAAAACCAAGTTCAACATAGACACCGGAATGCACCATAAATAATTCAGACATCTGTAAACAATTTGAGTTTATAAATATGCAAATCCCGTGAGGAAAACACGACAGAGAAGTTGTTAGAAGCATTTGTCTTGCGTTGAGGATTGAAAAGTCATTAATATCGGTCCAAGAGAGTCGCGATTGAAAGATGTAAATATTAATGATCTTGTGTTGAAAACAAGAGTTTCGGCGCCAAGACGTGCTAGTGTCTGTAAACAACGTATTCATCCTAACTCTGTAGAAGACGTTGACACAATATAATTAGGCTGGTATTCACCGCATGAATGACGCAGTAAGAGGTCGAGGTGAAGAAATTTGGGGTCAAAGATTTTGTTTAAGAAATGGCGTGGTTGGTTATAATGATAAATGATGGGAATAAACTAGTCAAGTAAGAATTTTCTAGCACGATGACAGTTTAGGATTGTGAGATGTTTATAAATGACTCGAATGTACACCGTCACGCTCGTGTTAGGCGCGTGTGTAAAGTTCGATTCCGAAGCTGCAAAACGACTTATTACTCCTGTCTGCTCTTCGTGGTTCAGAAGTCACGTTAATCCTTTGTCTATTTTATTGGTCTTTAGGATATATGACCCGATTTGAGGAACAGTCGGTCCTAGTTTTCAATATGACTACACCTCACCATCCATTAAAACACTAATCACACTCATCACCATTCGCTCATATTCACCTAAAACTCACCTTAAAGTATTCTCGAGCGGTCAGTGTCTCTATTCAAGTACTCATGTCAATAAGTATTCAAATAATGAATTTGTAGAGTGTTTTACAGAGAAAAAGACAAGAATATGTTTAGAAAGAAATTTGTAACCAGGAAAGAGTGGCGAATAAATTATTAAACCCGGCATTGTATCGACTTTTCAAACTCTTTTCTTCGTTAATGTTGCGTAGAAACCCTTTTCTCGTACTGGTTGAAACTTAATTCAGCTTCTGGTCAAATCTGTAATGTTACTCAAAATATATCTTTTTCCCAAGTTCAATTTTAAATCAACAAAAGTCTATGGGCTAAGTACGAGAGGAATAGGGATTTATATACGAGTAGTAAAAAGATTTTAAAAAACTGGCGGTAATTTGCTAACACAGCTTGATAATAAATATGTTTAGTATTTTTAAAACCCCTTTTATCAAGCAAATTTAGATAGTATTTCCCTCACTGCCAATTACTTGGTACAAAGGAGTAAAGCGACGGGAGGAGAAAGGATATAGGGGGTGAGGTGTAGGGATGAATCAAGACAGGAAGGATAGCGATAGGTATGACTCGGTTAACTTCTATCTGCCTAGATCACGCCATAGCATTCGCTATCTGTCCTACTAACTGGAGTAGCCAAAATTCTATTTCCGACGCCAAATGATCTTTGTTTTTTTACACAGTTTTTATTTGTTGTTCTTATTTATGGTTATCCTGTAAAACCAAACATAACCGGCACTGTGTTTAATAAAAATGGAGCGAAAGGGACGTTGTAGATATAGTCACTTTAAGAGATTGAGAAATATCATAAACATCACTTTAATGCATAAAAAACAAAAGAACAAAGTACATAAATACAAATTTACACGCATTTTTTCCATTCAACTACATGAGTGTATAATATAGCACGGAGAAGGACAATTTATTTTAATTATTAATTACCTTGTATTGGGCCTGTAGATCCTACCGTTGCTGTAAATGTGGATGTGCATTTCGCCCCGCTTGTGGGGCATCGTCGGCAAATGCGTATCCACATTTACAGCAACGGTAGGATCTACAGGCCCAATACAAGGTAATTAATAATTGAACTTTGGTCCTACACTGGGTTTCACTTCTAGTAATTTATTTTAAAGAAAAGCTGCGGACTTATTTATAGAATAATCAAAGTAATACAATCAAGTATAAGTGGCATGCAATATATTTAACAGAAGTTATCACGAGGGAATTTATGACCAAACAAATTTTCACAAAAGTTGCTTAATCAGAAAGTTAGTCAGAGGAAAGTTTTTCAAATAACTGATGAAAGAGAAATATCTCATTCCGCAAAAACAAAACCAGTCTAAAAACTAAGACTAAAAAGGCAACTTTTCAATACTAACTTAACATACTTCGCGTGATCTATTTGAATCCATATGTAAATAATAATTACAACAAAACGAATTTCCACGCAATTTAAACTAGGCCGACAGAGCTAAGCGCTAAAGCGCCGCTGGCATGAGTGATGCGAATTTCCTTTGCAGTTTATTTCAAATTTCGTTAAAATAGGACTACTCATTTCTCTGTCATAGCGAAAAATCTCAAAACGTATTTTGGGGGTTAGGGTCGGCGCGTTTCATGGCACCAGGCCTGGGTCTTACCATGCTGAAGGCATGAATATCTAACTTTCCCAAAAGAAACTCAGTAAAAACAAACACAAATTAAACGAAACCTGAACACGTTTCATTTGTACAACCGTGAACACAAGAGATAAGCACATAACAAAGCTGGGAGGGAAGGCGTTGGTGATTTATTAATTTAGAGCACGCACGGGAAGCTGTATCATATAACAAGTGAAGACTCTGTCTCTTCGTGACTCAGCTGACATGGAGATTGTTATTAACCATTTCACCACCACACCATACACCATACACCGCGCCATACACACCATACACCGCGCCATACACAGCGCCACGCCACGCCGCGCTGTAGTGTTGTATCGATAAAAACTTGGCAACGTTATGTCTGCTGTACTGCCGTGGTGCTACTTGTGGGAGAAACGCAGAGTTTAATGTCGGAAATTATGGAATCAGTTGGAAGTAAACGTAGGTTTTATGCTGGACTTTGCAGATGAGCAACAATGGTTTGAAAATGTTATGGATTGACTTTCATCAAGTATTCCATAAATACTGTTTATTTCTGAGTACAGAGCTGATTCCACTGGTACAGAGCTTAGGTCCACCATTACTTTCAAAGGTTTAATACCTCCATAAACTTATTGTACCAGTTTCTTGATGGAGGATGTCGACCATGGCGTGCCCTAAATCTTATTTGCACCAAAATATCTGATTTTGTTCCGATGTACCATTCAACACACTGAGCTTTCTCCGGCACGTTAATGATGTTTATTTTATGGTAGGTAATGTTTTTGGAACTTGAAGCTTCGAGAGACAACAATGGATCAGCTGACACATGTAAATTGTATTATATCTAGTCTCAAGGCCTATATCAATTAATAGATTAAATACCTGTCGGGTGCCTTGTGAAGAGATTGAAAAGTCCCGGGGCATCTTCTGGGGGGGGTTACTGTTTACACAAGCACACTAAAATTTAATCTGTAAATTATGTCATAACAAACCTTTTGAGTTCCTCTACTATTGAGTAATCTCAAAAACTATATGTACCCAAATACATTTTATTAGTTTTCAAAGTTGTTCGGTTTTTTATTTTTGGGACACGGTGTATTACGAACCTTCCTATCGGTTTTTATTCCATCGACGTTTCGGGATCTGGGCTCTGATCCCTTCTTCAGGTGAAAAGTACAAATGTCGGTAATAACATTTCAACCGCAGAAGATTCCAAGGCAACGTTGTCCTGACCGTTGACTAGACACAAGGCACTAGAGGTTATGCTGTCGACACTACTGGGAGGATTCCAGTGTCACGTCCACAGATTAGAGTGTGTATCCCCGCTATCAGTGTCACGTGACGGGAAGTGGTTATCTGTGTCTGAGTTTGCCGCCGGCGACTCACATATTCCTGTCACACGCGGCTATCTCGTCTCATACTTATCCTATCTCAGGAGTGTAGGTGGGCTCTACTAGTAGATAGACATCTCGGCCATCTTCTGTCCTGTCTAGCTTTCAAATCAAAACTTAAGAAATAATTCAAGTTATTTATTATTAATAAATAACGTAAACAACGTATTCATCCTAATTCTGTAGAAGACGTTGACACAATAATATAATCAGGCTGGTATTCACTGCATGAATGACGAAGTAAGAGGTCGAGGTGAAGAAATTTGGGGGTCAAAGATAGCCATGTTAAAACGGTTTTGCTAGTTTTAACTGTAGAATGGTTCATAAATGAATCATTTTACATATTTCCCAGTTGTAGTTATTTTAAAAGTATCAATTGTATTCGTGAGTAGTGAATTGTATCAAAGAAGATATCATATAGTTGAGATGCGCCAGTTCTACTTGAGAAGATATGAATTCTAGACGAAAATTGTCAACTTAATTTGAGAATATATAAAATTGAGGAGATTTTAAATGTATTTGAAAAGATATGACATTTATTTGATAAACTGTCAAATAGAATGAGAATAAGATTATTTTAGCGTGTTTTGTACAATAGTGTACTTACCAATCAGCTAATGTTAAAACTAAGAAATATACGTTTAGCAATACTTTAACTGCTGTACATGTTCTCAAGAACAACTTTAAAGTTTCTTAAAATAAAAATATACTTTTACAAATAAAGTTGACTGTTCCCACCTTCATTTGACGTCTTCTAAATAAAATTTACCAAAATCAAACGGCTGAGCTCAAAACACTAAGTATCTTTATAACATTTAAAACAAGAATTGACATTTATTTCTCATTATTATTTGCGTCACGACAAAACGTATCGCTCATTACTCGTCCCAAAAGTGTTTTTCCCTTGCTCATTTAACGAACTCGGACGTCAATTTGACCTTGTACCAAAAAGCGTCACTTTAGGACCTAGTGATGAAATCTACTACTCTTCAACATAGCTCTTTGGACATCCTCTAATTCTTGCAAAAGAAAACGTATTTGAAATAGTTAGTTAAGCAATTGCAGTGGTCAAAATACAGATAAACAATAAAACTTTCAAAAGTGAAAATTTTATATATTTTTACTATTTTTTTCAGAAACCGGTTCCGTTTTTTAACACATGACTATGCATAGCAGTAAACTATCAAGGAAAACGCATTCAAGATACGTATCCAATTAGAAGTTAAACAAAGATTAATTTCGAAACGAATTTAAAAATGCAAACAACTACTGTCTACCTAGCTTTGTTTCCTTGTCTAGTTAACAAAGCAAGACATTTCCCTTTCTTATCACGGACCCGGTACACGAGTGGGATATTCTTGTCACACAGTCTCCCACACCTTATCAGCCCCCCCCACTAACCCCCCACCTTCCCTTGACACTGGCTGCCACTGTATCTTGACACTTTGTCCGACCTTTGTTACGTATAAACAGTGTTATCTGCAGAGCATTCCGTGAACCGAGTGATTGTGGTGTGAAACTTAAATATCGGTTGCTTTATTGTAAATAGCTATTGAAGCCTTTTGAATTAAATATGTAATAAATGTTTTAATATCATTTAATTATAGTTACAAGATCGATTTACATCCGTAACAGTGTACGAACGTTCAACTTAATTTTTATAAACATTTGAAAAATCATAAAAATACTAATTTTTCGTATGATTACAAAATGTTTGGATAATAAAAGCTTTACATAAAAGTACAATAACTTAAATTTGGGTCAATGGCCGTGAACTCATCAGTTAAACCTGTTTATTATTATTAGAATTCACGTATATTGAAAACTGTTTAACTATATACATTTCAACTATATATCACTTATATCACTATTTGAGATGCCGACCACTCTCATGAGGGTATTTTAAGGCAAATATGTGGTGAAGGATGAGTGTGATGAGTGGTAGTAATGAGTTATGAGGTGTAGTCTTGTTACAAACTAAGACTCTTCCTTAGAATGGGTCATTAATTAATAGCCCAATGACCAATGGAAATACAAGGACCAACGGCTTAACGTGACTTCCGAACCACGCAGGTGATGGTCTGATATGTCTAAACGACGGTGGGAGTTGATGCGGGTATCATCAGATGATCACTGAGACTATCTGAGCCGCTTTAGACCTATATCATCCTCTGACCTCCATGAAGCTGGATTACAGGACCACGCCACGAGTCCCAGTCATACATTATACATATCATTTCGTACTTATCAACCATCCAGACATAACAAATTTATGTGTGTTTATAAAAACATATTTTAATTTGGAGAAAACGTACTGAAAGTCACTCTATATTAAAGAAAGTGTGGTTGTTTGGCACCTAAAGTTTGAACTGTAATCAATTTTCTAATGTTTTTGCTCTGATCACTACAGCTACATCTTCCATTATAAAACCAGTGGGTGACGCAAATTTGTCTTAATCATAAGCGTAGAGAATGCCCCCAAAATACGTGGCCGCAAGCCGAGCGGTTGTTTAAGGGGGCGCAGCCCCCAGCTAGCCCGAAAGGCGATTATTTATATCAAGTTGATATAAAGTTTGCTTTTTGACTCAGGATTGTGTTGGGATGCTCAAAACTGCAAACAGTTGTGTCCTTCCCTTCGACGAGACAAACAAGTAACTTTATTTGCAATGGAAATTCACTAACAACAGATCGTGGTCAATTACCTAACTTGCACCTGAACGTAGTGAACACTAGTGTGATGAGAGAGAATTAGCCGCAGCTGATAGTTGGTACTTAAACTCTGACCCAACAATAATCCCACTTAGTGTGGCTAACCAACAATCAAGGCTAAATTGAGCTTGTAGACTACAGTCGCTCCTTAGATTGGCCTCCTTAGATCTACAATACAGTAGCAATTGTTCGTGGGAATTGAAGGTGGGCGTAGCCCTACACCGCTGCGGTCTTTGGTCTCGTCGAGGAGTTTAGGGCAATTAAAGATTAGATCTGCCTCAGTGGTCAAAGGCTGAATTCGTCCGCCCAAGGAACACATGACACCGCGCACGTAACAACTGGCTAAACAACCGGCCTTCTTTCAACTGATGCGACCTAACTGTCAAACCAAGCGCCTATAAGGGTTTCGTAGAAATTAGGAGTCTTCTGTGTAAGTTACATTCGGATATGTTAATTTTTAAACGAGAAAGAGTTTATCTGTTTTCAGATGTTTAATAAACCTATTTTAGCTTCTTAAACAAGGTTTTAAAAACTCTCTATTTTTTCTAACTACAACCACGAATTCCATAAAAATTAAGACATAATATTGACAGAAAACACCTAGATAGTATGTTCATATCTAATTTTAGAGTTGTTTTGTCAAAATAGAATTAATAATAACGTCTCAATTTTATTTTGCTTTCCCAAGCTAGTAGAACGCCACTTATGAAACACAATGTTGTGCACGTTTTTAGTGAAATAAAAACTGTTTCTCAATTCAATTCAATTTCAAAATCCTTATTTTGCGACATAGTGTACAGTTTACAACCTATGTAACAGTATTTTATCGTGAATGTACACCAAGACAACATAAACGTTTCTAAGATTGTTTCTAAGATGTTTCAAATTGTAATTACTAGTTTTTGTTAATTTAAGCGTGAAAAGATTACTTTTTATCGACATGGTACTGCAAATATGTCCAGTATTGTCATGCTTTCCCTTTGAAAGATTTTTATTCCGGTGAATTTATTTAACTTGTGCAAGAAGTACCTTAATCTTTCTTTATACTACAGTTAAATTCTACCACCTCTAAAGACGAACTAGCTGTTGACTAGCAAAAATCAAATGGAATCAAATACAATAAAATAAGTCGTGTACTTGTATCGACATAAAGTTATATTGGTAGCTTACCAACTGTATATCAATACTTGTCGAGTTAAATGTTGTCTAAGAATAATACCGTGTATTATAAAAGTTTTATTCTTCAGTTATTTGTCGTCACTGTGTACATAATCCAACAACGTAGTTGATGTACAATGTAGCCTGTTCTAGTTGGGATATAATATTTTTCTGTCTGATAATAAGTTGTTCTAAACATTTAACGAACAGTTGAAAGCTCAAAATAAATATACTAAGTATTTGACATTGCATAAGCAATACGTTATATTTCTCATTTAAATTTTCGATACACGCTTTTTCAAAATGCAACGGCACCAACTACAATCACAACAACAACACAACCCAATTAACAATATTAGTACAAAGTAATTAAACAACAAATGAAAGAAATTTCCACAAAAACGCTTAAAACCCCTCGCATAATGCGTACAAAACTAACATGAACCGTAGGCAGGCAAGATAACAGCAACCGCATCAATTTAATCACAAACATAAACAGTGAAAGGTGTAAATAGTTGAACAGTCCAGCTGCAAAATGCACCTGACTCTGAGTAATTGCCATATTTTATGTATCGATAATTAATTGCTCGACTGTACTGTGCGTTTTGCCATTACCGTTTCAATTAAGTTGTCCCCGTTTACAAGACACATTGGCTGACTCATGTGTGGCTGGTGAAGTATTTATGCTTCAGTTTGGCATGTTTGATAAGTATAAACTTGTTAAAAGTCTTTGTTGGTATTTATGAGTAAAGATTTGTAACTTATGATAGAATTATAAGCCTAAGATTTAGTGTATATTAGTTTACGAGGTAAAACTACATTTGAGTAAAAACGTATACGAAATTATAATATTCTTGATCAAAGACAATTACATGACGGTGAACTCATGGATTAAAACTTTGTGAATTTGTCAACACAAAATTCCGCAATATTATATTATTATCTTCCGGTTCACACGGCGTCAAAACATTATAATAATTAGTTTAAATATTTCGGTCACGTCGTGCATTACCACCTTCAGTCATTGATAGGCAGTTTGTATAAGACTAAGTCGACAGTTTTTATAGTGTTTTTAAACATTCTATAACGAGTATTTTCACTCTCAGGAAGCAGCTCTAACCACAACATGTCATTTGCAAGTTTGTTTACGTCGTAGTGGATTGACAGTAGGTCGAGTTATTTTATAAACAGACGTAATACATAATGTCTAGTTAGTTCATATCGTTCGGAATTTTAGCTATAACTTGTCCTAAATAATTGTAAAGGATTGCTTAAAACATGTTTTGGACAGTAAATACTTTAGTATTGAATAGATTAATTGCTATTTGATTTTTCCATTTGTGATAGGAAATGAGAATTTGTTCTGAATTGAGCCTAGCTTTGTATGCAAATTCGATCTTTCGTATAATTCTAGCTCATTATAATAAGAGACCGGTTACTAGGATGTAGGTCCATCGAAGCGTTTTGTTTTGTATATAAAACCAAAACCACCCTAAATTTATTTTACATTTTAAAGAATTCGCTCATATGTATTTAACTGTCAATAGTGAACGTTTTGGTAAAAGCACTAAGTTCTAAGTTCTAGTTAGTGAAGAAAATGTATTCGACGTAGATCCATAGTTGTGTTTAAATATTCACGTAACTTCACTTTCTGCTTATGACTTCAAATGTCGAATAAATAGTTTTTTGTTTACTTTATGTGGTGCCATCTATATTGGTTGATGGATAAATTGCCAGTTCAAGTGTTTGCTTATGAATGAATTACCATATATCGTTTAATTCAAAGAACTTAATTTATTTACCTGAAGAATACATTAGCCCGTATGAAATCACTCATAATTTCATACTCGAGTACTGTTTACATTATAAATATTCACTAACGATTACTGTACGCTACGTGCACAACCCCTGTTATTTACAACAGCGCTTAACCGTATGATAGCGGTAAAAATCCATACAGCTGTACACTACACATACCTGTAAAGAGCAAATCCAACACACACGACACTTCACAAACTGCACAGAGAGTATCAGTATCACACACTCGCGGTCTCACACAAACATGACAACAATGTACCAGCTGACTGAGATAAACACAGGGGTGGTTTTGGCGGGAGAAGTGCTCGCTGGCCCGGCTCGGCACGGACTGAAGAGCTCGCTGCGCCAGGGGGTGGTGGGGGGTGAGTGTGCGCGCGTGCGGGCGAGCGCGCGCTACCCCCTCCACTAAGTAGTCGGCCGTGCAGCGTAGTGATTTTTTAGTGTAATTGTTAATTTAGTGGATTAATAGTTAGAGGGATTATGGGTGATCGTAGTGTGTTTATGCGGATGTAAGGAATTGAATCGTTATTTCGATGTGTATGAATGCAAAATTTTAGATACTTAACACTTATGACGGTTGCATGACATGTTTTACGCAATAAAAGATTTATTTATTTATTTAGTTGTCATAGATGAAATTAAAGGGATCGTTGAAAAATAACACAACAGCGCAAGTAGGCTTTAAGGTTGTAAAGCTGTAGAGAGCTGTTTCTGACGGGTCAAATTCTCACTCTGACCAACCTCTTAATTTATCACTCCTCGATCTTCGTCTTCAAAAACCGCAACCTGTTTCCTTCAGCACAGCACGAGTACTCTACTCGGCATAAGTGCAAACTACAATCGGATAAATTTCATCTGTCTTTGTTTAAAAACTCAATTTCTTTTACTGACCCAAAATTTTCAATTGGTTGCCGGTTTCAAGCCACTTAAAAAACTCTAACAATTTTCATGGCTTCAAAGCCGAATTGAGAAAGTACCTGAACGGGACAGCTTTCTACAGCCTCGAAGAAGCCCTAAGCTCATAGATAGTGCAAGCCAGCAAGTCATACAAAGTAATACAGGGGAAGGGAGAGATCATTTTCGGCATTTTTCACATCTTTAAAGGAAAAATGTGTTTTTTAGTTCTTAAATGTAGTCAATAGTAAAAATTTACATAAGTATCAACAATAATTGACTTGTACAAAAAACAACCATGTTCAACTGAACGAATAAACACTTTGACTTTGACTTTAAGGGCAGCTGGTTGTCCTTACAACTTGACAGCTAGATCTAATTCAGACAAACATAAGTTTCCTATCATTCTACAGATTTCATTTTCGGATTAGTAATTTCAAAATTGATTATAAAGTCACGGCTAATTTATTAATGTTAATGGCAGTACACCTTAAAGTAAAATTATATTGTTTGTAGAGATTTAAAAAGATAACAGTATAATATATTGTAGTTTCATTTTAATTTTAAATTATATAAATGACAAAGTAATAGGATCCATTTTAGTTAAAACACCAGTTAATAAACCAAAAACATATGTTTTGTGCGAATTTCGTTTGATATTTCAGAGCTAATAGTTTCGTAATAAAACCGGTACCGGTAGGCCTACACAAATAAATGTTACATTTGTTAGGCTTATCCCTGCAATCTTGATTTCAAACCTAGCTGTAGTGTGAATGTGTAGTAGGTTTCTGTATTGTATGTTTACTAACTAAACAAACCGACGACAGAAACACTCAAATTTAAGTGGAATACGAAATCGAATTTCTTTTGATTAAAAGGTCTTTTTGGGACTATGAAATGAGAACTGATCCTGACCTCTAGAACACGTTTTGAGAATTTTTTGAAAACTGTATATACATGTTGTGTAAATATGTGTATCATCTCTGCAGGTTGCATCTTTTGTTAGATGTTCACCAAATTTGGTACAAATGTTCCTGTTTTAAAATTAACATCTCGGTCGAGTTCGTTAACCAGCAAAATTGAACTCCGGAAACTTCTCCCTTTTGGGAAGGACTTTTCCATCAAAAAAGGAAATTTCATAATCTAAAAAGAGTAGATATCCTATAGTTTAATGGAATTTGAAATATATATGTATTTTGTCACTATACATCAATATACTAAAATTTTGAAAATCCATCAAGTTGTTTCAAAATAGCGACCAAAAAGTGATTTTTTCTATAACAACTTAATGATTAGTCCGAATTGATTGACATTTGAAATATGTTTTTCTTTTATGGTGTGTAGTATATCTTCCAAAACCCTCGTAAGTTTAAGGTTGAAGGCTGAAGCGAGGCTGTTAGTAGAAAAATTAGAGTACGAAATTGTAAAGGACATTCGATTCACTCATGCCAGTGGCGCTTTAGCCTTAGCTGCGTGTCGGCCTGGTTTTACTTTGAGCAAGTAACTACGTAAATCTAAGTTGCGAGTGGAAAACTAACCGGTATCAACAATTTGCCAACAGAATGGAGGATGAAGGATGAAGGATGAACAGAACTCGCCGAGTCCGCAGCAAAGTTGGCTGCAGTTACACAAGTTCTCAGACCAGCTGACCTGAAAGTTTTACTTCTCTTGGTGGAAAAACTCTTCTCGGAATTGCAGTTGGGAACTTCATTTCAGACCGATAGAGTAACAAGAAGAGCATTTCCCGCCAACTTCGCAACAAGCCACAATGAGAGACAAATTCAATTTCAGTAAGTATACTTTGTGATTTTGATTAGAAAGTTTTTCGTTTCGCTGATGCACAGTGTGCTTCACAATGCTATATACAATTGTTAAAATTGTTTTCAAACTTACGTCTCTAATAGTAACTTACTCTAGGGTTGAGTTTGTGGTAAATAATTACGAATAAAATTAATACTTCATAAATAAAGTATTGCACGGAAACCCTCTACGTACGAAAAGGTTTTGTAGACGTTCTTTAAAGGTGTGCTTAGCGGACTCGTGGCGGGTTGATATCGCGCGCGACTCCGCGGCTCATCTCTCCGGAGGCGCGGGTTCGATCCCCGTTGACGACAACGCTAGGTCAAGGTCGAATTTTAGAGTGGAATTCCTAACTTCTTTTCATTGAACAAGACCAATTTTACCTTTACCCTTTTGCTTCAGTTATACCTTTTACTTCCTCTACTACCTTTTTTCGCTCACGTTTGGTAAAAAACCTACCGTTCATTTTGGTCATCTGATGTAAAATTATATAAACTTTTGGGTTGCTATTTATTAAATAAGAAAATATAACAGTAAGTTTAGTTCAAGTGTATGCATTATACAACTACAACAATATAGATGTTTTCTATGAAATAGCAGACGACCAATTCACACCGTGAATCATACTGACCAACTACAACAGATAACACAAAAACACCTATTTGCAAAGCCATTTAGTCAATAAATTTATAATTTGTATTGCTAAACAATTTACAATACACGGTCTTCGTCAAAAGAGTTGATTAGTGCACATATAAAAGGGAAATTGTTTAAAGTTTCGATAGATAAATCCCAATTTTTCCATAATTATCAATATTCCAGATTATTTGTCGTGTCATTTCAGTTAAATACTACATATTTTTTACATTCATTCATCAGGACTACCAACTTTTGTCCCTCCACGCCAGCCCTTTGTTAGCTCCCACGGCAGAAAAACTCCTGCCTACTCAAAAACAAATCCATCACTCATACCCCTGGTTCGAAATCCGTCCGGGGGCTCTATTTCATATTTTCTCGCCCCGATGCTATCTTCTATCACCCCAATCCCCTCCTGGCCCCCAGTCCAAAATCAGATAACCGGCCACGGTACAATGCGCCCGGTACTAATTTAATGCGCCAGTCCTGAAGGTTTTATAACCGCTCGTTCAATTTGACGCGGCTATCAAGCTAAGCGCTATTTATTTATATTACCCAATGAAATGGACACTTAAGCGAGTGGACAACAGCAGTTAAACGTCAACTTCATTAGAGTTGGTAAATACAAATTATAACTCCGGTTTGGATTAATTGACCGTGGAAATGGGCAGTTGTAAGTTATAACCTGGAGTCATAAAATAACTATAATTGCTATAAACACGTGTTAGGACAGCGAAGGTGCATTGGTTTTATAAGAACGGGTTATTATCAAGATTAAAAACTAACAATAGATTATAAAAAAGAGGCCGACACACAGCTAAGCGCTAAATTGCACCGCTGGCATGAGTGAATCGAATTTCCTTTGCAATTTGTTGACCTAGTTCGGTCCACTCACAGCCTCGCTTCGGCCTTCAGCCTCATACTTACCGGGGTTTTTACTGGAGGTTTTACTACATACTCGTATCATGAAAAGAAAACACATTGTAAATACCAATACAATCGCACTACGCTGTAATAGTTTTTTGGCCGCCATTTAGAAATAAATTGATACATTTTCATAACTTTTGTAAAATTGATGTATACTAACAAAATACATATTTATTTAGAATTTGATCAAAATCAGACGGGTTTTATATTATTAAACCCCCAATTTTGGTAAAAAGTCCCCACCCCAAGGGGGGGGGTTCCTGTAGTTTGCTAGTTAACGAACTCGACTGAGATATTTACAAAAGAAACATTTGTGCCAAATTTCTTAAACATCTGACAAAAATGTGACTTGTAGAGATGAAACACTTACATGCATGATTCATATGATATAAAGTGTTGAAACAATGCTCAAAACGTGTTCTGAGGGTCAGAATCGGTGCTCATTTCATGGTGATGGGCCTGGATCTTACCATGCTGACGGCATGAATAAATAAATAAATAAAAATGCCTTTATTTCGAGCGTTTCTCATTTACAATGCTTTTCAGAACAACTCATGTCACATAAAATGAATCCCTTAATTTAATATTAAAACTAATTGTTATTTTCTAATAATATGGACTTTAACTTAAATTTAAAACTACTAATACTGAACATCTTTAAGGTATCGGGAAGCCCGTTGTACAAAGTCGGTCCGAAGTATGAAAAACTTCTTCTTCCAAACTCTAAATTGACTTTGGGAAAATGAAGCCTTCCACCATGACGTGTACTCCTATGAGCTACCTCGTTCCGACAAGAGAGTTCTCTGACAAAGATACTCGGGCTCTTGGAGCGTCAGAGTCCTTGAATCATGCAGCACGTTAACATCCGAATATATCATTTTCCAACAGAAATTCGTTAATCATTTGTGTGTTATTTTTTGGACATGCTTTTTGGACATTTTGCGCTCGAATCAAAAAGCTTTACTTTAAAACCTAATAACGCAATGTACTAATTTTCAAGAAGTTCCAAGCTTTAATAAACATTTTAACTAAATGTTAGCTTAGAAAAATTATAGTAAATCAGTGAAATTAGTAAGTTTCAAAGTTGCAATGTTGCCGCTTTTGATGACTAAACGTCTTTATTTTAACACGACTTTACCATCGCAATATGATAGAAGCACAATACAAACCAAAATCGAGCTCTCATTTACCAACATATGTTAATGATACTACAACTAAAGCTAAGTATCAAAGCCCTGAAGCTTAAGCTTCAGCCACTACACAATGGACTGCAGTGCAGATGCATATTTACATCTCCAGGGAAATGAATACAGGAGTTGATCCCTTCTACCGAATGCACTGTCTCTTGTAGATAAGCCTTTGTCTAGAAAAGATACTTAGAGAACAGGTATAACAGAAACCGACCTCATTCATTGGATTTCATTTGTTAAGGGTGCGCCTCAGTGGTCTCCTAAGAGAAAGGCTGAATTCGTCCGCCCAAGTAGCACACGACACCGCGCACGTAACAACTGGCTAAACAACCGGTCTTCTTTTAGCTGATTCGGCGTAACTGTCATACCAAGCGCTTGCAGGGGTTTGCAGCGGACCGTTTTTCCCCTTTCAGAATAATTTTTACATAAATAATTCTGATATATTCAGAAACTAGAGGAGTTTTCCGATAAGTCAAAGAGATTTCTCGTGAGTTGTTTATTAGTTTCACAAATCAACATTAAAATTGTTTAAGTTTTTTAAGCAAGAATTGACCAATTCTTTACATTTTATTAGTATAAACTCACAGTTCGAAAAAAACCCATACAAAACTGTTGTTGAAAAGCTTCTCTAGTTTCCAAATATATCATAGGGGAGTGGCATATAGACAGTGTCTGTTCAAAATTAAGCCTCAGGAATTGAAAGAGAAAGAATATCTTTTTAAGCAATTATCCGAATACTGCCCAATTCAGGTACTGATGACGGCGTATTACGGTGTAATCTACCCACACCTCTCTATGGATTGGCTTTGTGGGGTGGATGCTCAAAATCAAGTTTTGCCAGGGTCTTAATTCTCGGGTGGAAAAAAAAGCAGTCCGAACCATTGCAAAATTGCAAGGTCTAGAGTGAGTCGTGTAGGCCAGCTTCCAAAATTTGAAATTGTTGACACTACCTTGCCTCTATATTTTGAAACATGTCTTTTTCAAGTCAAAATGCGGTCTCGTAAGAGAAGTGACATTCACTCTTATGAAACTAGAGGCAGGGGAAAACTACCGAACTGGGAGACACAGAACGGCAGTTCATGAACGTTTACCTCTGGTAGGAGTTCAGCTCGTCAACAGGTTACCAAATTCGATCAAAAGTGCCCATGAGCTTAAGGTTTTAAAACTCGCCTGAAAAGGTTTTTTTGGCGCTGCAGAAGCATTTTACAATACAGACGAGTTTATGGCACACGACTGGGAAAACGCGGAACACACAAACTGACTACAGGACTAGAGAGTTACAATTCGAATGAATGAGAGAGAGTGAATGTCAAAATGTATGTATGACTAAATTTCAATGTTAGAATGCGTGGAAAATTTTAGCTTTTCAAAATTAAGTGACGTTTGCATAACATGTTAACATGTTGAACGCAATAAACCATTTATTATTTATTTATCATGGATATATATGTAAACATAATTTTGAAAGGTGAAAAACGGGCCGCTGTAAACCCTTGCTTTGAAGCGTCGCCGCGCAGCTGAGGCGGACCATTAACAAACTGTTTTTCGATAGTTGTAAAGCTAGAAATTTGAAAAGCGGGAAGTATTTGATCCTTTTTATGTTCCAAGAACGGGGAAACAAGAGTAAATTAAAGTTGCAAGTGTTGTTACAAGTAAGTTTTGACGAGCCGCAAGGGACCTAGTTAGAGTTGAGCAACTGTAACACAAGTTGACCAGCAATCATTCTCCTCGGCCATCGGTACTACAGAGTTCCGTTATCCTTAACCCAAGACAGTATTTAGGTGATGATAACAAGATAACAGTGTATTTCTGTAGAAATAGACGTGTAAAACAACTGGGCCCTGTTTTGTGTAAATTACTACTTTTAATTTAGGAACTCCTAAATGGGAGTGTAGAAAATAGTAGAAAAGTAAAGTTTTAAGGACTGCAAAGTCCTCTCTGCCACTCAATCTCGACCTTTACCTAGCGTTACCGTAAGTCACTTTACAAATGTCAGTGGTGACTGGGGGATCGAACCCGCGCCACCGGAGCGATGAGCTCCGGAGTTGCGCACGATTCTAACCCGCCGCGGGTCCGCGTAGTTGAAAGTCTTCTACAATTGTGAGTAATAATTATAAAGTTATAAACATAAAAGCTTTCTCCAGTTTTAAGAGTATTGCACTTGTCATACTTATTCTTTTACGGATTGTCGATATTTTGTAATGTATCGATAACCTTTGGCTATCGACTAACACGACTGCAAGATCGTTGCAAAAAGAAAATCTTGAAAAGCTCACTCACAGCTTAGTACTACTGAGTATAGGATTTATTCACTGGTGTTTTTGCTTTTTGGCGCGAGAAAAAGGTCTAAAAGATCACCCATAATTATTATTTTTAACCCCTTACAAATATATATATATATAGTCAAAACAAACCTTTGCTTTTAATAATAAACAAGTGACGAAATTCAAATCCATTTTTTCTTTCATGCTAATTTAATATACATGCTAATGTCTACATGCTAATTTAATATACTAGTTGTTAGTCAAGCTGATATACCTGGATTAATTATTAGTACTTTTTTTAAAGAACGTGAAATTCCCTGAATTTTGATTGAAACAGATGCGCAGGAGTATACAAAGTACAAGCAAACAATTAAACTCAAAATCCTCTTGAATAAAAGTTTGCTCGCCCTATTTTATATTATGAATTCTTCTTGGTTTTGATTGTAATTAACAATTTTAAACGGCAATATCATCAAAACAAAAGATTATTTCTTTACCCACATACTTCTTAACAGCCTTAGACTGTAGTTTAAACGCGAGTTATATATTTGAGCCTAAAATACAAACTATTACCTACACAACTAGAGAGATACTGTTACATAGAAGCAATGCTTTGCCCCAGTCACATTGTAAACCCGAGTTCCACCGGAGTAACTGCATTATTTATGTGACTTTATCCAATTTCGTCAAGTAGGTTTATGGACTTACTGCTTTGTGTTTTGTAGGTCACCTCTCTTAAACCACACTTTTATACGAGCTAGCAAAATAACGCCTTGACTTTCGTAAATAACACATGTGCATTCCTGAAGTCGAAATATTATTACGTACGTTTTCCATCGTTTTTGAGTGAATAAAAGTACACGACGTTTCAGGATCTCAAATCTGACCCCGTCTTCAGGTGAAAAGTAGCTTAAAACATTACAGAACCCCTTGGGAAATAAGCTAGCCTAAAGATAATCAGTGCAAGCTGACCAGTCACCCACCACAAATTCTATACCCTTAAATTTATTTTGTAATCTCGGTTACAGTTGGGTCAGAATATTATTGAACCAACCCTAATAATATATTGGGACTGTGATTGGTCGTTCGCTACTCCAGACCAGCCAGTGGGGCTGACCAGGCAGTCAGTCAGTCAGCTGTCACTGGACGTAGACGTGCTTGATTTCTATTTTTTCATTTAGTTTTTTTAATACATGTGTCGAAAAGCTTATCTGGTTTCCAAATATATCTGGTTTACTAATTTAAAAATTATTTTGAAGGGTAAAAATTAGGCTGACGTCAATCTAAGCAAGCGCTTGGCTGGAAAATTAGGCCGCATCAGTTGAAAGAAGGTCCGTTGTTTACCTAGTTGTTACGTGCACGGTGTCGTGTGTTCCTTGGACGGACGAATTCAGGTTTTCTCTGAGGTGACCACTGAGGCGTACCCTTAATCACCTATCAAATATACCAATAAATGGAGCCACTCTTCACAGTAGTGTCTTCTAAGAAGCAAGTGAGCATGACGAACACCATTAGGCCGAGGGAAGAAGACAAAGCAACACAATTACAGGGAGGAAGGGCGTTGTCTGTCTTCTCTACAACTGATGATCTGGTCGGTCACCACAAGCAACTGATACTTTTAAATCACTCTCAATCACTATTTGAGATGCCGACCACTCTCATGAGGGTATTTTGAGGCAAATATGTGGTGAAGGATGAGTGTGATGAGTGGTAGTAATGAGTTATGAGGTGTAGTCTTGTTTCAAAAACTAAGGCCGACTCTTCCTTAGAATGGGTCATTAATTAATGACCAATAGAAATACAAGGACCAACGGCTTAACGTGACTTCCGAACCACGCAGGTGATGGTATGATATGTCTAAACGATGGTGGGAGTTGATGCGGGTATCATCAGATGATCACTGATACTATCTGAGCCGCTTTAGACTTATATCATGCTCAAAACGTTAAATCATTGTAGATTCAAAGCATATTATTGGGGAAGTATGAATAGAAACTATTGGACCTGTCTCCTACTCTTTAGGGTCCGCCTCAGCTTCAGGGCGACGCTTCAATGCAAGGGTTTACGGCGACCCGTTTTTCACCTTTAAAAATAATTTTTACAGTAATAATGAAGCTATATTAGGAAACCAGAAGAGTTTTCCGAGACGTGTATAGAGCGTTTTTTTAAATTATGCGTTTAAAGTGTACAAAATGGAATTAAAAACATTAAAACTTGGAACATTTTGAAGTTTATTTGTGAAACTATTAAACAATTTATGAAATATCGGGCTCTATACAACGTGTCAGAAAGCTCCTCTAGTTTCCAAATATATCATGTCTATTGATGTAAAAATTATTTTGAAAGGCGAATATTTATACAACAGCTTGGTTTGACAGTTAGGCCGCATCAGTTGAAAGAAGGTCCGTTGTTTAGCCAGTTGTAACGTGCGCGGTGTCGTGTGTTCCTTGTGCGGACGAATTCAGCCATTTTGAGGTGTACACTGAGGCGTACCCTTAATACTACAGAACGGTCAAATATATAATACGACTTTTCTATTTTCGTTTGGTGTCATTTTGTTTTAAACGAAACTTTTACCGGATATAATAAATCCACATGAGTCCATGAGTCTTCGTTCGAGTCAATAATGAATCCAAGAAAGTAAACTGGATTGGTGGAAATGACTTTTGATCATGAATTTGAATTTTTACATTGTAATGGGTATTCGCCATAGTTGTTTCACTACCATAGTAAAACTCAATGTGTTTGGGTTTTAAAGAGTTAATTTCAAAACTAAAATTAGAGAACCTTGGAATCAGTAATTTCAGTAAATCATCGTATCGTCAACTAAAGAAAGAAGATGATTGAATGTAATTTATTGAAGAAATAACGCAGGTCAAATAAAAGATCCTTGAGGAGCCTTATTTATTATTTGTTTTGTTTTCTGTAGAAAACAGTAGTCCAACATTTAACTTCAGGCGCAGTGGAATTTCAACTTTCTGGCGGTGGTTACTTTTTATGATTTTAACAACTCAAAAGCAATACTCGATAAGTTGAAGTTTATTTAATAATGGTTGATGATTTACCAAATCAAACTCGTTAATAGAAATTCGTTTGATTCACTGTAGCGCTCGTGGTTACTTGTCGGCCGTGTTTTATGTCAATCTAAACTGTCACCCGACCTTTATAAGAGACACTTTTGCATCTCGTTATTTTTGACATCTAAAGTACCAAATTACATAGCAACTAAAGCTCGATTTAGTTGTTAAATTTGATTTACTTGTCAGCAAAGCTCATTACATACAACAAACAATTATTCAAACTTGCTTTACTATTAAATTTCAACCCGGTGTTTTGCCATTGCGTTGAATCATGTTTCGGAGATCTCCCCAAAACAACTTTTCGATTTCAAATTTTTCAAAGTTCGTTGTCGCTGCTTTTGGCGTGTATCCAGTATTTTACCCCGGTTGTTCAACTCAGTTGAACACATGGTTGCCAGCTTACAATATTTTCTTGATGATCACTTACGCAATTCTTATTCTAAAGTATTTTGTCAGCGACTTCCTGACTAGACCGTATCCTTTCTTGTTTGTCGCACTAACGATCTTCAGAGTCCTGCTGGCATCAACGACCTTGTTCACCATAGTGATAACCAACACAGTCCACAATGTCAGAGGAAATATCGAAACCTTATTCAGGCAGCTGAGACGCTTTGATGAAACCAGCTGTTTTGTACGGGTCCAAAAGGAAAATTGGCAAACCGGTTTACTGGTTGTGGTGTTTTTGATGGGATCTGTCGTTGAAACATTCAGTCATTTCAACGTTTGGTTTGTCATCTTCGGGGTCATTGCTAGACTTTATCCACTACTAGTGTTTGAAATGCACTCGGCGAAGGTTGTTCAGATAAAACTGAGATACCAATGGCTGAACAGCTGTGCAGAAGAAATGTTGAGACATGTACAGCCAAACTGTTTTGACTTTCAGTATCTCAGAAATCTCAAATCAGGTAACTTTGGCTGTCTGATAAATTTGCACACATGTGTTGAAAGCATTAAATAAAATCATCAAATTATTACTTGCACTAAGCGTTTGGATATGTTTTCAGAGTCTAGGTTGCATTGCGTTTACACGACAGTGGCCCATAGTAGTTTAATGTAATCAGCTTAATAAATATGTTACCGACATTTAGATGCAACGTGTAAATAGACTTTCTCAGTGTAATTGCAAATCCTTGTTTGAAGTTTGTTTTCACGTAGGTACATTTCTTAGGTTAAAATATTATTACGGACGTTTTCCATAGTATTTGAGTGGACAAAAGTACACGACGTTTCGGGATCTGGAATCTGACCCCGTCTTCAGGTGAAAAGTAATCTAAAACATAACACAAAACATGAGGAGAAGAGCTGGATAAGTACAACTCAAGCACATTCACGGCCAGTCATATATTAGAAAATTACTTTAATTTTTTTGAAACTTCGTCAATGTTATAGAGTAACGTCCTTAGCGTCAAAGTAGACAGGGCAGTGAGGGGAAAGTTGGCACAGTCAATTCTTCGATTATATTTTCGGTCGCTGAACCAGGTGAGGTTGCTGGCAGCTAGGCAGGTTTCGTTGTTTTTTTTTGTAAAACATTGAAAATGTTGTACTAATTGTTTTAGTCTTTGGCACAATCTCAATGCGTAATACATTTATCGAAAAATGCACTTATAAATTAAAGTTAAGATTACCACAAGTTTATATTTGACACTTTTCACCGATAAAGCCAATATTTAGCCACTAGAACATGAAACGTGAAAATATTTCAATGCATATTAAGAAAATACTTTTTGCTTTTTTATCAAACTCAGGAAACACCGTGTTACAGATAATTTTGACTATTTATAAACAATTTTACGGCTGCATGAAACTGTTTTATATATAACGGTGCGAGCCGTTCCGACAGCCATTCAATGTAATGCATCGATAGCTGACTTGACTTTCTCAGCGAGGGGATCTCAGTCGACGTAGTAGTTAAAACAATGGCCAGTTAGTTTTGTGTCTACCCACTACTGTTTATGGAAAACGTTCAGAATTGTACACTTAAGTCTAGCCAGCTTTCCTTATTGATTCAATGGTGAGAATAATTAGAAAAGTGAGTGAAATTTGGCACATCCTGTATTTGTTTAAATGTACAATTATTAGTCATACGATAGGTAAAAGCATAGCCAGAATCAGTTATTTCATACTTTCTTAGCTGTGTCTAATGGGCTTCCGATAATGCATATTGCAGAGATGGCCACCAACAAGTACAATTTTCACTGTTTTGCAAAAAACAATGTTCTGTAATAATCTGTCCAGCAAAGTCAAATTCATTGTCAGCGACCTCGAAGCAAAATAAAAGTTAGCTGTGCTAAATTTCAATTTGTAATTGACTAACCTATAGCCAGAAAAATACTGCTTCGCGGCCAGTGAAAGCTGCAGAATGCGAGAACTCTGACTCATCAAACTTTAGAATTGCCATGGTGGGTATTTCGTTGTCTGTTGCAACTGTTGGTAAATTCCCTGATCTCTCTCATTGGTCGTTTACTGGTACGCCAATGACTCGGAGATGACTAAGCAGTCAGTATACCCCTGTCCTCTGCTTGGACGTGCTTGTGTTGAGTTTTAATTGTATTCCGGTTGTTGTAACCGTAGTGTTTTTCGAAACTTTTATAAAATCAAAGCTATTTTGGTAGGTCAGCTTGCGCATTGTACATTTTGATGGAATGAACCGGGATTAGATTACAGACAAGGGGATTTTTTTGTTTACTAAAACTATGGAAAAAATTGTAATCTATAACAAATGTCAGTTTAGTGGCCGGTGTCGCTCATGAATGAATTTCAACAGCTTGTAGTACTCCACCAACCACTTAGACAGCGCCACTGGGCCCCGTCTAACCAGAGATAATGTTATGATGCGTAGATTGGGAATATATGCTACACGGCTGAGGGAGGAAATCATAGTTGCAGCAATAGCGGTGGGAGCGCTGCCGTCTTTCACCAGCTCCACATGCTCGGTTTGTACGATTCGATGACTAAAGTAAAACCGTCGTGTGGTTTGAATGAACAAGCTTGCGTCAGCCGCTCGCAGGGTCTTAAAAGGAATTTGTTGTCGCAGCGCTAACTGTAACTTGGGCTGCCGAACATGTTGCATCTATGGGCTACTGTGTCATGGTTTTATTGTAATTTTCGTAGTTCCAATCGTCCCCGTATGGTAGCACCACTGTGCGCAAGACTCTCAATAACAGTTACCTCGTGTATTATTACAGATTACGTATTGTTTCCAGGAAAAGACCGTGGCCAGCAGATAGTGTATATGTACAATTCGCTGGGGGAATGCCTGGAGTCTGTGAACAGCCTGGACGGTTGGCCTCTTTTAGTCGCTTTTGTCAACATGTTGGTGGAACTGATAGATCTCCCCGTGATCTTCGTCAAGGCGGTGGAGAATCGACATCGGAAGTGTATGGGATGTGATTTGCACTTGCTGCGGTCTGGAGGTCACGTGTTCAGTTGCTTGTTCATATTCTGGCAAGCATTTAGAGTAGTGTACTCGTCAGCTGCTGCCATTGATGAGGTAACATTATTGTCTAGTAGTTTTATGAAAGGTATTTTATCGGGATGGTACAGGGTGTCCAGAAAATACGGAATCAAACTTCACAAGGAGATTCGTCAAGTCTAAAGACAGAAAAAATTGTTCTATAACAAATTTCGTATATAGCTTAGTTTCTGTCTGTGTTTTTCATTGAATAGTTTTTAGCTCCCAAGACAATTAAGTTATACACTAAGCTTTACACACTCGTTAGTAAAATTAAAACTTATATTTAAAACATAAATTTAAATAACTTGAATCATTACCATTCCAGTTTCAAAATGGCGGCCTGACTTAATTTTCTTGAATGAGTGTAATAGAACAAAACGCTTCAAACCTATAGTACAACCAGAGATATAACAGTTAATTGTACACAACATTCAGACCAAGTTTGTTGTGCTGCGATACATAATACCTTTGCTTCAGAACCATTATGAGAGTTACAGTTCGTCAGGTTTAGCATGGCCGGTGAGATGGACTATAGAGCCATAAGCGGCCAGCAGGAAATCTCAAGGCTACCGGCCACGCTACACCTAACGAACTGTAGATTTGAGCACATATGGCAGAACTGATGTAATGATTCTCCATCTGTATGATTCCAGGCCAAGAAGTCAGGAATGTTATTTTGAGTCACTTAAACGCTCAGCAAGATCTAGATTTGGAGTACGAGGTATTATCCTTAACTTACGTAGAACTAAGACAAGTGAACGATTTGAATAGGATGCGCAGGACATAAATCTTAGTTTTGTCTTTTGACTTTGAAAGCTTACGAGTAATAAAAGATTATGTTATGGTAGGTAGATTGCGCATAGATTACACATGGTGAAGGCAGAAGATTATATACCGCATAGAGAATTATACTACATAGAGAATTCCTACCTACTGTACCATTATATTTGGTGTTATTAACTATAATAATGTTGTTTTAGCTTAAAAACTGCTATCTTCAACTCATTCATGAGTCGCCGAGGATTTCTGTACTTGGGCTGGTGGAAGTGAAACCTTCACTGATAATGGTCGTATGTATCCAGTGAAACATAATCAACAACCACTAGGGGAAATAGTCAAGTTTGTTAATTTACATAAAACCTGTTATATTTTGATATGTCACCGCATATCGGCCTCATTGCTGGCTTGCTCAAACCAAGAACCAGGCGCCTCGGTGAGTCTTAGTGAATTTTCCACTACAGGGTAAGAGTAACACCGAAAGTACCCTTTTTGACTCGTTTTGGACTCTTGTGATCACTCCTCAGGGTCGGATTTAAAGTCTGATTCCTTAAGTACACAATTTCATAACACTTTCACTTAAAACTATTAGGTATTAACTTCCTAACGGCCCCTCCCTCCATGGTTTTTGGGTAGGAAGTGGTTGAGGCAAAACACGTCAAAACTATTTTCAGGTCAAAAAAATCCCTTGAGAGCTTTGATAGCAGCTATCCGAATGTAAATATTTCATTTATTGGTAGACTTTAAATGTATTAGTTCTCAACTTTTCATTTTCAATAAACACATTTACATAAAAAAGTTAAAATCCTTCATAAGGTTATGAAGAAAGGTTTGTCAGTTTAGATAATGTGTATGTAAAATAATTTGGCCCTTTAAAAACCTGACAGCTAGTAGACTTTAATGGATATAACAGAAAAATGATTGAAATATAACGTTTTTCGTTGCGTCTTTGAGTTTGTGTTGAAATTACTTTTCTTTTCAAGGGGGTGGTTATATTTAAAAATATAGGGCCCCTCCCTCCCCGGTTTTTGGGTGGGAGGTTGTTTAGCCAAAACACTTCGAAACAATTTTCAGGTCTAACAAAAACAATCCCTTGAAGGTTTTCAAAATTGTTTCCCTTTTCTATCGTTAAGGAGAGAAACATTAAAAACTCACCTTGGGCATTTTAGGTGTTATGAAATAAAATGAAAATGTAGTAAAAAAGTCTTTATTTACATAGCGAAGTTGGGACTTACATTAAAAATAACATCAAATCAATATACATTTCAATACAATAACATATACATTACAAAGATATTTCAAAATTAGGTATTTAAATATAAGATAAGATAGGTGTGCAATCAGGGTCGGGTCAATAGCAGCCAAGTGGCGGCAGTGGCAGTATTGTCCATAGTACTCGAGTGAAACATCGTAGTCAAGTAAGGTTTGTCGTGAGTAGCAGGTCCAAGGAGGTCACCAGTCACAAGAACATGACCGTAGCGAGGCATGAGGTCTAGAAGAACTTCCTCGAACTCGGACAGAAAAAGGAGACCGGGAGCTCTGTAACAAACACTAATATTAAATGCGTTCCATTCACGCTAATGAAGACATAAATATTCAGGCCGCCCATCCCTAGGAAGTGTCGGAGGCGTGAAGTCAGAAGTCGGACGGTGAGACTTAACGTGGATCAAAACACCTCCACCCTCCTTGTGGAGACATCGTTTCTATAAACAGGAAGGCCCTGTAACTCTATTGATGTATTATTATTATTATATGAACACCCTGAGTCAGGACGTGTTGGGAAGCTTTTCGTTATATTTGGGAATATAAATGAAAAACTCTATTTTCAGAGAAAAATTGCTAAAAACAGAACATGATAATCATGTTGTGCAGTGCAAATAAATCGCTGTTTTTGTTTCAGATATCCTCGCTTCTCAGCTCGTACTACTTTATTGTCATCCAACACTACTACAAATAGGATTGTACTACAAGACATAGAAGTTTGTCATATGACTACAGTGCAGATCCATCGAACTACAGCTATATGTGGCTATAATGTTAAAGATTAGCCTTTAAAATTACTGAACCTTTTGACTGTTGATTAAAACATCTGAATAAACTTGAACTTTTATTAAACCCCTCTGTACTTGATAAAGAAAACTAAAGTGTAGAGTTAATTTGAGAACAATAGACTACCTATAAATGAAGGAGTCTAAGCAATTACACCTGGTAGACGTTGTTTAGTTATAATTTCAATCGATTTCTTCCACAATGTCATTATTTTTGAAAACTAATTTTAAAATAAAATTATTTTTGAATATTAATTTTAAAACATATTAAAAGTAATTTATTGGGAACCACGCTTTTTCAAAAGACACGTTATTGAGGCCTTGTGCATAAAACTAGCAGACTGTCCAATCAGCCAAACTTCGGTTGGAATAAGGCTTCTCTGGCTACCTCTTAGCAAAAAGGAACTTAAGCTTAAGGATAATCATAACTTTTGTCCTGACTTTCAGCGGGAAATAGCACACAAAATTCTTAGCTTAAATATGGTTGTATAGTCAAATATGGAATATTGCTCAAGATGGTTCCACACTGGCTGCTTGGGTATCTCCGATAATGATTATCAGAAACTTGCCAATGATAGTAGGCGTAAATGGTATTGCTCCAGATCTGACTGTGTTACTCTGGATAACCATCCGCTAGTATTGCGCTTTGACGATTTGTCGTCTAAAATGAATCAAATGTTAGCAATGATGAACAACTTAGCTTCTTTACCTGGTGATGTAAATTCTATAAAAACTCAGCTTAATGAGGTGAATGATAAATTACTGTCCTTTAAACCTAGGCTCTCTGTGTTAAAGAAAAATAATTTTGATTTCAAAAAAATTTTCATTTAAAAACTGTTGTTATTTGAAAAATAATTTTCAGTAATAATATTGATTTCAAAAATAATTTTCAAAAAAAAACTTTCATTACAAAAAAATTTAATTTAAAAAATAATTTTTATTTTAAAAATAACTTTTACTTCAAAACTATTTTTTTGAAAAATATTTTTCAAAAATTGTTTAGATTTTTAAAAAACATTAAATTAAAAAAAAGCAAAAGAAATTTTTCTATTTGTTTGAAAACAAATTTTCAAAAATAATAAGATTTCAAAAATGATTTTTCATTCGAGAATAATTTTTATTTTAAAAACCATTTTAAAAAAAAACTTTGATTACAAAAATTTTTTTTATTTCAAAAATGATTTTTATTGAAAATTAAATAAAAAAAATTATTATTTTCAAAAAGAACTTTGATTACAAAAATAGTTTTGATATAAAAAATAATTTTAATTCCTAAAAATTCTTATTCAAGCAAATGTTTTCAAAAAAAATATAATTTTAAAATTAGATATAAAGAAAAGTATAGTACTTTATGTATTATATCTAATTTATCCTCCGTGAATCTGTTCTAAAATACAATTTAAAATAATTTTGATACCAAAAATAATAATTATTTCACAAAATATTTCTTTATTCAAAATACTTTTAAAATAATTTTTTTTCAAAAGAATTTAAATAAAAAAATTTAATATCATTTTATTTTAAAAATGATTTTAAAATATTTTTCATTAAAAAATTGGTTTCTAAATAGTTTGTTGCAAATTATTTTACAAAATAATATTGTTTTAAATTATATTTTCATTAAAAACAATTTAAAAATTTTCAAATAGTAAATAACTTTGATTACAAAATAGTTTTGATTTCAAAATAATTTTGATTTAAAATACCATTTTAATGTTTTTTTAAGAATCAGGTGACTAAATTAATTATTTTCAAAAATAAATATTACATTAAAAATTATATTTAAGTTAGAGTATTTAATAAATGAAAATTATGTTTAAAATTAAATTTTTTGTCATTGATTTTTTAAATCAATTTATTTATGAAATCAAAATAATTGTTACAAATTATTTTGAAATTAAAATTATTTTTGAAATTAAACTTATTTTTGAAATCAAAATAATTTTTGATATCAATTTCAAAAAATAATTTTTTTAATTAGAATTATTTATGAAATTAAAATGAGCCTATTTTAGAAATCAAAATTATGTTTGAAAATAATATTTTGAACGTTATTTTTAAAATTAAAATTACTTTTGAAAATCAAAATCATTGTTAAAAAATATTTTTTTAATTAAAATTGTTTTTGAAACTTATTTTAGAATTTTAATTATTTTTGCAAATTATATTTAAAATTAAAATTATTTTTTGAAAACAATTTTAAAATTATGTTTGGTATTAAAAA